>CP139508.1:318494991-319094991 GCA_021014915.2 Artemisia tridentata subsp. tridentata | reverse complement strand
TGATCTTCTTCATTGTCTTCATTTGTTGTGTTTGAAGGTCCTTCTTGACTTGAAGATAGATCCATACTTTTCCAAATTGGCATCCAGATATAATCTTGATCTTTAGGAGTTTCAACATTATCTTCAAAACCTGCATCATCATTAGTATTTGTACCTGAAACAGGCACATAATTCATAGATTCTGAAAGCCTATCAACATCAAACATCCAATCTGGTCCAATTCCTTTCACATTTGTTAGTTTCTCTTGAAACTCTATGTGAAGATTCTCTTCTACTAACCTAGTGCAAGTGTTAAACACTCTATAGGCCTTACTCTGCAAGGAATACCCTATCAAATAGCCAACATCTGCTTTTCCATCAAATTTGCCTAAATGATCTTTGGTATTGAGAATAGTGACATGACAACCAAAAGGTCTTATAAAACTTAAAGATGGTTTTCTGCCAAAGAAAAGTTCATAAGGTGTCTTTCTATGTGGCTTTGTCACAAGAACCCTGTTTTGTACATAACAAGCAGTACCAACTGCTTCAGCCCAAAATGAAATAGGCAACTTAGAGTCTACTAACATAGTTCTAGCAGCCTCTATAAGTGTTCTATTCTTTCTTTCTGCTACTCCATTTTGCTGAGGTGTTCTAGCTACACTAAACTCTCTTTTTATGCCTTTTTCCTTGCAAAAGTCATCCATAACTCTATTCTTGAACTCTGTCCCATTGTCACACCTGATGACTTTGACCTTCTTATCAGATTGGTTTTCTACCTCAGTGATATAGGTTTTAAGTATGTCACTAGTTTCATGTTTAGATCTTAAAAAGAAAACCCATGAAAATCTGCTATAATCATCAGTAACAACCAGACAATTTCTTTTTCCATTCAAGCTGCACACATTAGTAGGACCAAAGAGATCCATATGAAGCATATGTAAAGCCTGAGAAATAGAGTTTTGGGTCTTGGGCTTACAAGAAGCTCTATGTTGTTTGCCTTTTAGACAGTCAACACAGGATTGGTCGTTTTGGAAAATCTTTTTAGGTAAACCTCTTACCAAATCATATTTTGCAATAGTGTTGATTGTTTTAAAGTTTACATGACCAAGCCTTCTATGCCAAAGCATAGATTCATCCAATGAGGCTTTTGCTACCAAACAAGTTAGACTCTCCTTAGGATCAATGTTCTTTAAATTGACACTGTACAAATTGTTCCTTTTTGGAATTTTAAGAAGGATCTGACTCTCATCAGGCATCTTAAAATCAGAAGAAAGAACCATACATTCATTGTCAGTAA
The DNA here is from genome assembly GCA_021014915.2 of Artemisia tridentata subsp. tridentata. Taxonomy (NCBI): domain Eukaryota; kingdom Viridiplantae; phylum Streptophyta; class Magnoliopsida; order Asterales; family Asteraceae; genus Artemisia; species Artemisia tridentata. Next base: position 319,093,715 of record CP139508.1, on the reverse strand, counting down.
ATAGAACATTGTTCTTTTTGTCACACATTTGTGAGACACTAAGAAGATTAAACTGAAGTTCTTTCACAAAATACACATTTTCAAAATCTAGTTTACTGGTTTTGATAGTACCTTTACCAGTGATCTTTCCTTTTATTCCTCCCCCAAAGGTAACATATCCTCCATCAAATGTTTTGAAGTCTGAGAGGAATGACATGTTGCCTGTCATGTGCCTTGAACATCCACTATTAACATATCCTTGATCTCCAATATCAGATGAATATTCCTGCACATGAATAAACATATTAGTTTCCTTGGGGTACCCAAGCCATGACAGACTTGGGTTTGCCTCTTGCATCAATGAAATCAAACCTTTTCAGGATTGTTGATGCACCTTTTGATTGGATTGGTTTCCAAATCCAACATGCTGAGGACTTAACAGCACTTTCCCTTTTAATCCATTGTGTGGTCTTTGGTCTATCAGTACCAATTTTGGTAATACCAATCTTGGCAGTACCATTTGGTCTAGCAGGACTTTGTGGTCTAGCAGGACCTTTGGTTTTTGGTTTCCAAATTTGTGTTTTGACCACAGATTTCTTTTGAATAGGACTATTCACAACTTTTGGTACACATTTTAAAGTGTTTCTTGTACCCTTATCAGTTGGTTTTGCAATAACAGGCTTATGTTGTCTAACAGTATGTTTAGCATTTGTGGTGTTAGACTTAACAAAACTTTTTCTGGGGTGAGTAACATTTGTTTTAGACTTTGATTTACTCCCAGAAACCCATTTATTACAATAAGCATAAAGATGATTAAAGCTACCACAATAATAACAAGCCTTATTGAACATAACAAAGTCATCACCTAGTTGTTGTGACTTAAGGTTGTTCCAATTTCTTTGGCTTCCCCTAGGTTTGTTATTACATTTCTTACAACTTTCAACTGTTTTCAAAACAGCTTTAGCCTTAGCTTTAACTTCAACCTTCTTAGGACTGAATGGTCCTACTTTGATTCCTTTGATAGGAATAGTCTCATCTTCATCATCATCAGATACCCAATCTTCAATAATTAGGACATCTGGTCTCTTATCAGTGAGCACCTTAGAGAGTGGGGCATTCTTAGCACTCTCAGAAGGTTAACTTATCACTACAGGTTTAGCCAATGGTTTGTTAATGACTTCATGCACACCTGATTCAGCAAGATCTGATCCTGGAGGACAAGGAATTCCTCTATAAGGAGGTGGACATTCATTGTATCCTATCCCTGATTTTATTCTCTTATTCATCTGATTCTCTACTATGCTCCTAGTACATTCAGAAGCATTTTCTAATTTAGTAACAGTCAGTTGAATATTATCTCTAGCCAATGTTACTTTAGTGCACTCAGTCCTTACCATTTCTATTTCTGAATCTTTCAAAAATATTTGTCTATTAAGAGCAGCTTTAGCATCAGAAAATGTGAGTTCATTTTCTCTATAGTGAATGATTTGTTTTTCTAGTTTGGCCATACCACACTGATGGTTAAATAAGGTTTGATTGGTTTTTCTTTCTTCTATTTTTAGCTCATCATAAGATTTTCTTATAACTTCTAATTCTTTAAGAAATTCACAATTGCTAGAACATTTGATAGTTTGTACCTCAGGAGTGGAGAATGCCATCAAAGCCAATTCATCAGAAGTTGACTCATCTTCACCCATGAAACTCCAATCAAAACCCATGCCATCAATAGCAACCATTGCTTTTGGCTCAGCAACTTCAACAACCTTACTCTTGCTTTCAAAGCTTCCTCTCCTCTCAAAGCTTTCTTTATTTCTGTTGTCAAACCCTCTACCCTTGTCATCCTGCTTCTTAGGTCTTCTACACTCTCTAGAGTAGTGACCTTTCATGTGGCAGTTGTAACACTCCACTTTTGACTTATCATAGCCAGCAGGCTCATTTCCATTTATCATTATCTTCTTGCCAGTCCTCATCAACAACTTCTTAGCTCTAATGCTTAAAAGTGAAAGTTGCCACTTTATGTCCATCACTTCAAGATCATCAGGATGAATCTCTTGAAGATCTTCAAATGTTAATACGGACCCATTGTGTTGAGATGTAAGAAAAGCACACCCAATTGTTTCATCTAAAATGGATTTGGTACTACTAGAAGTACTAGCAGTACCAAAGGTTGTACTGGCAGTACCTTCTTCTCTGCCACTTTTTTCTTCATTATCAACCTTTGAGATGCTTGGGGATGAAACAAAAGCCATATTTCCTAAACTTGACCCAGTAGTCTTCTTTACTTCATGTTCTACAATTTTGAAATTGTTGTAGAGATCATTGAGACTCATCTGGTCAATATCTGGCTTGTTCTTCCAGACAATGACATGCATAGACCATTCTGAAGGTAAACTCCTAAGAAATTTAGAGTTTAGATCTTCTTGAGTTATCATCACTTCATGGATGGCTAACTGACTTGCAAGCTTCTGAAGTCTATTGAACATACTGTCCAAAGACTCATTGGTTGTGGCTGTAAAGTTCTCAAATTGTTGTTTGAGAAGTGTTTTCTGTGTTTTCTTGGTAGCATCATTACCACCAAACCTAGCCACAATAGCTTCAAAAAGGGTTTTGGCATCTTTGTATTTGTTAAAGATCAGAAGTTGATCATTTGGAATAGTCATCAGTAACATACTCCTTGCTTTTAGATCATTTCTCTTCTGAACTTTTTCATCTGCATTTGATGGTTGGTCTTGTATTCTTGTTACAAGAGCATCATTTACTGTTGTAGTGGTGATTTGGGGTTTAAATGAATTGCCTTGTTCAATGATCTCCCAAAGTGCATAGTCCTGCACTTGAAAGTATTGTTCAACCCTTAGTCTCCACATTTCAAACTCATTTTGCTTAAGTAATGGAAGTTTAGCTGCAACATTTGTTTGAATATGTTCAACATCCATTGTTCTTTTAAATTAGTAAATATCAAGCCTATCTCTGATACCACTTGTGGAACGGTTTTGTTCGTTTGAGATATTTATGTATTGAATGTGTTTAGCATGCGGAATCTACTACAACACACTTAAAAGAACACAAGGTGGTGAGTTTAAGTAAACGTGAGAATGTAATGAACAAAGAACACAACTTTGGTTAACACAAAACGATTCAATATTATTGATGAAATAATACGGATGATCTAAATATCACCGGGATTACAAAGTAATCTTGAATCTTAGATTGTAAAAAGGATTTGTGAATTGAAGTAACTAGGTTACTTGAGAGATAGTTTGTTTTTGGTTATTAGTTGATAAAGATGCATGCATGAAGTAGTGACTAAGATATCCTTTTATAAGATAAGGATATCTTATTACAAGATTGTCAAGTGGTTGAATATAAAACTATACTTTGACTATATTGGCGCCTACAATTAAATACAACTACCAATGTACAACTCTGCCATATTCTTCTGTGGTTCACAGAAGACTAAACTACTTCTACATAACGTATAACAATGTACAAAGACTAATAATTCAACTAAATATCTATTACAAAATATCTAATCGACTTGACATAAGCTTGGCAGGCTCTTCATCAACTAGCAGTACCTTCTACCCAGAAGGTACTAGTAGAACATCTTCGTACACTTCAAAATCAACTAGCAGGCTCTTTAACATCTTTGGCAGGCTCTTTGACTTGAACATTTTATTCCCAACAATTGTAGTCGCTTATTGCTTTTTAAGTTTTAACATAGGTGGTTAATGATCTGTTCTTGAATACCTAAGCCTAATTCAGCCTTTAACCTGAAAAAGCAAAAACAGTCAACAATAAAGACTGTTTGGCAAAGGGATGCAAATGGGTCAAACTGGACATTCACTGTTCATATGCCATTGGGTAAGTTTTATTCAGTGTTCATTTACATTATTTTAAGTGTTTGTAGGAGCTCTTGATTTGATTTAAGGTTTTAATTGATTTGAGTTAATTAGTATAGAACTTAGGTTATGCACTATTCTTAACAGCTTAATATAGGAGATTGTAGACTAAGTCCTTGGTTTGGCCAGTTTTGAGATCAATTCAGTATGTTAAGAAAGTCCTGAAAGCTTGGATGTTCATCAGTAGGATTTAAATTAGAGTTTGAATAAAGGTTGTGCAATCTGCACATAACCTTTATGCAGACTGCATTACCACTTTTGCTCTTGCACCCTTTTTCAATCTCAGCTTTAAGCTAGTATTAGTAGGATTAAATTTCTAATTTTTGTTTTTTTTAAATAGTTTGTAGGTTGGTATTTATCTGTTTTAGCCATCTGATCTCTGCCCCAGTGCTAAAGGCTATTTGCAGACAGGAATAAGCTACAGGATAAGCTCAAATTCAGAATCCAAGCTAAAACAGATAAATACCAACCTACAAACTATTTAAAAAAGCAAAAATTAGAAATTTAATCCTACTAATACTGGCTTAAAGCTGAGATTGAAAAAGGGTGCAAGAGCAAAAGTGGTAATGCAGTCTGCATAAAGGTTATGTGCAGATTGCACAACCTTTATTCAAACTCTAATTTAAATCCTACTGATGAACATCCAGGCTTTCAGGACTTTCTTAACATACTGAATTGATCTCAAAACTGGCGAAACCAAGGACTTAGTCTACAATCTCCTATATTAAGCTGTTAAGAATAGTGCATAACCTAAGTTCTATACTAATTAACTCAAATCAATTAAAACCTTAAATCAGATCAAGAGCTCCTACAAACACTTAAAATAATGTAAATGAACACTGAATAAAACTTACCCAATGGCATATGAACAGTGAATGTCCAGTTTGACCCATTTGCATCCCTTTGCCAAACAGTCTTTATTGTTGACTGTTTTTGCATTTTCAGGTTAAAGGCTGAATTAGGCTTAGGTATTCAAGAACAGATCATTAACCACCTATGTTAAAACTTAAAAAGCAATAAGCAACTACAATGGAGCAATAAAATAAGACAATAAGCAGATTTGACTTTATTTAACTAAAAGTTGACTTTTCTTGACTTTTGAAATGAAAACTGAATTAAACCACTGGAACTTACAATAAGCTAAAACTAGCTATTAATTCGAATTCAAGGAAACAAGTTTAAAACATGAAATTTAATTTAACTTTGAAATTAAAACACTGCTGCTTAAATTAAGTACAAAAGAGCTTCAATGAGCTTAAACTAAAGTTTGGAACTGAAATGGAAACTGAAAATAAAACAATAACTTTAACTACACTACTAATTGGTCTAAGACAGTGACAATGTTTCTCTGCTTCTTGTTTTCTTTAAATAATAATCCAAAAGTCTTCTCTGAACCTTCTTGATCAGTTCCCAATCGTTGGATAACCTTACTTCACTCTGGATCGTCCATTCTCATTTTTGGCGGGAAACTTGACCAAGTGGGTTTCTTATCTTTTTCGGCTCACGTGGGATAGTACTGGCTAAGGAGGGGGGTTGGAAACGTGTGCCAGAGAAAGGAATGGGGTAGGAGGTGGGATTGTCAGGAGTGGGTAGGAATTGGTGGTATCCTGGTTTGTGTTGGCAGGGTGGTTTTGGGAAGGAAGAGTTTGACTGGGTCAAACTCTTATTTTAGCTAAACACAAAGAATACGGGGTGGGTTTTTTTGGTTATTTGGGCTTTTATTTTTGGTGTTGGGCTAAGTGGGGTAAATGGGTTGGTGGGTTAAGGTTTAGGGGTTGGATTGGGTTAGATAAGGTTTAGGATAAATGGGATTAATAGTTTAGGGACCATATGTGTAAAAATCTGAAAGTTGGGGGACCTTTGATGTCAATTCTGAATATCCCAAGGACCATTCTTGTAATTTCTGAAAAATACTTCCAAGGACTATTCTTGACAAGTTGAGCAAAATCCCGGTCCAGACACGTAAATTTCTTCCCCGGCTCTGGCTTTTCACGCTTTTCTAATCTTGTGCTCGATTTTTGCCTGTTTTGCCCTGTTTTAGATCCTTTTGTACCTGAAACACATAAAAACACAAACCACGAATATTTGCATTATAATATGGTCTATTTGGGTGTTTTTGATATTTTTATGGTCTAAATGAGTATAAAAATGATGAGTATTTACACACACATCAATCCCCCACGCTAAACTATTGCTAGTCCCTAGCAATCCAATCATATGAAGTAATGAAAGGATCAAAAGAATTCCAAGTATACCCCGTTTCGACTTTTTATTAAATGCAAGAAATTTAAACTAGAACAAAAATAAATAACATGCTTGATTTCCAAAAATGGCATCATGGAACGGGATTCACACAAAATGGGTGTCTCCGGGGAATTGATATCGTCATCCTCTTTTTATACTCCCAACTAAGCTTAAACTTATTGTGCAAATGTTTTTGTAAAATGCTAACACTACTTATACTCATAATCTATGTAAGCCGAAACTTAACTTTTCACTCCCACAATTTATTCAAGTTAGGTGACTGTGCTAATTTTCAAAATTTTGACCGCAAAAATCGACATTTATTATGGTTGTTATTTGTTTAAGTCAAATACTAATTTACCGGGAAACACGAAAATCTAAGGATCAAAAGGGCCTTTTCCATGTAGCGGCTTTCTTCTCGGCACATCCCAAACCAGTTGGTTTTAGGTGACCAGGCTTTTGACACCCCACAGAGAATAGTACCGGAATCAGCGGAATTTCGATTTCAAAGATTTTGGATATTCCCACTACGCTAGTATTAAATACTTAAATAGATAACAACAAACGATCATTTAGAGATTAGAGACTCAAAGACGAGATCACTCTATGTAACGGCTTTCTTCTCGGCACATCCCAAACCAATTGGTTTTAGGTGACCAGGCTTTTGACACCTCACAGAGAATAATACCGGAGCTTTCGGGGCCTTTGAAATCAACAATCTACTAAATTACCGTTTAACTTTTATACAAAATTGACGAATCCAAGTTCAACTTCCGATTTAAATTTAAGAGAAAGCAAGTTTACCATATTTATTAACATACACATCTTTATTTTCACAACATCAAAACTTATTGCATTTTGCAATATCATTCCATTTTTGCATTTTGCAATATCATTCCATTTTCTTATTTTTCTTTTTTCATCATTTTTTTTTTAACTTATATATATATTTACATATATGCTTTCTCAAAAATTAAAATAAAAAGTTGAACTCGGGCTCTATATCAAAATTGTATAAAAATTTGTTTTTCATAACAACATGATTTTAATGTTCAAACGTTTGAAAACAGCACGTATTTAATCCGATTAGTTATCTCCTGGGAGGAAAAGCCATAGATTACTTGTATAAGCTCTAAAGAAAACCAACTATTCTACGCTTAGCATTTTCATTTGCACAAATCGTAAAACCTTAGTCTAAAAGTTAAGGAAGCAGCCAGATCAACACTCTGGCAGAGTCGGGATTCCCTTTGTTCTAACATAATCAAGACTAAACACTACTTTTTTAATGCAATTACTTATCTAAAAACGACAAAAATTTTAAAATTTTTGGCCAAAACGGGGGTACTAGGGCACTAGAAGGTACATATGTGACAAAATTCGAGAGAATTCCCCCCCACACTTAGAATTGAATATTGCCTTCAATATTCAAAGTACCGGCTATTATGCCGACACTTAGAACGTAAAAAGGTAATACTAATAGCCAAGTGTGGAAACGAAATCTCCATTTTTCATAAAAAAGGTCGAAAAAAAATATCCCTAGATAAACGTTAGCAAAAGGATAGGATATTGGGCGGCTGGATTGAAAATAGGCGCGGCAATCATCACGATCCAAGGGAAACATGCAAACAAGGGCAAACAACACACAAACAGAGCACAGTAGAGGAATCACCCCACACTTAGTGTCAGAAAATAGAAAGAAGTCAGAAACATGGGCGGTTACCCATGCAATGCTAATGTTTTTGTTCACCGAGTCACTAGCTTGACTCGACCCCGAATTCATTTGTTCTTGGGGAAGCATGTGGAAAAGAAAATCTCCATCGGACTTTCATTCAAGATGTTTGGATAAACATTGAAGTACTTGAAAGTTCCACTCCGATGAGATACATCCGGCTCAAAAGAATGATAAATTAAGATGCCGGGATCAAAAAATTTGTCCTCATTCCCAAACGAGAGAATGAGAGGACAATCTACCTTATAGGAGAAAAAAGGTAGAAAAACTCGAACGACATATGTGAAATCAATATAATGGCGATCCTCAAAGGGCAACATCACATATGTCGGAGAAGGAAGAATATCGGGATCAAGAATTGAGGTCATATCATCAAGTTTAGGACTAATAGAGTCCTTGACCTCATCGTTTTCTAACTCTTCATCAAAGAGAGGATTTAGTTTGCTAGAAAAGTACTCATCATTAAATTCAAAAAGAGAATTCGAATAGACTTTGAGACTTTCATTTTGAACTTCCTCATCAGAAAGTGATTCATCATCACTAGAGGAAAAATCATCTTTGAAATTGAAAAGTGGGTTAGAAAACGTCCCGAAAAAATCGTCAGTAGTGTCAAGAGGATGATCACTACAAATAGACAAATCACATTCATCGTCAGATATATCCTCGGACTCACTTGGGATTGGGATAAGGATCTCAGCACTAGACTTTATGAATTCGTCCGATTCCTTTTCAGGAACAGTGCTAAGATGCTCATCCCCCATAGTAGGAGAGTCATCAGGGTTCATAGATGGAAAGAATGATGTGATTGCAATAGACTGAGGGAGTTGAGAAGTAATTTCACTAAAAGGAATAGTACTCTCATCGTCGTCATCATCGTCATCGAGCATGCAAGCTTGATTAAATAATTGTGTGCAGCTCGTTCTATGGCAAGTAAATCTTCCATAGATTCACCATGACGATCATCTTGGGTATGCCTAACAGCCAAATCATCGAGTGTATCCTTCACATATTGAAGTTTTTGGAGTACATCTTTGAAAGCAGAATCCAGAAGATCATTCCTAATATTATGAATTTCTTGGAATGATTCTTGAGGAAATGGCTGAGGCTGAGTTTGAGTCATTTGGTACTGTGGAGGTTGGTCGTGATAAGAATAATCATAATTGTTACAAGGACCATGCTCATAGACAAGCGGGCTCCTCGTTTGACAATCGGAGTTATAATGCGGACCTCCACAGTATTCACAACAGTAAAACTGTTGTGACTGACTCAGTGAATCATATGGATATTGGTCATAACCAAAATTTTGATCGTTACACGAAACCTGCTCATAGACAAGCGTGTTCCTTGTTTGACAATCAAAACTTTGGTGTGGACCTCCACAATATTCACAAGAATATGTTTCCATCTCATGGTGTGGGGGTTGGTTAAGGAAATTGGTTGTTTCATTGTAGGGATTTTGGTCATAGACAAACCCGTTTCCCGAATTTACAATGCCACAACCGGGACAATTTCCACCAATTAGAGGTCCCCCACACCATTCACAACCGTAGTTGTAAGATGAAGACATAAAAAGAATTAAACGGATAGAGGGTGAGAAAAAGAATTAAACGGATAAGAGGGATACGAAGAATATTTTTGGTTTTTTAGAAACATTTTGAAAAATATAAAGGGAAAATAAATTTTGAAATGAAAATCTTTATGGGATTTTTTTTTTTAAAGAGAAAATATTTACGAAGATTCAAAACACGCAACGATAAATGAGAATTCAAAATTAGCGTCAGCCTTCCCCGGCAGCAGCGCCAAAAATTGATTGGTGAATAAGAGTGTGTAAATACTCATCATTTTTATACCCATTTAGACCATAAAAATATCAAAAACACCCAAATAGACCATATTATACTGCAAATATTCGTGGTTTGTGTTTTTATGTGTTTCAGGTACAAAAGGATCGAAAACAGGGCAAAACAGGCAAAAACCGAGCACAAGATTGGAAAAGCGTGAAAAGCCGGAGCCGGGGAAGAAATTTACGTGTTTGGACCGGGATTTTGCTCAACTTTTCAAGAATAGTCCTTGGAAGTATTTTTCAGAAATTACAAGAATGGTCCTTGGGATATTCATAATTGACATCAAAGGTCCCCCAACTTTCAGATTTTTACACATATGGTCCCTAAACTATTAATCCCATTTATCCTAAACCTTATCTAACCCAATCCAACCCCTAAACCTTAACCCACCAACCCATTTACCCCACTTAGCCCAACACTAAAAATAAAAGCCCAAATAACCAAAAAAACCCACCCCGTATTCTTTGTGTTTAGCTAAAACAAGAGTTTGACCCAGTCAAACTCTTCCTTCCCAAAACCACCCCGCCAACACAAACCAGGATACAACCAATTCCTACACACTCCTGACAATCCCACCTCCTACCCCATTCCTTTCTCTGGCACACGTTTCCAACCCCCCTCCTTAGCCAGTACTATCCCACGTGAGCCGAAAAAGATAAGAAACCCACTTGGTCAAGTTTCCCGCCAAAAATGAGAATGGACGATCCAGAGTGAAGTAAGGTTATCCAACGATTAGGAACTGATCAAGAAGGTTCAGAGAAGACTTTTGGATTATTATTTAAAGAAAAGAAGAAGCAGAGAAACATTGTCACTGTCTTAGACCAATTAGTAGTGTAGTTAAAGTTATTGTTTTATTTTCAGTTTCCATTTCAGTTCCAAACTTTAGTTTAAGCTCATTGAAGCTCTTTTGTACTTAATTTAAGCAGCAGTGTTTTAATTTCAAAGTTAAATTAAATTTCATGTTTTAAACTTGTTTCCTTGAATTCGAATTAATAGTTAGTTAATGATACAGGTTTCAAAAGTTCTTTTTCTCAGTTTTATTGAGCTTAAATAAGCTAGTTTTAGCTTATTGTAAGTTCCAGTGGTTTAATTCAGTTTTCATTTCAAAAGTCAAGAAAAGTTAACTTTTAGTTAAATAAAGTCAAATCTGCTTATTGTCTTATTTTATTGCTCCATTGTAGTTGCTTATTGCTTTTTAAGTTTTAACATAGGTGGTTAATGATCTGTTCTTGAATACCTAAGCCTAATTCAGCCTTTAACCTGAAAAAGCAAAAATAGTCAACAATAAAGACTGTTTGGCAAAGGGATGCAAATGGGTCAAACTGGACATTCACTGTTAATATGCCATTGGGTAAGTTTTATTCAGTGTTCATTTACATTATTTTAAGTGTTTGTAGGAGCTCTTGATCTGATTTAAGGTTTTAATTGATTTGAGTTAATTAGTATAGAACTTAGGTTATGCACTATTCTTAACAGCTTAATATAGGAGATTGTAGACTAAGTCCTTGGTTTGGCCAGTTTTGAGATCAATTCAGTATGTTAAGAAAGTCCTGAAAGCCTGGATGTTCATCAGTAGGATTTAAATTAGAGTTTGAATAAAGGTTGTGCAATCTGCACATAACCTTTATGCAGACTACATTAGCACTTTTGCTCTTGCACCCTTTTTCAATCTCAGTTTTAAACCAGTATTAGTAGGATTAAATTTCTAATTTTTGTTTTTTTTAAATAGTTTGTAGGTTGGTATTTATCTGTTTTAGCTTGGATTCTGAATTTGAGCTTATCCTATAGCTTATTCCTGTCTGCAAATAGCCTTTAGCACTGTTCTTGACTCTGCACTCAGTTTTATCTGTTTTCTGCCATCTGATCTCTGCCCCAATTGGATAAACAATTGGCTTTAACTTTTGGGCATTTTTAGTTTAAGTATAGTTTGTTATTTGAGCTTCCATTTTATGCTTTTAGTTTCCCTTGATCAGCTTTCCCCTAGCTTATTGGACAGCTGCAATATGGCTGATCAGTCATATTGAATCTGTCATAAGTTGCTACTGATCAAGTGCTTAATTGCTTATTCCTTCTGCTTATTTGTGGTTTTTCAGTTGTTTAATGCTTAAGCAAGTGCATTAATCAGTTTTCTAGTTTTTTGTAATTTTTGGTAACCTTTAGCTTATTTGTAAAATGCTTATTTGTCCCATTTTGCTTATTAGGTTTAGATAAGTTCTGCTTTTATTTTTCCTAGCTTTTAAATATAATTTTAGATTTACTAGAATTTTTTCAGATTTTTCCAAATCTGTTTACTATTTTTAAATCATTTTATTAGTTTAATTTAGTTTTAAATTCATAAAAAATAATTAAAAAGTCAAAAAAATGTAATTATTTTTTGTAAAATTTTCTCTTATCATTTAGGACGTAGGAAATAAAATTTTGTGCCCGTAGAGTTTTTATTTCTTTATTTTGACGTTTTTAGGTTCGTTCTCAGTCCCGTTTTCTATTATTCGCGTTTTTAAGTCCGTTTACGTTTTTAAACGCATATGTTTTTCTTAAATTGTTTTTCTTGCCATTTTAAATCGTTTTTAAATAATGTTCAACTATCGTAGCTTAGAAAACCAATCCCACTTTTATTCACCATTCACTGCACGCAATCACGATTCGAGATCACAAATTCCATTCACGCCTTCGTTGGGGATAACGACCCGGGAATACAACTTCCACTGTATTCCTTTGCGAAAAATAATGTATTGATTCCAGCAAATCAGGAGGTGATGTTATTTGTTTTGCTTACTTGAAGTATTAGTGAGAATATGTAGTGAAAATGAGTTAGATATTTAGTCTTGGTCAAATAAGTAGTCAAAGTAGGCTAGGAGGGGGGGGGGGGCATGGGGCGTATTTTAGGGGAATGGGGGATGGGGTGTTGGTCTTTCATAATTAGCCTTGGACTTTAGGTGTAGTTAGGTTAGATTTTAGCTAGGATATCTTGTTATCCGGTACCGAGTTAGCTAGAAATAAATTTTAACGGAACAAAATAAAGTATAACGAAGTCATAAAAATTATAAAATCACATTTCTCGCAAGTATCGGGTGTCCAATTAATTATCGTGTTGAAATTTCGTAAACCGTCGTAGTTATAGGCTTTTAACGGTATATATAGTAAATAATTTCAAAACACCGGGTAAACTAATAATATAATTTTTATATCACTGTAATGAGTGTGAAAATATGTTAGGATCATAGTCGGGAGTGTCGGGTCAATTTTTCAAAATAAATGATCGAGTGGTAGCGTTTATTTATTAAAAGCATATACGTGAATTGAAATTATGCAACCCGTGAATAACCTAATATGAAGATGATGTTACTGATGATATGTAGACTAACTCTAGTCTATATGATGTGTCCTCAATGATGTTCCAAGAATACGCAGCTTAACTCTTACGGTTACGCGTATTTGATACTTGTAAACCTAGTTTACGAAATGATGAATAATAACCATGAATAGTGATTCCCCTCCGGGAATGAATAGTGTTTCATGAATAGTAATTTTTTTTGATAATGTTTCAAAGTCGCAAACTGACTTCAAAAATGATGAATAGTAAAATGATGAATAGTAATCAATGAATAGTTAATTCCCGTGATGAATAGTGAAATTTCAAAATTTGATAAATGACTGAAATTATGATTTGTCACAGTCTTCCACCCTAAAAGGAATTCAGTCCCTGAATTCAGTTAGTGTTGGTTTCTGGAGTGGTATTGGTGAAAAGATGTGGATATTTGAGTCGCATCTGGTCTTCCCGCTCCCAAGTAACCTCGGGATCTTTTCGAGAATTCCAGCGAACTTTCACGATAGGAATTCGAATCTGCTTCAACTGTTTGACCTCACGGTCCATGATTTCTGCTGGTTCCTCTACGAAACTGAGCTTATCGTCGAGTTGACTTTCTTCTAATGGAATTACGAGTGATTCATCTGAAAGACACTTCTTGAGATTTGAAACGTGAAATGTGTTATGTACGCTGCCGAGCTCTGACGGAAGTTCAAGTCTATATGCCAGTCTTTATATTCGTGTGATAGCTATTATTGAAGGTGAAATATGTCAATGTCAAAAGATTATTCTAGGCAATTCAAAGTTGATTATATTTCGCTGAGCACGTCCTATAGTGTTTGGATAGTTCTCTTCAATGTTCATTAGTATGAGGGTGGTAGATCGTGCGTATATCTGATTGGGTAAAAATATCTGAAAGGGATTGCCAGAAGTTTGAGGTGTATCGTCTACCCTTATTAGGAGTAATTGAAATTTGTACAACGTGTCTCGTGACTAATTCTTCGATGATAGGTTCGTTGGAAAGGTGTTATCTGAAGGATTATGCTCGTGTCATAATGACTAGTTATATGGCTAGACATATGTGAGCCTATGGGGTCACACACATATACACTGAGGTGCCATTTTATATGTCGTGTTTATTGTATTTACGATATATAGATAACCGTAAGTAACCAGGAACCGCTATTGGGCTTCTAATGAACAAGTAATGGACTTATTGCATTGGACTAGAAAAACAAATGGGAAGCCCATTTGGCCCATAGGGGTGGCCGGACTAAGAGGGCCTTTTGATGGGATCTGAATTGTAATTAATTGGTAAAAATATATGGAGTTAATTCTCCATATAATGAGGCAATCAATTAGAATTAATATTCTCTTCTCTCTCTTATTTTTTGTACGGCAAAACAAAGATGAAAACCTAGGGTTTTCAATTTCATCTTCTCTTCTTTGTTTCTTGATTAATCAAAGAAGACTAGATCGGTTACGGGGTTAACGACTAGCATCAATTGGTATTCGGTGACGTGTAGTGTGGATACACATAGAGGTGATCTCCATTTGATCACTTGGGTTTCTCATTCCATTCGTGTGGTGTTGTTGGTGGTGTTACCCGGATCACGCTACAAAGGTAATAAATCATGTTTATTTGATTTGTTTATATTTGATTGATCATATGGCACTATGGATCCTTGTATGGTGATGTTCTTCCGCTGCGTTATATATTAATTAATTGTTAATTCATATTTACATCACCTATAGTGGTATCACGAGCCATCATATGTTGTCATATGATCATCTTGTATGCGTAAAAATGGCTAAAAACATTGTTTTTTTAATGGATTTAAAAGTGTGATTTTAAAACAGCCCCTAGGGCTTGAATATTCTGAATATGTCGACTTTATTAAGGTCTTAAGATCTGGATTTTTTGATCCTATGGCCATTTGTTATGCATACGTTGTTTGTTTACTTGATCGGTACCCGTAAAATGGCCTAAAAACGTGTTTTTTTGGAAGATTTTTAACCCGATTTCAAATCAGCCCATGAGGCTTATTTTTCTGTGGTAAAATGATGTTAAGAAGGTCCTAATATCAGTGGGTTATGAGTCTATGGCCATTTGTCACGCGTACCATTCGGGGTTTTAATTCTCGTTAATTATTTCTTCGATTCGTTGGCTAACAATTTAATTCTTGTTATTTATTTTGTTATCCATGGCAAATACATGCATGTTTGTCCATGGAGTTAGCCAACACCATGTAATAATCTTTATTTGAATGTATTATTATGTGTTCATATGCAAAGCCGATGAAAACCTAGACCACTTGTGCGTTGTGATTGTGATTGTTGGTTGGTTTTTCTTGTTTTGGGGTTTGCCATTGTTTCGGCACTTTTGTAATGTATTTCAATTTTGGTTTTGCCAATGTTTGGGCATTTTACAGTAGATACAAAGTAGATTAGTTGTATTTTACTTTATATGTATTGTAATCAAGAGCTTGGAAGCAAAAGGTGAAAGATTGAAGAGTTGTAGACTGAAAGTTGCTGCTGGACACCTGTTGGGAAAACGTGCTTACCTGCTGATTGGTAAGGTATTTTTTTCTAAAATTTTTGGTGCAGGTCCACAAGACATAGGGCTACAACTTTGTCAACTGGGCCGAATCATGAGGAGGTGATCTTCCTGGGCTTTTGGGCCTTGCAAAACAGGAAAACTGGGCTGACAGAAACTGAAGTTCAAGTGCATAATGGGCCTTTTACTTGCTCATGATTGTCTTGGAGCAAGTGGGAGCCCTCCATGTGGTTGTGATATAAGTCCCTAGTTGACTCTTGGTTCTTGTGATGGCTCACAAGACCAAGCATAGGATTTTCATCGGTTGAGGCTTTGCATATTGTGGTTGTATGTTTGTTTGGTTGTTTTTTGTATGGTTGTGACTACATGAAAAACGAAAATTGTTTTCATAAAACTTAAAACAAAACATAAACCATTTTGAACTAAGTCTTATGATTTAGTTTAACTAAGTTTAAATATGATTTGAAACTTAAAATCATTGTTTTCTATATAAACAACACTTAAACCGGTTGAGATTGTTTGTTTATTTATTTATTTGTATTGTCCAAACTAAATAATAATCCATATAGGATATATATTAGTCTTGAAATGGACAACTTGACACACATAAATTAAAACAATGATTAGACTTAAGTTAAGAAAAGTTTTTAACTTGTGCTACGAAGAATGAATGCATGCTTCTTTCATACACGCTTTTGATCCACATCAAAATATTTTACCCGTCAAAATTTAAGTCGTGCCGTCCAATTTTGAGGACACTTGCAATTACTTTTTGCCTATGCGTGGGACCTAGGTTGAATTGTAACCCAAGGTGACTATTCTCTATGCGTGAGACCTAGAAATATTATCACACGTTTTCAAATTGGATGACTTAATCGAGTTAAGCGGTTAGACCTTGACCCGAGGCAAAGATGGGACTAAACATGCCTACATGACACTAGTTGTTTGACACTAGATGCCATGAGTCCCATAAGGATCTAAGAGTTGTACATGTAATACAATTGGTGATCGTCGCCTACCAATTGAATCTACTATTGCTAGCAGATCAACTGATGTGATAGTAGAAGCACAATATGGATCTTAGCCTTTTCGTAAATTAATTGTTTTATATTATAAACATGGGGTAGTTAATTTATAAAAGGATAATTATCGAAAATACTAAAATTGAACTTTGTAAATTCAATTAATGCAACGCATACCGTAAACAAGAGTTTGTTCTTTTCTTGTTAAAAGGACGAACTAAGTCGATCTTTCCTTGTAAGAAAGAGACTTATTCCTATCCTTTTTCTTTATGAGGAAAAGCCATAATAGGAATATTTGAATTTTCCTAATTCTAATTAAACTCAAGGAAAACCTACTCTAGAAATCGTGATGTCTTGTAAAAGTCAAAACGGTTAAGTATGGTTACACATCTTATTCCTTCAACGTTGTTTTATAACCCTTGTTTCGGTTTTGAAACATTGAAGAAATATAAGATATTTGGACAACCAAGAACACGTGCACTTGACTTGACCTCTTTGGTCAGACCTTAGGGCCATTTCAACCCATGGCGAATTTTGCTCATTGGTCAGACCTTTGGCGATATTTGCATGTTCTTGCTTGGTCAACCTATTTCGTACTAGCTACCAAACTAAAATGAGTTTAAATAATTAGAAGACGGAAGTATCAATAAACCGCAATGTGGTAAAGGCAATTACTAGCATGATTACCTAGCAGTTTGCCTTAACCCAATATGCCTACTAAGGTCCTACATACCCTTGTGGTAAAGTAGACCAATTATGGAGGAAATGCATGCCTATTTTCAAGTTAAAATAGCAATGATGGCTAGCCCATCATCTATATGTTAGAACTTGATGCACTTTCTTGAATACCTAAGTACATGTTTACTAGTCAAAGTGACTCACATTAGCAATAATGTGTAGATATTCAAAGAAAGATGGAAAGTATCCAATCACTACTCACTCTCCACTGGTGACGTAACACATTGTAATGTTGTCTAATCCAGTGGGAGCTACGTGATTATATTACTGGTGACGTAACACATGTAATGTTGTCTAATCCAGTGGGAGCTGTAAGCTTTATTACTTGCAAGTTGCCCATCTTATTTCCAGATTGTCTTGAAATAATACACTACTTTCCACGTGTTAAGCATCATAGTTTATATAAGAACCATTGCATAAGTTTTATATGATAACTTGTCGCGTTCCTGATGTTGCTTCCTGAAATGTTATCTATAAAATTGTTATGCATGATTCATTATTCAAACGATAAAGTTCTACATATCTATATTTTGATTTTGACTAAAAATCATATGTTGTCTTAGACATTGTCATATTGCTCATACAAACACAAGAGCGTAGTGGTGCTTGTATACTCTCGTGATGTTGTGCCATGCACAAGTGGGAGAAATCTCAATTGTGTGCAAGGTACAACATATAACAATATGACTAATAATTTTTCTTGACTGAAAGGTAAGAAACTAAGATTCTACTAGGACTTCTACACATAAAATGTAGGTTGCCCTAATTAGAACAAATATCAAGATAACATGAAAAGCTACTTCAACATATTCACTGAATCGTTTAGTAAGTATGATTATGTTTTCTTGTAAAGCCATAATCATGAAGTATGAAATTAACTTGAATTTACTATTGAGGCCAAGTGTCGGCGCTCGTAATTACTTTAGTTGAATATGTTTAGGTCTCTTGTAAAGACACAAACATAATTTCCGTTAATTGTTGAAAGACTTATAACGTAAAGTAAGACGTTGATTTGTTATGTCTTCGTGTTAAGACATGTACACTTACGACGTATAATATTGAATGTTTATGTTTTCTAGTCAAAACATACACATGATGTAAAGTATGCAGTAGGCTAAAATTACTATTAATACCATCTGGTTTGACTTGGTTGGTAGATATGTAAGCCCAAAAGTATAAGTTCATCTAATGAGTTGTGTGATAGTCTCACAACATCAGTCCTCATGGAATACCACAACTTTATGGTATGTCCATCATGAAAAATCAAACACTATTGATATTGTTTGATCTTTGATAACTTAAACTGTTTTACCTCCAAAGCTATCAAGGTTAGAAATTGGATGTGCCATGTGTACACTCAATATGATTCCAACCCAGAAGGAATTTAAGACACCATTGTATTATGGCATGGGATGAATCTCATTATGTCTTAATTGAAGTTCTGAATTTGTTAACTACTTAAGAGTAAGTAATTAACAAACTAGAGTCAAGAACTAACGGTGTATTTTGGATGTCCCACTTGAAAACAATTTATTGTTACTCAAGATGCTTAGTATTTAGAGATTAGTCTCTACATACAAAAGCAAGTGGGAGTACCTTTAGACCTTGAAGTTGTTCAAGAACTAAATACACAACCTTCTGAGTACACTTGCTAATGTCATACTAAGGTTGAACATGGATATGTTAAACCATAGATTGATATCTCTCATTCATAAATCCACAAGGATACCTCTTGCACCTGAATGATATAGTTTTTATATCAATGCTGAGGGACATAAGTTAGAGGATCATGGTGAACCTGCTAACTACTGAGATGCATTATCAGATATTGTATCTGATGAGTAGCTCAAAACTATGAATGTTAAGATGCAGTCCTTGAAAGACAATCACTCGTGGAGTTTGATTGATCTCTTACTAATCAGTTAGACTGTGAGGTTAAGAATGAGTTTCTTGATGAGAAGACTCAAAAGGACAAACTTGTACACACATTTGATGCACGTGTAGTAAATAGAGTTTACTCGTACTCAATAAATTGACTATGATTAAATCTTCCTAGCTACAAACATTAAATGTATAAAGACGATTAATTGTCATACCTGATTTCATGTATATGAAATATGACAATAGGATATCAAAACACTTTTCTTGTTGATTACCTTTGCGAGGACGATGAGTAATCAAAAGGGTTTATGAATCCATGTAATCTTTATTAAGTATACAAGATAAAAGAATCCATGTATGGATTAGATCATGCATCTAGGAGCAGAGATCTTGTGTTAATCATAAAATCATTAACTTGATTTTGATTAATAAGATTACTCCTAAGTACACTGAGAGCAAGTTGGAGCATTTTATTTATTTTCTTAAATCTCATATGTCATTGACATATTAGAAACAATATTCCACCTAAGCTAGACTTTAATCCTTAGCTTGGAATGAAGTTTCTCTTGAGGGATTTATAAAATAAAACATATAACCTTGTTATATATATATGTTTATTAGAATAAACATAAGCGGTTATTAAGTCTAAACAAAATATGACACGTTATTGAGGGGAGTCTCAATGATCAATCTTACTTGATGAGATTGAACACATGATTGGAAATCTTAAGTTTGACTGAAGGATTCATCATGTAAGTCATATTAAGTATTGGACTATATATATTTATCATTTGCATGAATGCAAGATGAGTTGATAACAACCAATATCTAAGTGAAAGTCGTTAGATAATTGTTAAACGAACATTATATTGGACCTACATAGGACCAAAGATATGTTCAAACGTTTACGGATAATTGAGGAGCTCTGTTTTGTTTGCATATGCTGATGCTTATTTAACTGAGATAATACTCAACCCTAGTCATGGTAGGATGTCATCATGAATGATGACATTGCAGGCTAGATGTGCTCGGCTGAGAGCATTAATGCATTATACATTAAAAGAATAAGAATACTTTATAGTTTGAGAAACTATTCAGATGACTATCTAAAGTAGTGTTTTGCTGGCTTCAAACACCTTATGGAATGTATTGTTGCGATTCTCGTCTTGTACTTGAATGTGCACATACAAAGGACAGTCATCATTCAAACCTTCCATGAGTTTTGAAACAAGTATTCTCAAAGTTTACTCAGATGACTACTTGTTGTCGTGTACAACATTATTCGATCATGGTGGGAACATCGGATCCCGACCTATGAGTAGTCTTATGCATATCTGTTTTTAGTATTTGGATAATGGAACTGTAAGCAGTCGTATTATACAATGAATTGATATACCAGGTATGATCGTCTTCATTTATACTACTGTGTTCTATATTTGCATGTTTAATCCATGAATAATTTATTTTTTCTAAAATTATCCATTGTCGGTTGACGATACGGGAGTATCATCAAATTAAGACAAATGTGAGCGTGTTGGTGATTTATTTGCCACACTCACATGTTGTTCATTGGGATGAACATTGGATTGACCCAACCTACGAGTATTCACTACATGGATCGTCGTCAATAGTGAATCTCGCAAGAGGTTATGTCTCTTATCCTCAGACTTGAGATGCAAGTAGGTCTTGCACGTGTGGAATTTCATTCCTTGATATGGTTAAACGCTATCCTGAATAAGGTAGTTATAAAAGCCATTATCAGGAGTGATATGAAGCATGTGAATGACACGTGTAGTCAAAATGGGATTTGTTCCTCCACTTGCTTTGGAGTTAGATACTATTGGGCCCCTCGATGAATTGAACAGATGTTTGTATGGCCGTACCCAAATGAGATTAAGATGAATCTTAATTCACTTGGTAATCTTGTTCAATATCCGTATCGAGAAACATAATAGTTGAACTATTAGAATGACTTTTGATCCATGTCTAATGTTTAACACGGTATCTGTAACAAAAGGATAGATGACATATAAACCATCTGAAATGAGACGTTTAAGAAACTAACCTCACATATTTCTAGGGGCATTGGCGTGTTGCTAGACGCTAACCATTGCTTGTATAATTACTCGATTATTATGACGTCGCAAGTGGGAGCTGTTGGAGTATGCTCGTGTCATAATGACTAGTTATATGGCTAGACATATGTGAGCCTATGGGGTCACACACATATACACTGAGGTGCCATTTTATATGTCGTGTTTATTGTATTTACGATATATAGATAACCGTAAGTAACCAGGAACCGCTATTGGGCTTCTAATGAACAAGTAATGGACTTATTGCATTGGACTAGAAAAACAAATGGGAAGCCCATTTGGCCCATAGGGGTGGCCGGACTAAGAGGGCCTTTTGATGGGATTTGAATTGTAATTAATTGGTAAAAATATATGGGAGTTAATTCTCCATATAATGAGGCAATCAATTAGAATTAATATTCTCTTCTCTCTCTTATTTTTTGTACGGCAAAACAAAGATGAAAACCTAGGGTTTTCAATTTCATCTTCTCTTCTTTGTTTCTTGATTAATCAAAGAAGACTAGATCGGTTACGGGGTTAACGACTAGCATCAATTGGTATTCGGTGACGTGTAGTGTGGATACACATAGAGGTGATCTCCATTTGATCACTTGGGTTTCTCATTCCATTCGTGTGGTGTTGTTGGTGGTGTTACCCGGATCACGCTACAAAGGTATAAATCATGTTTATTTGATTTGTTTATATTTGATTGATCATATGGCACTATGGATCCTTGTATGGTGATGTTCTTCCGCTGCGTTATATATTAATTAATTGTTAATTCATATTTACATCACCTATATTATCGGAAGGATAAAGCTATGGTAACAGTTTTTTATTCCTTGTGTCTTGCTCTAACTAATGTTACGATATGAGTCTCCCTTCGCCTACGGTGCTTAGTCTTTATTACTAAGATTCTACTGTTCAATAGTATCTCCCTAGATTTTCTTCATCGAATTCTTCCATGCTACTGTTTGACAATCGCAAGCTCCTAAATGTATGAAGTGTTTTAGTACGGTGGTTGATTTTCAAAATTTGACTCGATATGGAGTGTTTTGTTTGAAATCTTTCCCTAAATAAACGAATTTACAAGTTTGAATAAATGAATTTTTCAAGTTTGAATAAATAAAATCTTTCTCCGAATAAATGAATTTACAAGTTTGAATTCATTTGGTAGTTATGCAAGGTTGGACTGTTTCCAAATATGACCCAAAGTTTTATAGACGGGTTTTCAACATGATGTGAATAGGAATGTTTAGCAAAGTTTGGTGTTATACATTTCTTAACGTTCAATAGTTTTGTTACAGGTTGATCAAAAGGGATTTACTCGTCAAAATAGATACTTCAGAAAAATACTTTCCTACAAGGTGTATGATTTGTATAAACGCATTTTAAAGAACATCCATTTGAAATGCAAGCATTAAAAATGATGAAATAGTTGGGTAGGTACGTCTGCATAGATGCTTAGATATCTAACGTTTTGTTTCCAGTGTTGAATAATGCCTATTGGTTAATATTAGGTAAGTCTTACAGGTATGAGCATTCAACTTACTTGGTTATTTCTAAAATGGATCGTGACTTAGGTTTGTTGTCTTACTTGGTCTAACTAGTACTTCTGGAATTATAGGATTGGGTGACTATGCCAAAGATAGTGATTTGGATTGCCTCGTGAGATCTTATGTTTTCCGTTGCGATACGAATCAACTTACTGTATACTTCTAGTCCTTGTTTCTGGTTTCGTAATCCTTTCATTGTTTTCTTATGTCATGGAATACTCCTCGTAGATGGAAAGTCTTTCCTAAAGAGGTCAATGGTAAAGATCCACTTAACGGCTGAGTGAGTGACATGTGGTGTAGGTATCTAGAGAGGGTTTGTCAAAAGGGGTGTTTATAAAAAGTTTCATTTGGTTACAAAACTTTTGAATGAAGATTGTTATTAAGGATTTTTGAAAAGATGATTGTTTCCTTCATGGCATAATTCTTCCTGAATTAGACATAGGTGATCAGGCTATGTATAATTGAGGACTAATGATGCGATGCTCGGTTTAGTCAAAGTAGCCTTATGTTTCTCAAAAGTTTTAGATGGTGTTCAACGTGTTGTTTGGTAAAATAGTAGTAAATAGTTGGTAGAATGACAGAAAATCAATTTATAATGTGGTAGTAATATAGCTCGTTTTAAAATTCTGTGAAATAATTTCCTGAGGTGGTAGTAAAATAGCTTGAGGTAGAGTTATGTGAAACAGTTTTATAAAGCGGTAGTAAAATATCTTGTAATAAAATATGTTGAATGGGTTATAGGATGTGTGGGAGAATCTTACAGAATGGTAATAGTCTATAGTCAAAGATGAAATTTGCCTAACCCCTACTAGGATAGCGGTGTGTTGTTGCGAAATGGTTAGGAATAAGATAAATGGAATAGAAAATGTAATAGACGAAGGTCGTGAGTATCTTGGATATAATAAAAGATAGAGATGATGGTGATGATGGTGGTGCATGAGCAGCAGGTGATCTAGGAGTGAGAGTAAAAGAACGTACTCTCTTCCTAGCAATGAGCATCCTAAGAGGTCCATTCGAATGCAGTCAGTATGCCTGACGAAAAGGTATCGGCTGTCCTGGCCGAATGATAGGGATAGCTCTAGCCCTATGGCGAATCAGTGGTGATAAGGGTGGTGTAGGTGCAACTTCGCCCTCCTCAAAGGGTTCAGTCTCAGTATCGGATGATATGAGTGATGAGTCTGGTGTGAAGTCAACTGATGTTAAAACTATAGTAGGTGGTGACAAGGTATCCTCCATGTCAGAGTCTGAAGTAATGATGATGGGATGGGTATCTGAAGACATCTCTGTGACAATCGACGTGAAATGAAAGTAAATAGCCCGCATAATGTATGTATGAAACCGCATGTATAGTGAATATGCACTTATGATAAAATGATGAGATGCTATGATGATGTGGTTATAGTCTAGGGTCTGTGATACAACCTAGCTCGCTATAACCTGTCTCTGATAACAATTTGTCACACCCACAAATACCTGATTTGCAGCGGAATGGAATACCTGGGGCGTGACTGCCATAGCATCACAGTTACAGTTATATTGAACGACCTAAAGTGTCGTTTTAAAAGTACATCGTTTGATTTCATAAAACGTTCAGAGTTTACAAAAGATAGGTCCCAAAACATTTGTCAAGTTGCGGAAATAAGTTTGTTATCAACCAAACGATAGTTTAAGTGCATAAAAATACAAGTGAGATGCGTCGTCGCCGTGGCTCTATGATAGATCCTCATGCAGGCCATGATGTGAATGCCTTAATTACCTGAAAATACATTGCTAAAAACGATCAACAAAATTTTTGGTGAGAATCATAGGTTTATGCAAATGTTCTGTACGGCTACCACAAGTATAAGGTTGTGTATGACAAAAATGCCACATGAAAATGATACAATTGCTATAAGCTCATGACCCCGAAGCTAGACTGATTATGCATGCCCCAACACAGTGTTTGCCAAACAACTCTAATTTTGATATTAAATGAAATGCATCCGTTTGACCAGCTGGATCTACCAACCCGGATGGAGGAGTCACCCTCAATAGATTTATTCACCCACTCTCGCTTACTCCGTAATTAACGGTTCATGATAAATAAAAGGGGACTTTAACTTGGCAATGCGGTAACTTAAGCAATGTAAATGAATTTAACATACTTGGGCTTGTAATAAAATGTTGTGCAATGTATTCTCCCCCGTAGGTTTGAAATGAAATATTAACTTGAAAAACGGGGCTAATAAGATCCTTTAAATTGTTCTAGACCTACCATACACCTTCCTAGGGTGTCATGGGTTCCTAATCTTCACCAAAAATGATAGAGTTCACAAGAACACTAATAAGATCCTTTAAATTCTTTTTAATGATAAAAACCAGTGATAAGTGGTATATAACATAAATATACTTGCAT
This sequence comes from Artemisia tridentata subsp. tridentata, assembly GCA_021014915.2. Classification (NCBI taxonomy): domain Eukaryota; kingdom Viridiplantae; phylum Streptophyta; class Magnoliopsida; order Asterales; family Asteraceae; genus Artemisia; species Artemisia tridentata. Next base: position 319,068,489 of record CP139508.1, on the reverse strand, counting down.
GTTTTGCTACTAGATCATAAAAATAGATCATGTATGAGTATGAATGAGTAGAAAAATGATTACTTAGAGCACTTACTTGATGATGAAGAGTTTTTGAGTTTAATAACTTAGTTACTTCAAGGTTTTTATTTCAAAACCCTAACTAGAAGCACTAATAGAACTAGAAAAACACTTGATCTTGGATTGGCTATGGTTTCTTCTTGGTTCTTGATCTTGGCCGATTCTACATAAGGGTGGGGAGGTGATGATATTTTTTTTGCTTACTTGAAGTATTAGTGAGAGTATGTAGTGAAAATGAGTTAGATATTTAGTCTTGGTCAAATAAGTAGTCAAATTAGGCTAGGAGGGGGGGGGGCATGGGCCGTATTTTAGGGGAAAGGGGGATGGGGTGTTGGTCTTTCATAATTAGCCTTGGACTTTAGGTGTAGTTAGGTTAGTTTTTAGCTAGGATATTTTGTTATCGGGTACCGAGTTAGTTAGAAATAAATTTTAACGGAACAAAATAAAGTATAACGAAGTCATAAAAATTATAAAATCACATTTCTCGCAAGTATCGGGTGTCCAAATAATTATCGTGTTGAAATTTCGTAAACCGTCGTAGTTATAGGCTTTTAACGGTATATATAGTAAATAATTTCAAAACACCGGATAAACTAATAATATAATTTTTATATCACTGTAATGAGTGTGAAAATATGTTAGGATCATAGTCGGGAGTGTCGGGTCAATTGTTCAAAATAAATGATCGAGTGGTAGCGTTTATTTATTAAAAGCATATACGTGAATTGAAATTATGCAACCCGTGAATGACCTAATATGAAGATGATGTTACTAATGATATGTAGACTAACTCTAGTATATATGATGTGTCCTCAATGATGTTCCATGAATACGCAGCTTAACTCTTACGGTTACGCGTATTTGATACTCGTAAACCTAGTTTACGAAATGATGAATAATAACCATGAATAGTGATTCCCCTCCGGGAATGAATGGTGTTTTGTGAATAGTAATTTTTTTGATAATGTTTCAAAGTTGCAAACTGACGTCAAAAATGATGAATAGTAATCTATGAATAGTAAATTCCCGTGATCAATAGTGAAATTTCAAATTTTGAGAAATGACTGAAATTACGATTTGTCACACTAATTGTGTCAGTACACAAATTATTTGTTCCTGAGTATTGTCTGTCTGCTTTGTCATTATGGCCTGAAACAATAACAGTTGAAACGAAGATGTAACAGTTCAACATTGGAATAACACATTGAAGCCTATGGTATGAAAAAAGGAGGGAAAAAAAAAAACAAAAAAAGGTACATACACAATTTTTTGCTTGACTGTTCAGTCGGCATGTTTGTAGCATCTCCCTGACCAAGATCACCATTCGTTGTCTGACTGTCTCTGCATATAATATTAGATATAGTTCGAGGGTCTTCAGGCGGCATGCTAGTAACCTGTGGCTGATCATGATTGCCATTCAAGGTCTCGCTGTCTTTCGATATAACATTAGATACTGTTTGATGAACATAACTTAACCCATGAACCTGTCGCACCTCTCGTTTCCGTTTTTTCGCAACCTCTGTACACTTTGGTGAATCTTCTGAGTTTTCATTTTCCAAACATTGTTGCAAAGTGTCGTTAACCATTCCATAGTTAACACTTTCGCGATTAAGCCTTTTTTTACCAACAGAAGATTGACATCCACTCTTCTGACCTACATGACTACATTCTAAAGGACTAACCTGAGCAATCCTAGGTCTGGCCTTGTTTCTTGTCCGCATATTTAGGCAAACGTTTGTAAGCATACAAATACCATCAGACAATAGGCATCAACCATATGTATAACAGTTTTTCTATCATCATATACACTAATATTTCATGCAATTGTTAAAAAGAAAGTTGAAAACAGATGATCGACATCATAGGCATGCAAAGTTAATATGGTTGCAACTGCAAACGTTGCACCCATGCAAATCAAAGTTAATAGCTTAATGAACATGGAAAAATCAAAAAACATGAAAATATAAATCTACATATACCTTCTAAAATGTTTTAACAAATTTAAGAACAAATGTACCTGCTTAGTAAGGTTTCTAATCCGCTGGATGATTTTTTCTTATTTTTTTATTATTTTTTTTTCCGCTTATTTCTTGGGTATTTTTTGGTATATTTTTGAAGCTCAAGATTTTAGAAGGTTCTAAACGCTTCAGACGCATGTGTACATTGTACTACAAATCAAATTTCCGCCACACTTTCAAGTGTTTAGGTGAAAAAAGTTTCTATAACCAATAGATGAGTAACAACGTTTGCACTATACGTTTTCCATTTCCCTATATCCCTAACATGAAATTTTAGTTGGGCTAAAATGGGCTAAAGAACACTGGACAAAAAATGGGCTAAAGAACATTGTATGAGGCCTTTTTTTTGGCGGGAAAACTGGAGTCAAAACAACACCGCACTCCATGCCTTTTAAGATATAGTATAATTATTATTTTCATGCTAAAAATAGATTCGCGGCATTTATAAGGAAAAAGGGCCGTTGTTGATGGGCTACAATCTACGTTCGGTATCATGGACACACGAAAAAGAAACAATTATTCAGCCAATAATTTTGGGCCTCGAATCTTGTCATTTAGCTGTATTACATTATTTTTAGAGTAAATTACACCGTTCGTCCTTGTGGTTTGCGTTGGCCGCAGCCGTTAGTTATTTGACCAAAAAAATTGCACCGTTCGACCTTAAGTGGCAAACGTTATGCGCCGTTTGTCTCTCCCTCTAACGGAGTCCACTAACGCTTGTTAACTTGTTTTCTCATGAAGGTATACTCGTCATTTCGCAACCATAAGGATGAACGGTGTAAGGACGAACGGTGTAATTTACTCTTTTTGTCAATTTTCATACGTTTTCACCCATTTTTTAATGCTTTCAGCCGTTTTTCGTAAGTTTTCATACGTTTTTATCCGTTTTTGTACATTTTCATCCGTTTTTATACATTTTCATCCATTTTACACGTTTTCGTCCATTTTTATAGGTTCTCGTCCGCTTTTCTTAAGTTTTTATCCATTTTAACTGTTTTAATACGTTTCCTTCCGTTTTAATACGTTTTTAACCATATTTATACTTTTTTGTCCATTTTTATATGTTTTCACCCGTTTTTAAACTTTTTCATCCGTTTTACATGTTTTTCTTACGTTTTTATCTGTTTTAATACGTTTTCATACGTTTTTATACGTTTTCATCCGTTTTTATACGTTTTCATCCATTTTTACATGTTTCCTCCATTTTTATACGTTTTCGTCCGTTTTTATAGGTTTTTGTTCGTTTTTATACGTTTTTATTACATTTTTATCCGTTTTTATCTATTTAATATGTTTTCTTCTGTTTTCATACGTTTTTAACCATATTTATACGTTTTTGTCCGTTTTTACACGTTTTCATCCGTTTTTATACGCTTTCGTCCGTTTTTATACGTTTTCACCCGTTTTTATACGTATTCATCCGTTTTTATACGTTTTTGTCCGTTTTAATACGTTTTCTTCCATTTTTAACCATATTTATACATTTTGACTCTTTTTATACGTTCTCATCCGTTTTTATATGTTTTCATTCGTTTCTATAGGTTTTCATACGTTTTTATATATCTTTATTACGATTTTATCCGTTTTTATCTATGTTAATACGTTTTTAACCATAGTTGTTCATTTTTATATGTTTTCATCCATTTTTCTACGCTTTCGTTCGTTTTTACCCGCTTAAAGCGTATAAAAACAGAAGAAAGCGTATAAAAACGGACAAAAACGTATAAATATGGTTAAAAACCTATAAAAATGAACGAAAATGTATAAAAACGGATGAAAACTTATAAAAACGGGCAAGAACGTATAAATATGGTTAAAAACGTGTGAAATGGAAGAAAACGTATTAAAACAGATAAAAACGGATAAAAACGTATAAAGACGGACAAAAACGTATAAAAACGGATGAAAACGTATAAAACGGACGAAAGCGTATAAAAACGGATGAAAACGTATAAAAATGGACAAATGCATATAAATACGGTTAAAAACATATGAAAACGGAAGAAAACGTATTAAAACGGATGAAAACGTGCAAAAACGGACGAAAACGTATAAAAACGGATAAGAACTATGAAAACGCAAGAAAAACGAACGAAATCGTAAAAAAATGGATGAAAACGTATAAAAATTGACAAAAAGAGTAAATTACACCATTCGTCCTTACACCGTTCGTCGTTATGGTTGCGAAATGACGAGTATACCCTCATGGAAAAAGAAGTTAACAAGAGTTAACGAGCGTTAGTGGGCTCCGTTAGAGGGAGGGACAAACGGCGCATAACGTTTGCCAGTTAAGGTCGAACGGTGCAATTTTTTTTGTCAAAGGACTAACGGCTGCGGTTAACCCAAACCACAAGGACGAACAGTGTAATTTACTCTTACTTTTATATTATATGATTTTAATAGTGTATTCTATTTTTGAATGTTTGGCAAATATCAATTGTAGTTGCACATATGATATTCGTAAGGAAATATTCTTGATTGGTTTCTTATATTCGATTTCCTGGATTTGGATCAAGAACTCCTGGTTCATATGTAGAGATGGATTAGCTATAGGATAGGTGAACTGTTATAGATGAAATCTGTATCTTATTACTCATACAAGTTCCACTCATCCAAATGTTGGAAGGGGAATATTATATTGGTTACAAATTAGGGCTATTCATGAGTTCGGTTATCGAGTTATCGGTCAGCCTATCCGATAAAATTTATTTGTAGTAACTCAATACTATTAATTATTTATTATCTAATTATATGATTCTTAAAAAATAAAAAATAAATTAAATGTTAATTAATTATGGAGTTAATGGTTTCATATAATATTTTTAATATTACTGAAATTCCATTTAGGGGGATTTATCAGCCAAAAATAACTTGAACCAGCATATTTAATTTTGGTTTGAATTTCAACATAGTTTCGATTAGGTTCAAAGTCATTGATCGATTTTGCTTTCATGATCTTTTGGTGAAACCCATTTTCCCTTATGAACTGTTGAATATTCCTTGCACTTTAACACCCAACTTTGATTTACCAATATCCTTTGCAAAGTGACCATTGTATGACGTGAAAATATCTATGAGAATGACATTGTAAAAAACATAATGTGGACTTCCCTGATCTATATCATAAGTTTGAAGAAGCGATAAATCTTTTGTACAGAATATGACTTTTGTTGAGATACAAGAAATAACGACTGAGCATAACTCTAAAGTTAAATTGAGCCATCTTTCATAAAGTTACAACTACGTCTATATAGCTGCACTTCACAACAACAAAGTCAAACTACTGATAGAGCAAAGCTAAAACGCAAGATGCTTCCGCATGACACTTACAAAGAAAACGTCCAATTCTTATATTGTTGGAACCTTTGAGAATGTATGATAACGCAAGATAGTGTGAAAAACTTCAATCTGAAAAGAAACGTAATAAAAAAGAAAACCTAAAAAGTACTTATATTTTAGCTCAAGAACTCTGTGCCATACTCCAATCATGAGTACCACTGGAGTTGAAACACTCCACGACTTAACCGGGAGAAACCTGCCCGCGCCAATTACGGTCACTAATCCATACAAAGGAGAACAACCAAAATAGTCGAACTTCTTTATGGTCATGAATGATGTGAACAAGAACAAGAATTTCTTCATATTTAGAATGACTTTGAAATTCTCTTAAAGCTGGAGAGTTCTATGTATCATCGTAAAGACTCTTATAAGTTTACATCAAGACTTTAATAGAATCACCAATGAAGTAATTAATTTGACTGGTTAGAGTATATAATTATGAATGTGCTCTAGACTCTATTGTGCGTTTTGATTTAGTGAGCGGAGGCTGGAGAGAACTGCCACCTATTCAATATCATCTAACTCGGAGTGAGAGAGACGATAGGAATGTATTGAACTCCGTGACAATTGAAACAAGAATCCTTTGAGGGACCTTGAGTGGCTAAGGAGGGTTGTGCAGCGTATCATTGGGTCCATGATACTTTGTCTTCAATGCCAGCAATCAACTAAGTGATTCTGACAGCATATGTATTGACCCGGTTTCTGCCTAAGTTGTAAGGAGGGCTATTTCTTTTCACCCTTTATCTTTACAATTCTTTTTCATTCTTCAACCCCTTCAGTGCTTACCGAGACTTCATTACTAGTACCTTGTTGGGTTTGTTCCAGTACTAGCTCCATCTCAGTCGGCACTCTTCCCTTAATCACACTTTTCTCCTTTTTAATCATACCTAAGGACTTCTACACTAACTAGTGGATTGTCCCTGGGTAGATCCCTCCGGCTCTGGTGGGATCGTGGGAACTTGAGCCTAACCTAACCATCCTTATAACTCCATGCATTAATTAAAATGGTCGGTCTTTGGTGTACTTCCACGATAGCCATAAACCAAATCTTTGAAAAAATCTCTCAAAGTGTTCATGATTCTGAAACACATTTTTGCAAAACATTGAGAGTTTTATATTTTTCAAATGCTCCCCCTCAACATGTGCTCGGTGGATTGTTTTATAAATTTGCACATGTTAGGTAGAGCTCGCACTTTTTGAATTGATCCACTTTCAGTGAACATGACCGATTCGAGACACGCTTACATCACTAGTTAGACTAGCTTGAAATTATTACCCGGCCTGGTCAAGTCCACAGAAAGTTTCTCGAAACGGTACACTCTACTCAGACACATCCTTTTCGAGACACGCTTACATCACTGGTTAGACCAGCTTGAAATTATTACCCGGCCAGGATATGCCCTTTCGATAGATGACAGTTTTGTTTCGTCAATTCTTTTGTGAAGTCTGAGCCGCGATCTCATGTTATGCCAAATCCTTTGCTCCCCCTCAATAAGTGCATTGGTATACAAACGAGTTTAGCACTTACTGGAGAGCTTACTTACTCATCCAAAACATTTTGCTCCCCCTCAATATGTGCCTTGGTATACAAAAGAGTTTAGCACATATGGGAGAGCTTACACTTAACTCCAAAACATCACATTTTCATCAGGTTTCATATTTAAATCACATTCTCTCCCCCGATCAAAAATTTCAAACCTTTTGAGATTTATGATCCCAATTGATTTAAATAATTTAGAAAACATGGGAGAAAATGTGGTCAGGTTTAACATGTTCTGATGATGAAACATACTTTGCTCCCCTTAATCTAAGAGGGAGATTCACTGCTCATTTTGCACAAGATAACATTTATGACACAAATGATATTGACCTTTTTGCGCAGATGATGTAATCACTCGCTTTTCTGAGTGAGTCAGTGGTCAACATCAATCATCCATCCACCAACAAATCTTCTCAAGTATTGTCGATCCCCTCTTGGCGAGATTCGAGAAAGTACTTCTTTGTTGAAATGATGGTGGTGGAGGTGAAGGTGTTGTTGTTGTTGTTGTTGCCGATGTTGTTGTCGTGGTGAATTCCGAGCCAATCAATAGAATTTGAACGTCTGATTAAATGGTTAGAATGGGAACTGGCACATTCATTTTGGCTATGGAATCTGCATAAGAATATCAACACAGATATACATACATACAGATACACTATTCCTAGATAGCTACCCTTCAGCAGCTTGCCACATTATAATACCAAGTTCATCCTATAATCAAACCCCAATCAGGAACTACGTCAAACCACTATCTAGCATGAAGAGCAAATAGCAATCATGAACATGGCAATTCACACGAATTTCAATATTCAATTCAGGATCTTAGGTACATGATTCTAACATAATAGCAATCTACCTAAGAGAATCCTGAGAACATATGCACAATATCAACAACATTTAAGCATCAATCGACAAGCAACATTTGAGACTCATTCACTTAGATCATACAAATGTCATAGGAGTATTCAAGAACATCAAACACAACTGGTTTTCTTACTTCTTTTAGGTTTTGAGTCTTAAAGTATTTAGGGGATTATACGAGGATTCCAAAGTTACACAAATGAACCTTCTAGATACATAAAGCTAGGAAACTATAAGCAAATTGCACATAATGTCCTAAACTTTCTAGCAACTAACACACTTGGTCATTTGATATATTTAAGCAAGATCCTCTTCAACTAATTCCCCATTAACTACAAAACCTTTTCTAACAAGTATGTTTCAACCAATAAATCCGTTTGATGATATAAAATTTGAATTCACTCTCCCCCTCAATCAATGACCCGTATTCTAGTTGAACCTCAACTAAAATCACGCTTAACCCCACAACTCATCAAACAAGAACTGTCATGAGGTTGTGTAGTCGTTGATTGAGTGACAAATTTTATGCATAATTCAAGTATAAACAAATTTCATACAACACATATTCACCAAGTGTCTCACAAATAATTTTCAGAAGAATCATAGAATGAAAACTATTTGTTATACCAAGAAGATTTCTCTTCTTTTACAAGAAATGATGCACTGAAACGTACATCAAATCAGGAAACATGGATATGAAGTAATCCATGCCCAGGTGAACATCACCCAGTTGGAGGAACAGCCGTCTTTTTGGCGACGTGCTTTCCCCAATATGAAGTGCGGGTTGCTATCTAAAGTAATAGCAAGCCATTTAGACATGTTTTAACCGGTTTGTATAACTTCTGCTCGAGCTTCATTTAAAGACCCTTGCCATTATTGAATGACATTTCTAAGTCCGTAAATGTTATCGATAAACAGAAGACATGCCTAGGTGAAACTATTTTGGTCTTTTCTATTTTTCAATTTTATGGGTTTTTCTGATTTTAAGTTTCTCTATTTACAATTAGCAAGATTTCTATATATCTATTTACAAGATGGTATAAGATGTGAAAAAATAATGTAAGAAGAAAAATATATACAAGGATACGAACCAGAAACCATTACTCCTCAGCATTCTGAATCTTTTCCGCATTCATCACTTGACTTGCTGAAGAGCAATGTGAGCACTTTCAATCAGGGAATGATTCTGGCTTTTCACTCTCCCCTAATTAGTGCTCTCCCCCAATCTGACAACCACTGACGATCACCCATAATAGGAAGAAGACTTTGGATGAACGCCCGAAAAATGAAGAAGTCTTTTGGTGACCAAATGCATGCCGTCTTAAATCTTCTAACACTCCCGTCCTAGAGTGACTCCGTCAAAAATCTTAGGCAACTTTTCGGTAGTTTAAGTTGAGCCTCAACTGAAATCTAGCTTAACCCCACAACTCATCAAACAAGAACTGTCATGAGGTTAAACTAAACCACAAATTTAAGCTCAATAACAACTTGATTTCAGCTTAATCTCACAACTCATCAAACAAGAACTGTCATGAGATTAGGTTAAAATCAAGTTGGACCTAACCTTAAACTACGGAACAACTTGAACCTAACTTAACTCCACAACTCATCAAACAAGAACTGTCATGGGATTAAGTTAAATATCAAGTTGTAAGAAAAGAGCTCAACATTTTTGAATGTGGAGAAGACTGTAGACTTGACCTTCTTCAAGATTGCCCAATTTGGAGGAACAGAATGCCAATCATTTTCATCTCACCAAATGTCTTCCAGTAACGTTACATATAACCCATCAGCCCGCAGCATACACATGAGATGATAACACCCAACAGAGACTGAAGAGTAGACTGACGACTCGACCTTCTTCAGTCTTGAGTATAACACCAAAGTAACAAGTTGAACCACTGATCATCTATAGTATGTATCCATATTTGGATATTAAGCCCTGATCACGTGAACCTGTTGTGCGTCCTTGATGTACACATTCTCTCTCCCCTGATGGTTACGATTAATCAGCACATAACGTAGCAGTGAAACGATAATACCAAGGTAACAAGTTGAACCACTGATCATCTACAGTATTTATCCATTATGGATATTAAGCCCTGATCACGTGAACCTGTTGTGCGTCCTTGGTGTACACATTTCTCTCCCCCATGATGTTTACGATTAATCGGAATCATCATCATGATGTGTACATGTAGCCTGATGACGTGTACTTGAAGCCTTGACTAGAAACCCATTGTTGCTGATTATACCAACCCGTGAGAATATGTAGATTAGCATTCCATGACCATGTTCTTCAACACCTTGATAGACGGAAGAAGTAGTGTTGGAGAACCATGGTTTGCACGACTCCTGAACTGACGTTTTCAGGAGTCGTATGACCATATCTCAATCATCACCCAACATGTAGATTAATATTCACCCTTTCCCCCCCTCAAAAATTGCATATGCCTTCCAACTGCAATTTTTGATGATTGAACTAGTGAATATGAATACCATCAAAGGTAAGTAGCTCCACTTGACGGTTCTTGAAGACTAACATGTTGTTTATTCACCCTTTCCCCCCCTCAAAAATTGCATATGCCTGTCAACTGCAATTTTTGATTGAATATGTGAATAAAAGAACACTCCAATATGCGCCGATCCACTTGAAGATTGAATAAGCACGGAAAGAGCATGAATCTTGTTGATGAGAATGGCCATTAATAAGAAGACTCCTCTTCTTTTGAAGATAAAGTGCACTCAAGCGTACACTTTTCTTTTCTTTGAAGAATGAGGCCTGAACTGATGTATTCAGACGTCATTTGATGAAGAGCGAGGCCTGCACTGACTTGTACAGACGTCATTTGATGATGAACGAGGCCTGCACTGAAGTGTACAGACGTCATTTGATGAAGAACGAGGCCTGCACTGAAGTGTACAGACGTCATTATGTTGAAGAGCGAGGCCTGCACTGACTTGTACAGACGTCATTATGATGAAGAACGAGGCCTGCACTGACTTGTACAGACGTCATTACTCTCTCTTTACTTCTTCTCTCATCTAACTCGTTACCAACCCCATTATCATTCTGTCGGCTTGATGTAGTGACCACTGATGGAGAAAAACCCAATATGATGAGCTTGATACTGAAGTAATATAACCCGAACTTGTGACTTAAACTTGTACTAATCCGTGACAAAGAGCGGTGTAGAGACTTCGTGCAACATTGAATCCCTAAGTACTCTATACTCTTCAACCAACCAACCATCAAGTATAAGACGTACATCACCTCTTGGATATCCACAACTTCGTGTGACACTGAGCACTACAATGTGACTCCTTAAAGTGATAGTTATTTTGTAAATAGAGAGAAAGACAAAATAACTAGATATCCAAGTCCTCGTCATTGTATTGAAAGCTCGAACAAGGATCTTGAAGAATCTTCATCCAACCTCCCCGATATCTTCAGATACTAAGTACACGCACCCATGAAATTTCACTTCAGCCTCAAATAAATAATACTGAACTAACCCCGTAGACACATCTTGACAATTAAATGCCTCGATCCAGCCATTTGTGATGTAATAACTGAACTTCGATAATGTTTTTAACCCGATCCTGGTCAAGAGCGCATAGCCCATCATCACGGGATTTTACAAATCTATGGTTTAAACCGAGAAATAAGTTCTTTCGCGGGATTTTACAAAACCAAGAAGAAACCGTGAGACAGTAACAGATAGAATGTGGCATGACTGATTTGGATTAGGTGAACATCAGTTTGGGTAAGAATATCTTGTGAGAATTACAGATCACATCACAACCTTTTAAAACCTTTGGCCAACTAACCAACCTTGAACATAGATTAGTGACCACTCGATGAAGAGAACCCGATATACCAATACTGAAAACTGAAGTAGAAGACCCCAAATTTGTTACTTAAGCTTGCACTAATGTTGGAAGAACGGTGTAGAGAATTAATGCTCCAAGCAAATCTCTAAGAGCTCCATACCCAACAAAGTATGAGACATTAACACCTCTTGCGATTATCGACAACGTCATTGACGTGTGACACTGAGTACTCCAATGACTCTTAAGTGATAGTTACCCCAACTGCTGGTAACTAGATAACCCAAGTCTTCAACTTAAATTTTGAGCACGAGCAAGTTATCATTGAAGGTCATGCATCCAACCAACCCCGACTTCAAGATAAAATGAGTAGACGCCTTCGTGAAATTCAACTTCAATCACAAATAAAGAATACCGGATTAACTTCGTGATCATCTTGTGCTGTTGACTAGCCAAAAAGAGAAGACACATGCGCAAATTCTTAGAAGTGCCCATGACTCATAGTCAGTCCTATCAAACAAAGCTGTCTGATCCAGCTACTTGGATGTGAAATAGATGTCGTACTGTGTACAGGATTTTACGGTTCTTGAGATTTATCTGAGAAATAAATTCAAGAACTAACTCCACAACAGTAAGCTTCAAACTGCTGTAGACTGAACCACTGAATCCTGAATCGCTACGATCTGACCCGCTGTAACCGACACCGCTAAAATTCACATCGCTGGAGACGGAACTTCTAGGAAACTTGCGATAATTCTCCCCCTCAAAAAGGACATGAAATGACCTTTTTGCCAAAGCTGAGAGTCCGTGATGTTTGTGAATTTGTCAGGCACAAAACATGGAAAGAGACAAATGAAACTACTGCAACGAAGATGGTGACTTAGACTCTCTTGTAGTAACCCCTTGCTTTCCTCATCATCAATGGTTTAGTAGATTAACAATTCATTGAAGCTCGTAATATGCCAAAACCGCTTGATGAAATGCATATGACTTTAAAGCGAGTAAAAAGGTTAAAACATGTCTCCAAACAAATCACCTCTTGTCTTTAAGCCTGACTACCTCTTGAGAAGATCTTGAACAACAATCCCATTAGAAGCTTGAGAAACAACAATCACTTGATGAAGCTTGATAAAGTACAAGTCCGCGACTTAAACTTGCACTAAATTATGAATTAGAACCTATATTGAACACAACAACGTAACTCCTTTAAATATAGGTAGTGATATATACCCAACCTTCCATCCTTAATTGTATATATCCACTTCATGAACATCCAAGTCTAATCACCTTAAATTGCAAATTGTGATTTAGAACCTATATTGAGCACAACAACGTAACTCCTTTAAATATAGGTAGTGATATATACCCAACCTTCCATCCTTTATTGTATATATCCACTTCTTGAACATCCAGGTCTAACCACCTTAAATGCGCTCGAGCAAGGGTCAACAAACATCGTGCATCCATCCACCCCGAGATGTTTGTGACACTAAGTACACCAACCCGTGAATTAACAAACCAACCAAGTTACCATAATTTCCCAATTCCTGCTGATCTTGAAGCACAAACTTATCCCGAAAAAAATAGTCAAACCCCCTAAGTTTTATTTAGTCTAAATCCAAGTCCCGCCTACTTGTCCAAAATTCATCTCACGGGATTTTACAGCTCTTGAGATTTAAACCGAGAAATCGAATCTTTCGCGGGATTTTCTAAAATCAACAAGAGAAACCGTGAAATCACCCAGAATACCCAAGAGTGAAGTGCAATGCTAATCTTTGAAATTTAAGTCACAGAAATCAAGTCACAACTTGATCAAATCGCAACAAATCAAGTCACAGTTTGTCAAGATGCCACAAGACAAATCGCAATCAACCATATCGCAATAAGTCGAATCGCAAGTGTTAACTCGCAACGTCAAATCGCAACTGGTAGCATCGCAATCAGTCGAGTTGCATCAAGTCAAATAACAACTTGTCAATTTGCAATTAATCAAATTGTAATTTGTCAACTGTAACTTAAACTGAAAATATCAAATTGCAGGTTCACTCAAATTGCAGGCTCAATAGGACACTGCTGCCAAATCCATACCTCTGAAACTACGTTGATATTCATAAACCCAAATACGAGCCGTAAAGTGTTTTATCCTCGTGAGACTTTGTGGATCACCAAAATACCACTCTTTACACCAACAATTATTTCGGATTCGTTAAACATTTAGTCCAGTTCAACAGTGATTCACGATAGTATTCAAGCCCATGATATCCAACGATTTGTTTGACAATTTCAGTCCATGAAAGAATATAGCAATAAGCCCAAAGCAGCCCAACACTACATTAATCAATACACAAAGGCCAAGTCCATGTCCAATACACTTAACCCATGTGAATTATAAAACTACACACTCTATGTTGCAGTAGACACAATGCTATATATTCACGCCATTAACTGACAAAAAGGCCAAAGTCAAACGAAGAGTAGACTAGCTTGAAAAAAAATGTGATCACGTGAATCTTTACTGCTGACATGTCCTTTCTTGAAATGTATACTCAACTATTATGAATTCACGCCACTTTAAAAGAATCTTAATCAATAGAAAATCGTTTTGCACACAGACACGTCCTTGTCTTATTTGTCTAATTCAATCACAGTTAACTTGGTCCAAAAACTTACTTGGCCCACAGACCAATCAACCATAAACGCTTAATCCAAGTCAACCAATTAAGCCCACTTAATTTACTAAGACCACTTAAGCCCACTTAAACCAAGTTTTTCAACCCTAATCTCACGGGTATATATGTAAGACTTATAACCCTAATCACCATTAACCAAACTCACGCCCCCAATGTATCTTTGAGCAGTTCAATCACAAGAACACATCTACACTTTGTCTCTTCAACTCAAGCTCTTCAATAATCTCATCTCATCATTATCAATTAATCAAATACATCACTAAGTCATCTTAATCCGAATCACATAAACAACATGCTGCCTCTTGGTTCCTTTTTGTCAAATCCGGACACAAAGAAATACCCTCATTCGCACAGTGAAGTGTTCAAGATTATGGTTTCAAGATCTCTTAAGGAGGTCTCGGGTATGTTACATCTTGTTTCTTCAAGTAAATGACGGAAGTTTCGCACAGTGAGAGTTGTTTTATTTTTATTTATTTTTTTTGTTGTTGTTGAACGAACTAAGAACAAGTAAATGACGGAATTGTTATTTTACTTTTCTCTTCGTTTCGGATATTAGATCGATGATGAATCTTACTTTTCTTGTTTTGATCTTAGAAGATCTTGATGTATCTATCAATAACACGGAAAAGTGAGATGAGATCTTATGATGATGCATTTTTTTTTTTTTTTTTTTTTTTTTTTTTTTTTTTTTAAGAACGAGCAAAGGGAAAACGAAATGACACACTTGTTATATTCTTTTTCCTGTTTTGAGTTCGGATATTGAATATACACATTGTTTACAACATGATTGATGATGATTTGTTTTCGTGTGTATGGACTTTGAGTTGTTCGAGGGCTGTTGTAACATACGAATAAACAAACTGAGATCCTTGTGTTATTTTCGTTTAGAGTCTTGTTTAAAGTGTGGAATGAGATTAGATTAGGTACGGTTGTGGTTTTGAGGATGATGAGACAAGTATTGGTTATGGATTTGATTTCGTGTCTTGTTATTAGTTGTTGATCCGAATGAGATTGTTGTTGTAAGCAGTATTAGGATTCTTGGAATGTATTTGAGAGTTGTTGTTTGACCTTTGGATTTGTTGTGTTGTTGACTCTGAAATTTGTGTTGTTAGATTAAGCACATGATTAACATAAGCAGAGACAAACCGCATGTATGCAAAACACAAACCGAGTACGTGGTTGTATGGACAAACCGAGTTCGTAACTGTATGGACAAACCGAGTCCAAGGTTAAACAGACAAACCGAGTCTGTGAGCCAATGGACAAACCGCGTCTGGGACAAACCGCGTCCTGGACAAACCGAGTCCAGGACAACCCGAGTCCAGGACAAACCGCATTTGACCGGTCAAAGCTGTCACTTTCGTACTTTCCTTAAAAACCGGATCTGTGTTTTTCTTTTACATGACAAACCGCATTCAAGAAACTAACATGTGACACAAGCAGTAACCAAGAACATCAACTTTTGGCACACCATTAATCAGCAAAACAACCAACTGGACACAAACCCAACTGGACATACACCATAGATTCTAACATACCAGTCAAAATACCCAACACTTAACATGTAAATATTTGTATAATGAGCATACGACTTACATCAACAAAGCACAAGAACTTTAGAACTGATCGAATCCAAGGGACAAAGTGTTCAACCCAAAACCCCACATAAATGATATTCGAACAAATATATGAGTAGAACAGTGTAAGCAAAAGTTACTCATGAACAAAAATTTCTTCAAAACATTTTAAGCAAGCAAAAACATGTTCGAATCACTGAAAAACAGATTTGAGGCCCACATGAAAAAAATGTGTTCAAGCCACTTGTAATACCCACGATTCAAACAAAGTAGATGCAAAACATTTTAAGCAAACAAAAAACTGTTCGAATCAAGGAAAACAAAAATCAACACACAATCAAACCGGACCTAACCATGGCTCTTGATACCAATTGTAGGAAATAACCTTCTTGATTGTGTGGATCTATTCGGGTGGCCTTGGATCTTGAAAGATCAAGAACTCCATGGAGTTAGTTTGTAGAGAGAGGTTTTTAGAGAGAGAGGGAAACTCTTAGAGAGAAAACTGGTAATATTAGATTAAGTGAATAAAGAGTTCCAACCCTTCCTAAGTGTGGGAAGGGGTATTTATACTTCTACATATTGGTGCCCCTAGTGGGCTGTGGAGTGAGCTGACAGTGGGGAAAGCCCCGACCCACTCCACAAATATAATACGACTAATACTATTAATACTAATACTAATAATACTAAGCTAATATAAATAAGACTACGAGCTATATAAATGCTAATTAGATGCTCGGGGTGACTGAACCTTCATATGAATGTTTATATTCCTAACATGATATACGTAGAGATAGAGTATTCTATATCAGGAGTTTTCTTTATATTCATTTCCTGGATTTGGTTCAAGTACACCTTTCATATGTGAATGGATTAAGCCTATAGGATTGTCCGTTAATGTTATAATTGCCAAATGCCTCTTTCTCTTTATTACTCTCCGATCTCCATCATCAAATATTGAATGGAAATATTTTGGTTACAAAATTTAGGGGTATTCATCGGTTCGGTTATCGAGTTATCCGGTTCAGTTAGTTCGATTAAATATTTTTTTGCTAGATAACTCGAATTACATAATTTAATTATTTATTTATCTAATTATATGGATTTTTGGAAAAAAATAAAAAAATAAAGCTTAAATGTTATATTTATATTATGAAAGAGTTTTAATGGTTTTTCTTTAATATAAATATTTTTAATATTTATGTGAATTCGATTTTCGGTTCGGTTCGATTTATCATTTTACCAAAACCATAACCGATTCGAAAACCGAATATTTAATTCAGTTCGGTTTAATTTCAACAATTTCGGTTAGGTTACAAAGTCGATTCGATTCGATTTATGTTTTCAGTCTTTGTGGGTGAAACCCAAATTATGCACACGTCCAAAAATTAACAACAATGGGCAACCAAGCCCAACCCACTTTGACTTACCCAATTCCTTTTGGAAAGTGGACCAACTCTCGTAGTGCACGTGAAAAAATATGCTATCGAAATGACATTTGTAAAAAACATAATGTCGAGACCTTCCATTGTACCAGAAAATAAAAATCAATAGTTAAAAACAATAAATAACCTTTTGTACAAGAAAATGACATTTTGTTGAAGATACCAGAAAATAAAACGACGAGATTAAACTCTAAAAGTTAAATTACCGAGTGCTTTCATAAAGTTACAAACTTGACTGATCTATTTATTAGCTACGACACAGTACCACAACAACAAGAAGTCAACAACTACTGATTAGAGAAAAGAGAGTAAAAAACGAAAACGCTCCATGACACTCCTCAAAAGAAATACGCTACCAAATTTCGTTTCAAAATAATTAGATCTATGTGAAACCTTTTGATAATCAAGTATCGATAACGCAAGAATATAAGTAATAAAAATAAATGCAATATGAAAAGTAAAGTAAAGTAAAGAAAGATAGAACCGTGAAACAAGTAATTATAGTGGTTTGGCTACAAAGACATCTTCTTTGCCATACTCCATTCCTCGAGTACCCAACTCGAGAGTTCGTAAACACTAAGTCCACAAGCTTCTTATCCGGCGGAGAAGCCTCACAACGTCGCTTACAATTTATCCGGTACAAAACTAAATACCGAGTTCTAACAATGGTAGAACCAACCCAACAATAGAATCTAACTTCACACGTTTTATGGTACAAAGAAATGAATGATGAACAAGAATCAAAACAGTGATCTTGTGATGATGATAAAGACTAGCAACACTTCTCTTAAAGCTTGAGAGTCTTGTATGCAATCGTAATGATCTTTATCTTTCATCAAGAACTAATAAGAATCACCGAAAAATGAATGTAAACTATGAGTTTGATATGAGATTAAGGTTAGTATAATGCTATGTAAGTATAAGTGAGAGTATGTAAGAGATGGGTGAAGAAATGAAGAGAATTGGCTTGGTATTTATAGGCAAAATGTTCTCTGATCACCCGAATCCGACCGATCCCTTCAAAAAAGGGATCCGGCCAGTGTTAGTCGAGGGATCCGACCCTCTGAAAGCCAAATCCAGATTTTGGGTATCAAATCTCCTAAAATCTTGTGAAATCTTTCAAAGATCTTAGCTAGATATGGAAAGCTTATGATAAAAACTCAATTATATGTATGATGTCATGCATGATGTAAAATTTATTTTTCGTTTTAGTAATCTCTAAAAGTAGATGTGTAAGTAACTTTGTGTTACTTGCATAATGTATAGTTTTGTAAAAGTAATTGTGATGAGTTAGAAAGTTATTGGTTTTAAAAACTTATGTATTTTATTTTCTACTTAAAATGATTTTACGATTGTTATCGGCAAAACATTGAAAGATAGTAAAATATAAATAAACGTTTTAACGGCTTATTTGTATTAACAGAATGAATCTGGAATATGTGTTTCTCCCCTTTTATCGCCAGTATCTCTGATGGTATTTCTTGGGGGTTAGGTGCTTCGAGCCTCTGAACCAACTTAAGACACGGATATCCGATGATGACATCGACACATGGGGTGAAAAAAGTAAACAACACTCTTGCTGTTTCATCCGACATAAAGACTTTGAAATTGTACATGCAAAATCAGTAGCGATATTCAAAACGCGAGCGTCAGTTTTTTAGAGTCACTACAACGTTTAGTTTATTAGGATATTGCGTGTAGGTTGGCTCTGGCGGAGGTCCATTATCTACACATTCCCAAACTCCATTATCGTCCCTCACTTTGATGCTACACTCAGTGCATGATGTGTAATACCAATCCCTAGATCTATTGACACTAAGCATTGATGCTTCACAGGTAAACATGACTCCCTTTAACCATAAGCATTTTCTAAAATGCAATGCCAAACACTACTTAATAGATGTAGACTAAACTGCCAAACATGAAAAAACATAAGATGCAAGTTTAAAGGCTCTTCATTTCATGATAGCTTACCTTGTAGCTTTTTGGGTTTTGCTGAAGCAGCAAGGCTAAAGAATATCGGTTCCTTAGCCTCTCCTTTTCATGATCTTCGAGACGATATTTGCACCTTTCAAGTGGCGTATTCATGTTGTACTTTTTCTTGTATATGTTCCATAGCCATATGTAGATAGCCAACTTACATGTCAAAAACCATTGCTGAACAATTATTAGGGTAACTTCAATTCTAATTCAAGTCACGTACTCAGCCCAAGAATGCTCAGCTTCTGGAATGTCCGAGTCTAAAAGATAATGAGTTGCAAGTGTGGCAGATAGCTGCAAGTCTGCAATGTTAACGATCAACGCTGTAAGTGCACATTTCTTTCAATAAGAAAATGTTCTTAAACTAATTTAAATGTTAAGCAAATGCCCCTGTAACGCGACTCCTGGCATGAGCTGACAGCAATAATGATGGGCCTCTCCATTGTTTCAAGTGAGCCCTTGTCAATCTCTCGTGCCATGTCGTCCCACATGTTAAATTCAATGATATTTCCAATGTCTAATAGATAATTTTAGAAAATTTTAAAAGAAAGATATGTTGCTCATCATATATTCAAAATTTATTGGCTATATGAAATTACTTACTCTAAATTTTCAATGTCAATTTTTCTTCTAACAGTTTGTCTACTATTGGGATCTCCAGAAATAACTACATCCCCAACCGATCCTACAGACTATATAATCTGTGAATATAAAGCATGTTCAAATATGAGACTCTTCCTATTTTCAAGAGATTGCTGCTACTTTTTTGTCGGTTCGTAGCTGAAATCTGAGAACCTATACGCTGATCCAAGCTCGATGATTGAACTAAAGTACTCAATACCACTGACATTCATATTTGCTTGTACAACATTTCCCTATGCACATCAAGACATCATAAAACATATACTAACTAATTACATGAGCATCGCATATTTAAATTTGTCAAAAATGTACTTCTCTATCAAGCAATATACACCAATAGCCAATCGGTTATGGCTTAGGGACATAACGGGCTATCCATCTACAATAGACGTGGGATTCCATGGTTCTATTTCGGTCCCCGGAATTAAGACGACAAATGTTATTCTCCGCCATTCTAATGACAATAAGAAACTTAGTGCATAGCACATCACTAATAAAAAATCATCAACGAAAACATAACAAAAACAGTTTTAATAAAATGATGTCTGTAATAAGAAACAATTCACATATCTCACTCTTGACAAATGCCCCATAAAAATACCATATTGCATCATCTTATTAGTTTATTATCTCAAATAAATACAATATCATATCTGTTTAATAACAGTGTAAAATGGATGATGATTTCAAAGAATTCTCTGCAATTTAAATTGTTGTTGAAAGATTTTTATAAACCATAAGTTTCCTAGTATTTGGCAACTCCATTCATTTTCTGTTTTAAAAAGGATTTTAGTCCTCCAAGTAATCTTATCCCGGATAAAATCCAGGATGACCCTCTGCAAAACATCAAGTTTGAAAACAAATATTAATAAAAACAAAGATGAAGCAAATATGCAAAGAAACTAAAACAGCAGAAAGCCCAAAAAGGAGTATACACCAAATTCTTTTCTTAGCAAACATCCAAAAACCAAACATGCACTTTCACAATCAACATGTATTTATACAAAGCTACAAAACTTTTTTTTTTTGGCAAAACAAACATAAAGCAAACAAATATGAACCTAATTCAAATTGTTCCATGAAAACAGGCTGATCAAATCCTGATACAGCCATGCACTTAACATATGCAGAAAAAAACATCAGAAAACTAAACGGCTAAAACAAACTACATGCACACCAACAACAACTTCATTAATTACAGTTTTACCAAAAGGATTCAACAATAACTTCCTGTTTGTCTAACTATCTACTACATGAATATAACACACGAATACACCAACACACAAAGTTGAAACAAACAAAGCACCAAAGATTTAAAGTAAACGACATACTTATACCTTCCAAGACCACAAACAATTTTACAAAACATGAATCAATCGAATTGAAGAAACAGATAAAAGAACTGTCTAAACATACCTGCAGATGAAATCCAAACCGAACAAAGCTAATATATGACTCAATTGCACCAAACACTAAAACCTGCAACAAATAAAACACGAAGCACTTGAATTAAACTTACTCAGTTCCATATCTGTAAACCCTAACCACGTAAACATAACACATTAACTGCACTAACAAATCCAAAACTTACCCATGACTGCAAACAAAACATGGGACAGTGGTAGCACATTACATGATTTCATGTTCAAAACAACACCAACATTAAAAAGACATATTAAAAATGTTGTTGAACCATACATGCAAAAAAAAAAAAACTACTCCAAATGAAGCTAATATGGCACACAAATACACCAGCACAATAAAACCCGCAACAAACAAAAGATGAAATAGTTGAAGTGAAATTACTGAATTTCCATATATGTAAATCCTAACCACATAAACATAACGCATCAAACACACTTACACCTTCCAAACCAAAAATCGAATTACAAATTCTCTAACCCCTAATTGCAAACAAAAACTGAAACAGTCGAAGTACATTACATGGATACATGCTCAAAACTACAAAAACCACATTAAAGAAACAGATAAAAAAAGGTTGTTCAAATATACATGCAAACCAAAACTACTCCTAATGAAGCTTCGAAAATCTCCTCGTTAATTCCAAACCGACAATTCCATGAGAGATAGATAAACCACCACTTTTAGAAATCCCCAACGAGCCTTCCGTGTATGTTATATAGTTAATATACAATTAACTGTAGACACTTTGGAGTATGTATCAAAAGGTGTAAACAAAATTATAGAGTGTCAAATAGTTAATAAGGCTAAGTCTGGGTTGGGGTATAAAACATGTCCACCTCCTCACAGAGGAATTCCTGCACCCCCAGGAATTGACCTAGAGCATACATGTTTACCTGAGTTTCAACAACCTAAGTTAGAGTATGGTTGTAAGACAAAAGAGAATGTAATTGCTGATAAACCTGTAGAAAATAATGAGCCTTTTGAGAGTGCAAGTGACACCTCTCTTGCTGAGGATAAGGTGTCCACTGATAGGAATTCAGATGCTCCAACTATAGAGGACTGGACATCTGATGATGATGAAGATCAGGTTATGGTTAAACCTGATGTGGTTAAAGCAGAAGGAACCAATGTTCCTAAGGTGGATAGTAATGAAACTGTTAAGTCTACATCTAATGTTGAACCAGTTAGGAAAACAGTTAGGTACTGTGAGATGTATAGGTCCACCAACAAGCCAAGAGGTAACCAGAGGAACTGGAATGACCTCAAGTCACATCAGCTAGGAAGTGACTTTGTCATGTACAAAAAGGCTTGTTCTGCTTGTGGTAGCTTTGACCACCTAGAGGCTTTTTGTTATAACCATCAGGGAAGAAAGATGGTTAATGGGAACAACAGGGTAACTGGGAACACAAACCATAGGGTGAACTCAAACAGGTCTCAAACTCACCCCAATGTTAATAGAATGACACCCAGGGCACTTTTATTAAATTCTGGCCTCAAACCAATTAGTACTGCTTGACCAGCAGTTAGTACAGCCATACCTTTTAAAACTGTTTACCCTAGACCAGCAGTTTCAAGTGCAAAACCAACTTTCAAACATGCACCACAAACTGTTAAAAGGCCTCTTCACAAGAAAGCAGTGGTTCAAAAATAATTTTGGAAACCAAAGGCCAAAACTGCAAAGCCAACAGTTAGTACTGCTAGCCAAACAGTTAGTACTGGTAACTCTAAAAACACTGCTAGGGATAAGAGGGCTAATGATGTTAAGGCCTCAGCATGTTGGGTATGGAGACCAATCAAACCCAATGGTGCATCAATTGTATTGAAAAGATTTGACTATATTGATGCATGAGGCAAACCCAAGTCAGTGATGGCTTGGGTACCCCAAGTAAACTAATTTCCTTATTTTATGTGCAGGGACATTCACAGAAGGATGATGAAGATCAAGGTTATGCAGACAGTGGATGTTTCAGGCACATGACAGGCAACATGTCCTATCTTTCAAACTTTCAACCAATGGATGGAGGATATGTTACCTTCGGGGGAGGTATAGGAGGAAGAGTTATTAACTGATGAACAGATGCATGGAATATTGGTGGTAATTCCAGGAGCTCTTAATGTTGATCCCATTCAAGCCAAGTATCCCATTATTGATTGGGAAGTTTATTCAGATGGAATGATTATGGGATGGAAGATCATCAGGGTAGGAGGAAAATTTGAAGTTCATAAGTTCTTTGAAGATCTGATCAAAGCCTTTGACAGAGAAGATTTGGATAAGCTGTGGGGCTTATTTCAAAAAAGGTTTAGATTTGCTAATCCTACAGTTGATAAGGATAAAGAGCTATGGGTGGAGCTGAAAAGGTTATATGAGCCTGATGCTAATGATTCACTGTGGAGATTCCAAGCTCATGATTTGGCTACTACTTGGAGGTTATTTGATAATTGTGGTGTTCATCAGGTTTCTACAAAAGCAGGAGTAGAAGTTTACATGCTAGTGGAAAAGGATTATCCACTGAGAGCAGGAAACGGACGAAAATGTCTGAAAACGAACAAAAACGTATAAAAACGGACAAAAATATATAAAAATGGACAAAAACGTCTGAAAACAGACGAAACCGTATAAAATGGACGAAGACGTATGAAAACGGACGAAAACATATAAAAACGAACAAAAATGTCTGAAAACAGACAAAAACGTCTAAAAATAGATGAAGACGTAAAAAAAAGGACAAAAACGTATGAAAACGGAAAAAAATGTCTGAAAACAGACGAAAACGTATATAAACGTATGAAAACGGACAAAAACGTATAAAAACGGACGAAAACATAAAATGGACGAAAACGTCTGAAAACGGACGAAAACGTATGAAAACTGTTGATCCCAGCTATGTACTTGATCGAATTCCCTTAGCTTGTAAAGGTTTAGTTATGCTAGATAAATTAACACAACTAGTTATAGAAACTGTGTTGAATTACTAAGGTTTATGCGGAATCTAAACAATAGTATTAAGAATAATAGAAATCACAATCGTAAACAAACCAACAGCTTCAATATATTAATACGAATACTCTTAAATTATTAGGGTTACCAAACCTTGAAGCAATGAATAATATGTATCGAACTCTATGTCCTAGATCCTCCTTTTATAGACTAAGGAGTCCTAGTCGGCCTACAATTACTTTCTATACAAGATAAATCTTTAAATAATCTTTTCTATATTTATCTAACCGACTATACAAGTTTATCTCATTAACAGCTTTAACTAAGACTTAACAGTCTTAACTTTAACTCTAGCAGTAGTAATATTGCAGCAGTTGAAACTCTGAACTAGCAGCATTAACCTTTAGTCTGGCAGCAGTAACTACTTAGTGTATTTTCTTGAAAGTCTTCAGCATCACCAGCAGTAGTAAAATACACCAACAATAGTAATATTCATACCAGCAGTAGAAACATACTTAGAGCATTTTCCTTTTAATCACCTGAGAAGTTGTAATCACATGAGCAGCTTTATCTATCTTGAGCAGTATTAACATCTTGGAAGTTTTAATTCCCATCAATCCTCCCCTAAACTTGATATTTTCATCTAAAATCATCAAGTTTCAATCAAAGCTTGAACAAACACTAGGAGGATGCTTCCAAACATATTAATTCTTCTTCTTTTCCTTGGGAGTGAGAATTCTCTCCATTTTCTTAAGGAGCTGATAAGCTGTTTCATAATAAGGAGAATCAAGTTGAAGTCTGATATTTCCATTCAGCATCTGATGAACAATGTCCTTCTGATATTGTAGAGGATAATCTTTCTCCACAAGCATATAAATTGTTAGACCATGTGCATTCAGAAGATGAACTCCACAAGACTGATAGAGCTTCCAAGACAAAACTGTGTTATGTCTTAGTCTTCTCCATTCATCATCCTCATGATGAGGTTCAGACATTACCTTCAAATATCTATAAAATACCCTATCTAAGATGCTTTCTAGCTTTTTAAGACCAAATTTATCCTTATACAGCTTCCAAAGGGTCTCCAAATCCTCTCTATCAAAATGATGCAACATCTGTGGAAAACTAATAAATCTCAGAGAACTTCCACCAACTCTTTTAATATCCCACCATGCTGTCTTTCCATGTAATCCTAAAGTCCAACCAATAATTGGAACTTTGATCTTTACAGGAACAGCATCAATAACCTCTTCTTCATTAACTTTTGCAAGTTCTATAAGTGCTTGCATTTTTGCTGTATCATCTTCAACTTCAGCTTCTTGCTCTGGCTCTTGCTCCTCTGGCTCATTAACTTGCTCTTGCTCTGGTTCTGCTATAGGTTCATCTGCCTTTTGCTTTTTAACAATTTCAGGTTCTAACAAATCACCTGCTCTCTTAGAACTAGAGCTTTCTTGTACTCTTTCCACCACCACCTCCGTCTCCATAGGTACAAAGCTACTTATCTCCCTTTTAGCATTCTCATAAAGCTCTTGAATCTTGCCATCATCAAAATGAGTTAGAACATTCAGTTTCCAGCCCTTCATGTTCTTCAGATAAGTGCTCATAACCTTTCTTCTTTGAGCTCTGGTGGGTGGTTTATTCTTCTTAGCCTCTAATCTTTGTGCAACATAAAATTTTCTTTTCTGTTCAAAGAACTCTTTTAACATCGTAGCCCTTTCATCAATGGAATACTGTACTTGCTCTTCTTTTTTAAGCTTTTGAGCAAGCTCCCAATTAGCATCACATTGAGCTCTTTCATCATCCCATTCAGTTATCAATGCTAATCTTTTAGCTTCTTTTTCAGCTGCAATTCTTCTTTGATCTTCAACAATCTTATTCTCTTCAGCAAACTCTGCAGCTAAAGCTTCTGCAGCCTCTGCATCATGTTTCATTTGTGCTGCTCTTGATTGTGGTTTCACCACAGGCTCTTCAATTAAAATTGCCTTTCCTTTACCCTGTGGTGATGGTTGTGAAGCTTTTGTTGTTGTTGTTGTTGTTGTTGTTGTTGTTGTTGTTGTTGAAGATGGTTCTCTAATAATAACACCTTTGACTAGTGGTTTTGACTTCTTTAACTCAATCATAGCTTGAGCCAAAACAGTCTCATCATTCATAACATCTTCACTAGTAGCAGTAGAAACAGTATCTTTGACAGCAGTAGTAATCTGTGGCTCAGCAGTAGAAACATTTGTCTCAGCAGCAGAAACTGTCTCACTAGCAAAAGTAACATGCTCACTAGCAGCAGTAACTTCTTCATTAGCAGCGGCATCAACCATAGTCTTAGCTACTTCAATAACCTTCAAAATACCAACACTTTGAGTTTCCACCTGCTCTTCCACTACTTGTTCCTCCTGCTCTTCTACAACAACTTTAGCAGCTTCATCCAAAACTACTTCATTACCCATCATATCAGCAACAACAAAATCATGATCTTCAACTTGCTCTTCAACCTCAAAATAAATATCCTTGTCTTCCAACTGCTCATTATCAACCCCAGTTACCAAATACTCCTCTGAAGCTTGGCTTTCAGTCCTCCCCTGTTTGGGAGCATCCTCCCCCAAACTAGCAGCTTCAGAAGAACTAACTCTTTTAGCATTCCCTACCTTATGAATTATTTTAAACTTATGGGTTCTTGACCTCTGTACCCCTTCTAAAAACCTAACTCTTCTCTTCAACATCATAATTTCATCAACCATAGAAGCAGTTGTTTGTTGAAGGTCAAAAACCTGTTGTGACAAGTTGGTACAAGTAACCATCAATTCATTAATTAGTTTCATACTACCCTCAGCACTTCGGAGTGTGTTAACTCTCCTGAGTGGTGCATCATTGGGAATGCTAGACTCAGCCCCAAACCTAGTTTGAGCACTTGAGCCCCCATGGTTTCTGGGCGCTGGGGATTCCTTCACCTGAATTAGTTCCATGGGAACTTGATTCAATAGAAGTTGCCTTGGATTGGGTCTTAGTGATGTTGCCACTGGCCTGTGCTGCATCTAAGCTAGCAACAGTAGTGGTGGCCCTTTCTAAACTACCTCCCAACTCCTGATGGGTAGCCTCATCGGCATCCATACCAGCACTAGCCTGAGGTAGCTGAGTGCCCTTTTGTGTGAGCCTACGTGTATAGTTCTTTTTAGGTTGGGATGTGGATGGTAAAACTGTGGGTGTGTGATGGGTAATAGTTGGGTTGACTGAACCTTCACCCTGGTTTTGAGGTTGGACAAGTGCCACTATATTAGGAAATAATGGTGTCACTTTCCCAGAAAAATCTTTACCCACCCTTCTCATGTTTGCAAACAGTTTCTTTGTGAGAAAGGGTGCATCAAATGTTCTTTTGTGAACCTTCTGTTGAGAAAGTTGTTGATCCAAAAACCATAGCAAAAACTTTGGATATAAAAAATAGTTGCTTGATTTATCCAAGTTCTTAACCAAACCTTCCAAAATCAGTTTAGAAAAACTAAACTTCTGTCCTGTAGTTAGGCATATTACAGCAGAAGCCATGTTAGTGCCAAACTCATTCCAGCCAGTTGTTTTAGGGCTTAAACAATGTAAGAAGGTATGGATTAAAAATTTCCATTGAGGTGAGAAGAGTCCTTTGTAAAATTTCAAAAAGTCATTTTTTTCTCATACCCCATTTTTTCAAGACCATCAAAAATTGCAGAGTTTAAGAGACACTCAACACCATTATCATCTGCTAGCTTAAGTGATTCTCTAACAGATGACTCAGTGATGAGTATTTCTTGGCCATCTACATTAGCCTTTAACTGTACTTCTCCATTAATATCTATGGCCTTAGCAGTAGACCAAAACTGGTTAATGTGAGAAATGTATATAGTAGGATTCACAGTTAATGGAAACCTTATAGGGTTTGCATTCAAGAAATCAATGATTTTTGTGAACCCTTCAGACTCTTTGGGTTTATCAAGAAAGTCAACCATGTTATGACTCTCAGCAAATTAGCGTGACGACATTGTAAGTTATGGTTTGTGATTTGCGGATTTTGAAATTAGATGATAAAAATGTGTTAGGGTTTGTTATTTGAAAGAATTATGAGTGCATGAAACTGATTAAGTGATCCAATTGGGGATTTGAACCCTTAAGTGAAGAAGTTACATAATCGTCCCTGCACTCTCAGACATAGCAGCATAAACCTAGCAGTAGTAAGTTAGGCTTAGCAGCACTAACTTATGCCCAACAGCACTAAGTCAGTTTTCCACTCCAAACAACTGAATTATCAGCACTCCAACACTTTTCATTGCTTATCCTGCAAAAGATTAGTCCAAAAACACATTCTCTAATAATCACATACTCAATTATACTTAGCAGTTTTAAGTATAACAAGCAGTATAAACTGGCAGTTCTAAGTATAACTAGCAGTACTAATTACACTTAGTAACAGAAACAGTTATTGACATATATAGCAGTACTAATCCCTACAAAACATTACAAAAACACAAAGAGATAAGAATTTTCAAAGATTTAACATTCCAATACTGGCAATCAAAAATTGAAATCTACCCACATCAAAAGCTTTTGTGAGCAAATCTGCAACATTTTTGTCAGTATGAATTTTAACTATTTGGATTAACTTCTTTTCATAACAATCTCTTATAAAATGATGTCTTATCTCCTATCCAAGCTAGCTCCAGTATAATCACTATCAGTGTATGCTACCAAATCAAAAGGTGAATCTTTTGGATACCAAAGGCCCAATTTAGGTTGACCTTTCAAGTATCTAAAAATTCTTTTCACAGCATTAAGATGTGAAACTTTTGGTGTAACTTGATATCTAGCATAGGCACACACTGCAAACATAATGTCAGGTCTTGAAGCTGTAAGATACATCAATGAACCAATCATTGATCTATATAAGTGAACATCAACTTATTCACCATCTTCATCTTTGAGCAGGGGCTTGGAAGTTTCCATTGTTGTCTTTGCAGGCTTCACATCAGTAAACCCAAACTTCTTTAAAATTTCAGCCACATACTTATCTTGACTGATAAATATACCATCCTCCTTCTGCTTGACTTGTAAACCTAAGAAGAATGTGAGTTCACCCATAGAACTCATTTGAAACCTTTCATGCATAAGCTTCTCAAATTGAACACATAACTCCTTGTTTGTTGATCCAAAGATAATATCATCAACATAAACTTGAACTAGCAAGATATCATCTTTGTGTCTTCTGATAAACAAAGCATTGTCAATCTTCCCTCTACTGAAACCATTGTCCAACAGGTATGTTGACAATGTATCATACCAAGCTCTAGGAGCTTGATGTAAACCATAAAGTGCTTTTTCCACCTAGTATACCTTATCAGGAAAGTCAGGATCTTCAAATCCAGGTGGTTGAGAGACATATACTTCTTCTTCAATGGTCCCATGAAGAAAAGCACTCTTCACATCCATTTGATACACTACAAAGTCTTTATATGAAGCATAAGCCAAGAACAACCTTATAGCTTCAATTCTTGCAACTGGGGCAAAGACTTCATCATAATCAATGCCTTCTTCTTGAGTGTATCCCTGAGCTACTAATCTTGCCTTGTTTCTAATCACAATGCCTCTTTCATCCTTTTTGCATCTGAAAACCCATTTAGTACCAATTGCCCTCTTCTCATTTGGCAAATCTACCAAGGTCCAAACTTCTTGTAGCTTGAATTGTAGAAGCTCTTCTTGCATAGCCTTCACCCATTTTGGATCTTGCAATGCATTATGTGCATTCTTGGGTTTTACTTGTGATAGAAAACAAGCAAACAAACAATTTTGAAGGTCTTTATGATTGTTTCTTTGATAAAGGGATCTTGCAAAGAAACCTTGTTCATTCAAATTTCTTTTTGTTTGAACAGCAGAATTTACATCTCCAATGATTTGTTCTTGAGGATGAATCTTGTGAATTCTGGTAGATGGAATAGGACTGACAGGGATACTATCATCAAAGTTGTTTATGTCAGCCTCTACACCAAGTACATCATCATCAGTATCAGGATATAAATCTTCCAATGGAGGCATGTTAGGATCAAATATATATTCATCCTCATTATCAGCAATGCCTTCCTTGTCAGCATTATTAGCAGTTTTATCATTGTTAGTGTTGTTAGTACTGTTGATGTACACAAATTAATCCAAAGGAATTGAAAAGGAAATATGCAAAACCCGAAGTTCGTTGTCCCGACTGAAGATTGAATGGAATTGTGATTTCGGGAACGTGAATCGTGTAGTGAATGATGAAAATGGAGAGATTTTGGAAACGATTTGATTTTGGATTTTGATTAATATTAAATAACTAATGACTAGGGAAGCAATAAATAGGCTAAAGATAACTTAAATACTACGGGAAGCATAAAAAGGATAAGGGAAACTTAAATCTACAAAGCATAAATAAACAAAAACGAAAAGAAAACAAATAACGAAATCAAAAACGGAAAATACGAAACTAAAAAGGTCAAAAAGATGAAATACAAACTCTACGGGAACCAATTTATTTTTCCTAAGTCCGAAATGATAAAAGAAAATTTTATAAAAAAGAATTATATTATTTTGATTTTTATTTTATTTATTATAATTTAAAAACTGAATTAAAGAAAATAAATGATTATAAACATTAAAACTATTTGGAAAAATCTGAAATTTTTTGAGAAATTACTTTAAAGTAAACTGAAGCTAGGAAAAATACCAAAATAATCACAGCTTATAGACATAAGCTGTGAATAAGCAAAACAGCTTAAAAGGGCTTATTTGAAAAAGTTGGTTAAGCATTTGATTTTGTAGATGTTAAATGACAAAGACCCTAGGGTATACCGGTAATGAGTTGGTGTTATGAATTGGGTGACCCATGTTCGAACTTGGTTTTGTGCTTTTTTTTTTTGAAATCTATTTATTTATTTTCTTTTAAAACTTATTAAGCAACAAAAGATAAGCACTTTTTGAAAAGGAAATATTTTTAAAACTAAAAAATAAGCTGAGAATAAGCCTAGCTTATTTGATCAGAAGGCTATATGAAATAAAAAACTTGGATTTGGACACAAAGCTGAAAAAGCTTGAAATAAGCTAAACTGGACAAACAATAAGCTGAGCAAATGAAAATAAGCAAGAATGGAAATGAAAAAAAAAACTACAAGAGCACAGAAATAAGCACTGAACAAAAGCAAAATAAGCTAAAAAGCACTTAAGGGGACTGAGTAGCTAGGATGCAGGGCAGATATGGGCAAATTCAAGCTATCCAAAAGCTCCTAAAAGCTAATTCTAAAAATCAATAAAAATGGGGAATCACTAGATAAGCTACCCGACATTATCAGTGCCAAATTATAGCTTATAACAACTTATTATGAAGGAATTAAAAATCCATAAAAGGGCTGCAAAACTTGGAAATTTGGAAATAACAGTCTGCTTATGCAGACTTTTAGCAAAACTTGCCCAAGGCTAAGGGGCACTAAACAAGGAACTTAGGACTATCTAAATGGTCTATATGGAACTCAGAAACACCAAAGACAAGGCTTCAAACTGCTTATTACTATAGTGTGCTTATTTGGTCAGTCCAAGTTCTAAAACTCCACTATTTCACTCAGAACCTCAAACAACTTCAAATCTGGCAAAAAGCTTCCACTAACTACTCCTATAAGCTGAACAAATCAAGATCAAAGTTGGGAAACATGCAAATGAAAGTAACAATAAGCTGCAATAATAAGCTAATAATAAGCTAAAATAAGCTAAACATAATCTACTCTAAATTAACCCTACTCCTAACCCTAATAATCTAACTGCTAACTTTGTGAGTGAGGTCTTGAATTTATAGGCTGAGGAGAGCATCTAGGGTTCCTGAGGAAGGCTCTGGATCTCTAATCTTGGCCATTGATTCATCCTTGATCAACAATCCTTCAATTACAGCCCTTGATCAACTTTGTGATGTGTCTTGACCAATAGGGTGCTGGGTTTTGTCCACGCAGGCATAATTGATGTCACATCTGTCCTTGTCAGCTATGGCTTCTAGAAGTACGGATAAAATGGTGAGGGATTGGGGTAAAATGAAGAGGATGAGGCTACAGTAACTGGTTGGGTAAAATTGGCGCGTGTGGGTTTTTTATTATTTCTTTGACTATGGGTAATTTGGGTTTGACCGGGTAGGATAAGAGGTGGATCCGGGTTTTAATTAGTTGGGTTGGGTTATAATGGGAATGGGCTTGGTTGTGATGGGCTGGTGGTGATGGATGGGTTGGGATGGGTTTATAGTTTGAATTGGGTTTATATTTTGGCTGTGTTTTATTATTTGGTATTTAGTATAGGATTTTGGGTGAAATGGGATTAATTCTTAGGGACTATTTTTACCACATGCTGAAAATATTTCCAAGGACCACATGTGACAACTGATGATTCTTCAAGGGTCTTTATGACATTTTGAGCTCATTCTTTGATCATTTTGCTTCCCCGGCTTCGTCTTTCGACACTTTTCCAAATCTCATGCTCGTTTTTGTAGTTTTGTCTTCCTTTTTTGTGTCTTTTTTTGTAATATCCGTACCTGCATAATCACAAACACAAAAACAACATATCTTTGGCATTTATGGTTAGTTTTTGGTTATTTTGGTCAAATAAAGGTATGTGTCTAAGCACATACCAACTGTTATCATTACTAGCAGCATTAACATCATTAGAACTGCCAATATTATCATCCTGAACATATTCATCAAACACATTTTCTTTGCTTGGAGGTTCATCACTCTGCTTTTCCTCCTTATTTGAATACTTAACACCATCTTCTTTATCATCTTTTGGATCTTCATCATGATCATCTTCTTGTGAACTCTTTGACTCTTGGGTTGAGAAAGGTGGATCAGTAGTCCATATGGGTAGCAAAATGTACTTCTGTGCAGGTTCAGTCTCCTTCCTAGCTTGTGTACCTGCATCAGTATTAGCTTTTGTACCTGCATACTCATTAGACTGTGTACCTGCAACAACTGACTCATAATTCATTGTTTTGGTTAGTGCATCAATATCAAACAGCCAGTTTGGTCCACTTCCTACAACATTAGGTGAATTATCACTAAACCTAACATGTAAGTTCTCTTCCACAATACTGGTTCTACTATTGAACATTCTAAAAGCTTTGCTATTCATTGAGTATATAACAAAGAAACCTTCATCAGCCTTGCCATCAAATTTGCCTAAGTGATCTATGGTATTAAGGATAGTAACAGGACACCCAAATGGTCTTAAAAAGTCTAACTTTGGTTTTCTACCATGTAAAAGCTCATAAGGGGTCTTGTTATGAGGCTTAATTACTAAACTTATATTTTGCACATAGCAAGCAGTATTAACTGCTTCAGCCCAAAAAGTAGTAGGTAGCTTAGAATCAGCTAACATTGTTCTAGCAGCCTCAATTAGTGTCATATTCCTCCTCTCAGCAACATCATTATGTTGAGGATTTCTAGCTACACTAAACTGTCTCATAATACCTTTCATCTCACAAAACTGGTTCATATCCCTATTCTTGAACTCAGTTCCATTGTCACATCTTATTACCTTAACTTTATGATTAACTAGGTTTTCTATCCTGGTTATGAAAGACTTAAGAATGAAACTAGTTTCATCCTTAATTGCTAAAAAGAAAACCTAAGTAAACCTGCTAAAATCATCTGTGACAACTAGGCAATACATCTTTTTCATTAAACTTCTCACAAATGTTGGTCCAAATAAATCCATGTGCAACATATGTAAAGGCTGATTTATTGAGTTCATTGCCTTGGTCTTACAAGAAGCTTTATGTTGCTTTCCCTTCTAACAAGCAACACAGGTTTCAACATTTTCAAAAACTTTTGAAGGTAAACCTCTTAAAAGGTTTCCCTTAACCAATTTATTCATTGTTATGAAATTTAAGTGTCCAAGCTTTCTATACCAAAGCTTAGATTCATCTGATGTGGCCTTTGCAAAGAGACAAGTCAAACCTCCTTTGGGAACCATATTCATTAAATCAACACTGTATATGTTGTCTGTTCTAGGAACTTTAAGTAAAACATGACTTTCATCAGTCAACTTAAATTCAGGAGACAAGGCAAAACATTCAGTTTCAGTAAAAAGAACATTTTTCTTTTTGTCACACATTTGTGAGACACTAAAGAGATTAAACTTAAGCTCTTTTACAAAGTACACATTATCAAAATCTAATTTACCAGTTTTTATTATACCTCTGCCAGTGATTTTCCCTCCTTTGGGATTACTCCCAAAGGCAACATATCATCCATCAATTTCTTCAAAATCTGTGAGATAGGACACGTTTCCAGTCATGTGCTTTGAGCATCCACTGTCAAATACTCCTTTATCCTCTAATTCCACCTGTGGATTGCCCTGCACATAAAGTAAGAAAATCAGTTCATTTTGGGGACCCAAGCCATTACTGACTTGGATCTGCCTTGTGCATCAATATAATCATACTTCTTTAAAACTATTGATGCACTGCTATGTCTGGAGACATGATCTAAAACTTTAAATTTTGGTTTCCAGACCCAACAAGCTGAGGCCTTAACAACATAAAAATAGTTTCCCAAAACAGTATCAGTTATTGCTTTTGGCTTAGCAGTAGAAACTACTACTTTTGCCTTAGCAGCACTAAATGCTATATTCTTTTGAATAGGCCTTTTTACAGATGAATGTGCTGTATTTGAAAAGTGTAACCTGGATTTAGCACCATTCACTGTTCTTTTGGTGGAAGCAGTATCAACTTGTCTAGCAGTATTAGTTAATACTGCTAGTTTAGAAACATTTTGCTTAGCAGTATTAACTGATACATGCCCAGATTTCATTAACACTGCTCTTGGAACTATATTTCTTTTAGAATTTTGGTGAGTATTTTTAAAAAAACTTTGGTGATTCACCCTCCTAGCATAGTTCCAAACAGGTTTTTTAAAGTAAAAACAATTATCCTGTAAATGATCAAAACTACCACAGTGATAACAAGCCTTATTAAACAATTGCAAATCACTTCCTAGTCTTTGAGATGTTATGTTATTCCAATTCCTCTTATTCCCTCTAGGACTGTGTGTGTTGCTCCTAGGTTGCTCAATGTAATCAACAATTTTCCTAGATAACTTATCACCAAACCTAGGTTTGACAAACTTAACCTTTTCTACACTAGGTTTAACTGTCTTACTTTCAACTTTAGGTGTAGACTCAACCTGATCCTCATCATCATCAGACACCCAATCTTCAATGAAAGGTGCATCATAATTCTTTTTTTCAACTTTAGGCATCTCCTCATTAGACTTACTATTCTCACCTACAGACTTATCAGCAGACTCAATTAAACAAGACAATTCAGGTAAAGGAGGTGGAAATTTGCCTGTAATAGAAGGGGGAACTTCATTATAACCTATACCACTACCTTTCCTCATAAGTTGACACTCAATTATCTTATTTACACCTTCAGATGCAAACTCAAGCTTATTCACTTTACATTGATGTTTTTCTTTTTCCAGATGAGCTGCATCCTTTTTTTCTTTGAGCCTGTTCTAATCTCTTAGTAAGTTCTTGAATAATGTTCTCTTTAACATAAAGTTTTCTTTCTAAAACATTAACCTTTTCTACATACTCAGTCTCATTCTGCTTAAAGAATTCAAGTCTTTGCTCACCAGACTTTAAACCTTCTTTATAGCCTAAATTATCTAACTCTAACTTCTTTAAATCTTCCAATAATTTTTCATTCCTAGCCTTAAGTTCCTCAACAGTATCTAAACAAGATTTATAAGAACAACCAGAATCATTAGACTTTAAACCTACTTTATAGCCTAAATTATCTAACTCTAACTTCTTTAAATCTTCCAATAATTTTTCATTCCTAGCCTTAAGTTCCTCAACAGTATCTAAACAAGATTTATAAGAACAACCAGAATCATTAGATACCTCAGAGTCAGAACTATATGAAGAAGAAGAATAGGCCATGAGTGCAAAGTTTGGTCCTTCTGTTGCTTGGTCACTCCAATCATGTCCACCCAAACCATCACAAGACACCAAAGTTATAGAAGAATAGTCCATGAGTGCAAAGTTTGGTCCTTCTCAATTCTTGTAATGTTTACTTCTTGGTGCCCTGCACTCTCTTGCAAAGTGTCCTTTCCTGTGACAGTTATAGCATTCTACCTTTGACTTATCAAGCCCCATGTCGTCCTGCCCATTGACTGTGAGCTGCCTTCCTGTTTTCTTCAAGAATCTCCTTGCCCTCATTGTCAACATTGCCATCTGCCACTTCAAATCCATCTCTTCAAAATCATCTGGATGAAGCTATTCTAAGTCCTCATGTACAATCTGAGAACTGTTAGTATGATCAGCCAAGAAAGTACAGATAACAACATCACTCAAGTTATCAAAGTTTGTAGAACTAGCAGTATTTACTTGAGTACCTCCATGAGCAGTATTAACTGCTTCATTAGTACTGCCAGAACTATTATTGGAGAGGACACAAAAGCCAAGTTTTGTGTGCTTGAAGATGAGCTAGATGACCCTTTGACTTCAGGGTCATACACTTTTAGATTGTTGTACAGATCATCTATGCTCATTGTATCTATATCATCCTTGTTTCTCTACACCACAGTATGTGTATGTCATTCTGGTGACAAGCTTCTTAGAAACTTCTTATTTATATCCTCTTGGGGAATTATTACTTCCACAAGTGCTAATTGACTGACAAGTTTCTGAAGTCTGTCAAAGGTTTAATCAAGATTCTCAAAACTTGGAGCAGAAAAGTTCTCATATTGTTGCTTCAAAAGATTCTTTCTAGTCTTCTTAGTAGCAGCATTCCCTCCAAACCTCTTCACAATAGCTGCTAACAAAGACTTAGCATCTTTGATAGGATTGATAGTCAACTGATGTTCATTAGGAATGCCCATCATGAGAGTGCTTCTGGCTTTAACCTCCAATCTTCTTTGTACCTTTTCTTCAGCAGTTTTAATAGGCACAACAGTCTTAAGTCCAGCAGAAGATACTTTAGTTTTTGGTAAGGAATCACCATTCTCTATAACCTCCCATAGAGAATAATCAACCATCTGAATGTACTGCTCTATTCTTATTCTCCATAGCTCATACTCACCAGGCTTAAGCATTGGAACCTTTGATGCAGTAATCATATGTGTAGATTCCGAATCCCTGTCTTCAGCAAGATATGAACAACTTTGA
Organism: Artemisia tridentata subsp. tridentata; assembly: GCA_021014915.2. Lineage (NCBI taxonomy): Eukaryota > Viridiplantae > Streptophyta > Magnoliopsida > Asterales > Asteraceae > Artemisia > Artemisia tridentata. The sequence goes on along the minus strand of CP139508.1, from coordinate 319,030,958 downwards.
TCTTAAACAGATACTTCTTTATCACAGCTTCTAGACCACAAGCTCTGATACCACTTGTTGATCCCAACTATGTACTTGATCGAATTCCCTTAGCTTGTAAAGGTTTAGTTATGCTAGATAAACTAACAAAACTAGTTATAGAAACTGTGTTGAATTACTAAGGTATATACGGAATCTAAACAATAGTATTAAGAAGAACAGAAACCACAATAATAAACAAACCAATAGCTTTGATGACGTATAGTCCGCACTCGGGTCACGAACCCGACCAATACTCAAGCCCATCACGCATGGGCTATCACGATAAAGATTTGGGCTTACAACGGCCCAAATCCGAAATCTATTATTGGCCTTGATATAGGATCTCTTATTTACGGGATAAGGATCAATGGACCGAATAAGGCGGGATACGCCGAAGAGTAAGGAACACGAAACCAACAAGGATTTCGTGTGTATATAAAGGGCATCTCGGCTCTCATTAAAGGTATCATATCATAACCCCAACTCTTCACTAAAACCCTAAAAACCGATTACTTACTCTCACGCCGGAGATAATCGTGGGAGACAATCCCACGATAAGCCTAACGGTATTTTTTGTTCTCTTAGTGCGCAGGTCTCAAGCATTAAGATCCAATTGATACGGGAACAGGAATCCAAACAAGGAACGCCCAACTTTTGTATCAACAAGTGGCGCCATCCGTGGGACCAGACACTAAGAACTCTACGAAGAACTAGAATGACAAAGCACGGAAACCTAAACGAAGAAGCAGCAAAGTGATTCAGCCCCTCAGCAGGCCTCTGGAACAACCAGCGCGCCCAGAAACCAAGGATCAGGCTCAGATCTGGTCTTTACTACAGTAGGACCGCTCACAGGGACTACCCATGCTACTACAACCACTAGCGCGGAAGATCTACAGCGCACTCCTTTCACCATGCCAGAAACAGACCCCACTGAGCCGCCAAATGCGCCTAATCGAAACAAGGGTCCTGATTTGGGAACAGACATCCTCGCGCTAGAAGGAGTCGCGCCTGAACTAGCGCCAAGTGATTTTGTGTCTCAAAACTATGAAACCTTGGCTGCCCTTATGCAGGAGGAAGCGAAAAAGAGGTCAAGTCAGAGCCTGCAAGCCCGGCTCAACTTCGACCCTGAGTATGAAGCATCTCCACCACGTTACCGAAAGGGGAGGCGCGGGAAGGATAGCTGCCGACCCCCAGTGTTTACTAGGATCGGAAAGAAAATTGTGGATGATGAAGAAGCTAACTTACCGTACCGGGAAGAGCACGAAGGAGATGGATGGCGTACCAATGTTCACACCAGGCTTGGTAGTCGCAGGGTCCATGATAGACTTGGGCGACGGCGCTCTCCAAGCGAAAGCCCTTCAAGCTCGGATTCCAAGGACAGTCGACGCAAGCGCCGCAAAAGAGTAAGCTCGTCCTCAAGTGACTCCTCGGACAACGAGGATGAAGAAACAGGACATTGGAAGTCCAGGAGAGGATACCGTGACCAGGAGGACGAAGATATGTCTCATCCCTGGCGCCGCCAAAAGGTCGACGTATTCACTCGGCGCATCAGTGATTTTTCAGAAGATAAGAGAAGGCGCATGCCCGCTAATGTTAAAACTTATGATGAGACAGGTGATCCTGACGACCACCTAAATTTTTTTGAATCAGCCGCCACTATCGAAAATTGGCCACAACCCGTGTGGTGCCACATGTTTAATTCTACATTAGTAGGGAATGCGCGAAACTGGTTCAGTAAGTTGCCACGTAGAAGCATCGATGGGTTTGAAGAGTTGCGGAAGGCGTTTCGTTTAAACTTTACTCAGAGGAAGAAGTGCGCCAAGAACCCTGTCGAGCTTGCTAGGGTAAAACAGCGCCAAGGGAAATCCACAAGCGCTTATGTGGAGCGCTATAAGGACGAATGCATACACGTCAAGGCATGCCCCGAAGTACTAAAGATCTCAGGGTTTATGAACGGAATCAATAACCCAGAACTTATCAAAAGGTTAAACGATAGGGTTCCCCAGACCTTTGACGAACTTATGAAGCGCACGAGGTCCTTTATCCAAGGAGAAGCCGCCGCTGCGGATAGCAAGAAAGGCTACTCAAACTATAGGTCACAAGAACAGCCCAGGAGACAATCCAATGACCAGAGTTGCAACCGTAACAAAAGCTACCGCAGTCAGGGGGGCGGACGAGAGAATGACAAGTATACCCCACTAACGAAGACTCCAAGGGAGATATTTGCGACGAAAGGCGCGAACTTTCTGAGACCCCCACCAATAGGCGCCCCAGAAGATCGGCGCATAGGGAACGGATACTGCGAGTATCATGGACAGAAGGGCCACACCACCAATGAGTGTGTCCAATTGCGCCAACTAATTGATAAGCTAGTAAAAGAAGGCAGATTGGACCATCTAGTTAAGAACATCAAGGATGGGAAAGACAAACAGAAGACCGGGAGCAAGAAAGAAGCACCTAAGGACAAGGCTGACACAATCTACATGATACAATCATGGCAGCGAAAGACTAGGCAAAAGGTCAGCCAGAAATTTTCTCATGGAAGCGAAATCTCTTTCCCCACCTTGGCTGCGGACAACGCAGTGGCGGAACCACTCACCATCGAGATAAATACGGGGGGTCATGATATCCACCGCATGTATGTTGATGGAGGGGCATCAGCAGACATAATGTATGAGCATTGTTTCAAAAGATTGCGACCTGAGATACAAAAAGAGTTAAGCCCGCCACACGTTGATGACGCCCTGGGCCACGACGTCTGTTGAACCTTGACAGCCTGGATGAATTTTATGGTGATCAGATCTCCTTCGCCATACAATGGCATTATCGGAAGACCAGGAATTTCGGCAATACGCGCAGTACCGTCCACAGCACATGGGATGCTCAAATTCCCGGTAGAAGGCGGCATTGTCACCATCTACAATAACGCCGTGCCACCTAGAGAGTGTAACACGATTACATGTGAGACGACGCACACCCCAGAACAGAGCGCAGCTAAAGTATCAAACCTGAAGGTCGCAATTCATCCTGATTACCCGGAGCAAGAAGTATCGATCGGGGGATCGCTGTCTGATAAAGGCAGAGCTGCCGTGTGCGCGCTCTTGCAAAAGAATCTGGATATCTTCGCATGAGAACCAAAGCACATGACTGGTGTGCCACGCTCGATTGCAGAACACAAGTTGAAAATCCGACAAGGATACTCCCCAGTACGGCAGAAAAAACGCGGCCAGGCTCCAGAGCGCGCAAAAGCCATTCTAGAGGAAGTACACAAACTTGTTGACGCAGGTATCATGCGAGAGGTCTATTACCATGACTGGCTCTCCAATCCAGTGATGGTCAAGAAGAGTGATGGTAGTTGGCGGATGTGCGTGGATTTCACTGATCTCAACAAAGCATGTCCACAAGACTGCTACCCACTACCAGAGATAGACTGGAAGGTAGAGTCTTTATGCGGATACCCCTTTAAAAGTTTTTAGACGCATACAAAGGGTACCACCAAATGCAAATGGCTAAAAAAGACGAGGAAAAAACAGCCTTCCACACAAGCCAAGGTGTCTACTGTTATACAAAGATGCCTTTTGGCCTAAAGAATGCGGGCGCCACCTACCAGTGATTGGTAGATAATGCATTTAAAAAGCAAGTGGGCCGCAACCTAGAGGTCTATGTTGACGAACTTGTCATAAAAAGCCATACCGAAGACGAAGTAGTCCGCGACATTGAAGAAACATTTAGAACACTACGAAATATCAACATGAAGTTAAATCCTAGGAAATGCACTTTTGGCGCTACAGAAGGCATGTTCCTTGGATACTTGATAGAACCTGATGGCATTAAACCATGCCCAGAAAAAATAGAGGCTGTCATCCAACTCCCTTCACCACGCACGTTGAAAGAAGTCCAGTCTCTGAATGGAAAACTAGCCGGGTTGAACAGATTCCTGTCCAAATCAGCAGATAAGTCACTCCCCCTCTTTAAAACACTCAAGAAGTGTACAAAAAAGGGAGACTTTCGTTGGACTACAGAAGTGGAAGAAGCTTTTACACAGCTTAAGCAACATATAGCAGCGCTTCCCAAGCTAGTCGCACCCCGACTAGGGGAGGAGTTAATTGTGTACTTGTCTGCGACTCATGGAGCAGTCAGCGCGGTGCTACTGACAGATAGGAACTCCGTATAAACACCGGTATATTTTGTAAGCAAAGCGCTCAAGAAGACAGAGATTAACTATAGCCCAATGGAAAAGTTGGTCTTGGCATTAGTATTTGCCGCCAAAAGATTGCGCAGGTACTTTCAAGCACACCCAATAGCGGTGATCACAGACCAACCAATCAAGCAAGTTATCTCCAAACCCGACGCATCGGGGCGATTACAAAAGTGGAGTGTATTGCTAGGCGAGTATAACATCTCTTATAGACCACGCACTGCGGTTAAGGGACAAATACTAGTAGACTTCATCATCGAAAAACCAGACACCGATGCTGCACCTCCACGGAGCGAGGTAGAACTACAAGAACCATGGGTCCTGTTCACGGATGGATCTTCATGCGTGGATGGGTCGGGCGCAGGCCTTATCCTCACCAATCCAGAAGGAATGGAATTCACTTACGCACTGCGCTTTGAATTCACAGCTACGAATAACGAGGCAGAGTATGAAGCCCTAATTGCTGGATTACGCATTGCAACTCGAATGGGTGTACACAACCTAGAAGTAAATGTGGATTCCCGTTTAGTAGCCAACCATGTGTTGGGCGAATATGTGGCTAAAGAGGATAACATGGTTCAATACCTCGACAAGACCAAGTCACTAATCCAAGGTTTTGACAGGTTTACCATTAAACAAGTTCCTAGAGGGGAAAACAAAAAAGCGGATGCGCTAAGCAAGATCGCATCTACAAGCTTTGCGCACCTGTCAAAACAAGTGTTGGTGGAGATCCTAAAAAATAAATCCATCTCGGAGATGGAGATATCCAGGGTAATAGAGGAGCAGAATCCTACGTGGATGACCCCTGTTGTCGAATTTATAAGAAAAAGGCATATTGCCCCATGAGCAGAAGGACGCTCGACGGATACGGCGCACAGCGCAGAGGTTCGAACTTCGAGATGGTATCCTATATCGGCGCTCATTTCTACAACCATGGCTTCGGTGCGTTAGGACCTCTTCAGGCAGATTACGTACTCCGAGAGATCCACACCGGTTCATGCAGTATGCATTCAGGACCACGGTCCGTCGTAGCACGAGCCTTGCGGTCAGGATACTACTGGCCCACTATGCATCGCGATGCGCATGATGTGATAAAGAAATGTAGCGACTGCCAAGTTCATAGACCCATCCCGCGCCAACCACAACAAGAGCTAATGCCTATCACTTCGCCATGGCCATTCTATAAGTGGGGTATCGACATTGCGGGTCCCTTCCCTGTTGCAGCAGGGGGACTGAAATTTCTTATTGTGGCTATAGACTACTTCACTAAGTGGATTGAGGCAAAAGCAGTGGCGACAATCACAGGTAATCAAGTAAAACGATTCGTTTGGGAAAATATTGTATGCCGCTTTGGATTACCTGGGGAAATCATTTCGGACAACGGAAAACAATTCCGCGATAACCCATTCAAAGACTGGTGCGCAGAACTAAATATTACACAACACTTCACGTCGGTTAAACACCCACAAACCAATGGTTTGGTTGAGCGCGCAAATAGTAGTCTGGGCGAAGGAATTAAAGCGCGCCTGGACAAACACAAAGGAAGATGGGTGGATGAATTGTCGCATGTCTTATGGGCGCACCGCACGACAATCAAAGTTAGCAATGGAGACACCCCCTTTTCTCTTGTCTATGGGACAGAAGCTGTCATACCAGCTGAAATTGGGATGCCAACTATTCGTACCGCGGAAGTTAATGTCGCAACCAATGACGATGAACGGCGTATAGACTTGGACCTATTGGAAGAAAGGCGTGAACGCGCAGCTATACGTGAGGCAAAAGCCAAGTCAAAAATGAAGGGATACTACGATGCTAAAGTTCGAAGCACCTCATTCAGACCAGGCGACTTTGTATATTGCGCTAATGATGCAAGCCACGCAGAAGATACAGGTAAACTTGGACCAAAGTGGGAAGGACCCTATGAGGTCATTGAAGCACTAGGAAAAGGCGCGTACAAGCTGCGTGACATGGATGGCCGTGAGCTACAACGCACATGGAATATTTGCAATCTCAAGAGATGCTATCTTTAGGAAAGGTTACGACCCCGCCCACGGACACTTCCACACTTTAGTAAGTGCTCAATAAATATCCGTGTATTTACATTTTTGTTTAATCTAGGCAAATGTCTTTCTTTTTCCAAAAACTTGCAAGTATTAATTAAATGTCGCGGTTTCTAGCTAACTCCGCGACACACTTTACTTTGTTGTTTACATATTATTTATGTCTCAATATTGTTGTTATATTACCTTTTACCTACATGGCGTGCATGCACTTATTAAAACCTACGATGGTAAAGGATGAGTAAACCTACTAAATAACTCGTTGAGTAAGAGGGTTGCAAACCCATCAACATCGGATCACGCATCCTTGTTAAACACCTTACTCTCAAGACGTTGGAGTAAGTTCATTGTGCATCCCATGACGGATACACAACAATGCACACTGTGCGCGTTTAACAAATTAGGAGTTAAGACTCATAACTCCTTGATATGGTATTCGCAGTACGCTGCATGTCAGCCCATACACTTGTGAATTTCATATATATTCGCGCTTGACATTAAGTCATGAATTTCATACACGATTATGTTATAAGTGATTATAGATTCCTGTAATCTTTTTTAAGTGCGTTTATATAACGGTTTGATTCTTAGACATAACATAGACGTCTTGTACGCAAAGACAGATAACTAAGTACAAACATCATAACCACAATCACATACAATATGCGTACAATCGCACTTTCAAAATATCATTTTATTATGGACTACGAGTTCATACAAAGTATAGATTTAACATGCACATGTGCAACAAAATGTTAACCTATTACAAAACATCACCAAGTCAAAACAATCTAAAGGCTGTGGGAGCGTCTAAGCTCTGAACTGCTAACATGGTACGCAACACTCGCAGCTTCCTCAAGTTTCTTCAAGAGATCATAATCCTTGGGCGACACTGTCGGTACACTAACAGGTACTTCATCAGATCTTGGAATATGTGCAGCACCAAAAACTCTTCTGGGTAAGCGTTGATAGGGATGCGATTGGCATTAATCGTTTCCGCATCATCTGCGTTATACGCTCCGGGGATGGGGCGTTCATCCTTCGGTAATGACTCTTGGGTATAGAACTCAAAATCCCATGGAAACAATGCATCATCAACCCAAAAGAATTTCTCCCTCCAATTCCTAAGTGCGTCTAACTTTTCCGTATAGCACTGTAGTCGCCCTGCGCGCTTGGAAAAGGACACCCACCCGTTTGACCACGACGAGTGATAAAACGCGCGGAACAGATGGATTGTGGGGTTAATCGCCAACAAGCGACAATTTACTTCAAAATTTGTTATTTTTGCTGCACCTATACAGTGCAGTTGGGAAATATGGAGACGATAGTAGTTTAAAACATCGCACAAGAATAGAGAAATGGGCACACGTTGGTTAGCGAATTCAAAGAAGCGTGTGTATACCCCTACTTTCCCTTCAGGGAAGTCCGCTATGGGTGCAGTCGCCACCGGAACCACCGGGTGCAACGCGATCGGGATATAATAATCCGAGGTGAACAGACGAAGTTCGTCCTCGGTTATATCAGATGTAAAGTCGGTTAATTGAAGAACCATGTTTAGAATTCAATGGATTCTGCAGCGCACGCACTATTACCTTAAGAGTTGTTGATTTCTTGTTCGCTGTTTAGAGGTTTTAACAATGGTGGCAATGGACGTTTTTACTGTGATAGCCACAGTGAAATGGAGACAACACTTTATATAGGGTTACATGCTCTCATGGATGATTGACATGTGTAACCCAATCGCTCTAATCGTGTGGCTGGGAGATCAAGAGGTGAAACACTTTTTCACCCACCCCTCACGATTTACGAGGGATATTCGGTTTTACTTGGACTAGATTCATCGTATTGCTTTTTAGGCGGGAAACACTTGAAACTTCCCCGCTACGCATTCTGGAATATTTTTTCGCTACAGTTGTTAGTCTAGCATCCGCAGTTTCACCTTGCGCATACTAGACTAGGGGGACATGATGACGTATAGTCCGCACTCGGGTCACGAACCCGACCAATACTCAAGCCCATCACGTATGGGCTATCACGATAAAGATTTGGGCTTACAACGGCCCAAATCCGAAATCTATTATTGGCCTTGATATAGGATCTCTTATTTACGGGATAAGGATCAATGGACCGAATAAGGCGGGATACGCCGAAGAGTAAGGAACACGAAACCAACAAGGATTTCGTGTGTATATAAAGGGCATCTCGGCTCTCATTAAAGGTATCATATCATAACCCTAACTCTTCACTAAAACCCTAAAAACCGATTACTTACTCTCACGCCGGAGGATAATCGTGGGAGACAATCCCACGATAAGCCTAACGGTGTTTTTTGTTCTCTTAGTGCGCAGGTCTCAAGCATTAAGATCCAATTGATACGGGAACAGGAATCCAAACAAGGAACACCCAACTTTTGTATCAACAAGCTTCAATATATTAATACGAATAGTCTTAAAGTATTAGGGTTACAAAACCTTGAAGCAATGAATAATATGTATCGAACTCTATGCCCTAGATCCTCCTTTTATAGACTAAGGAGTCCTAGTCGGCTTACAATTACTTTCTATACAAGATAAATCTTTAAAAAATCTTTTCTATATTTATCTAACCGACTATTCAAGTTTATCTCATTAACAGCTTTAACTAAGACTCAACAATCTTAACTTTAAATCTAGCAGTAGTAATCTTGCAGTAGTTGAAACTCTGAACTATCAGCATTAACCTTTAGTCTGGCAGCAGTAACTACTTAGTGTATTTTCTTGAAAGTCTTCAGCATCACCAGCAGTAGTAAAATACACCAGCAGTAGTAATATTCATACCAGCAGTAGTAATCTTGCAGTAGTACTTAGAAACATATTCATACTCTAGCAGTAGTAATCTTGCAGCAGTTGAAACTCTGAACTAGCAGCATTAACCTTTAGTCTGGCAGCAGTAACTACTTAGTGTATTTTCTTGAAAGTCTTCAGCATCACCAGCAGTAGTAAAATACACCAACAGTAGTAATATTCATACCAGCAGTAGAACATACTTAAAGCATTTTCCTTTTAATCACCTGAGCAGTTGAAATCACATGAGCAGCTTTATCCATCTTGTGCAGTATTAACGTCTTGGAAGCTTTAATTCCCAACAAAAATGGATGAAAACGGACAAAATGGACGAAAACATATAAAAACGTACGCAAACGAACAAAAACGTATAAAAATAGACGAAAACAGACGAGAACATATAAAAATGGACGAAAACAGACGAGAACGTATAAAAACGGACGAAAACGTCGGAAAACAGATGAAAACGTCTGAAAATGGATGAAAACGTAATAAAAAGACGAAAACGTATGAAAATGGATAAAAATGTCTAAAAATGGACAAAAACGTATAAAAGTGTTTGAAAACGGACAGAAATGGACGAAAACGTCTGAAAACGGACGAAAACGTCTGAAAACGGATGAAAACGCAAAAAAACTAATGAAAACGTATGAAAACGGACGAAAACGTATGGAAACAAATGAAAACTGAAACGGAAAATGTATAAAAAGAAGAAAACTGACGAAAAGGTATAAAAAAGACGAAAATGGTAAAAAAAAAAAAACGTAAAAACTTGTTCAAAACGTATAAAAACGTAAAAAGTGCCAAAAAAAAAGTGCATTAATTGCAATTTGGGCAAGATTTGACACCTCTTCAGATAATGAGGGAGTGGTTGGGGTGAGTTTTGAGTGAATTTACATTTTTGATCCCTCCATGTTTTTTTTTAATCTTAAATATTGTCTTTTTAATTAAATGAAATAGATGGTCTAGATTTGTCCCTTAGTATGTAAGAATTTTTTTAGTATGCAAAATAAGGTGACTCAAGTGTTAAATATTTTGAGGTGATATATTTTTTACAGTTAAATCTTTGGAAGGATAATTGTGTAAGACAATATCTTTCAACACACATGATCAATCAACTTAGTTTCCATTTCTAAGAAGGTTACTAAAGTATTTTAAAACTTGCAATATGTCGAAGACACATAGGCAATAAAAATGGTCTATGCCTTTACGCAATGCAAACTAATTACTCAATTTAGTGCAAGAGATTTAGCATGAGTCTTATAAACGCATCAACCAAAAAACTAATAATACAAAAATAGCAACAAAGCATGAAAACACTTATACTTATGTATATAATTAGCTCAACTAAAAATTACAATAAGCACCCAAAAATATTAACTAACAATACAGAGACACAAAGAAAAACACATACTCATTTAGCATAACACACAAAAACACTTATCGTCATTTTGTGTATTAAATACAACAATGTATGCTTAGCTTGATTTTATTTGAAAATGAATTAGTTTCCTCCCCTTTTCAAGATTTGATCAAGTTGAACAGTTTGAAAATGTAACTACATACGTGAGATGTTCTCTTTGCAATTTGACCAAAAATTTGCGCAATCGGCATGACCAGAAAAGACTTTTGTTACGAATCAAGGACTTTGATATATTTTAATTTAGAATCGAATCATAAAAGAATTTTTAAATAAAAGTAGACTCAATTACGTTTAAAACGATAGGTGGCACGACTCCTACGGACTTACGGTTGATTTTATACGAATTTTTGAAAATGACTCAGTTCTGAAAAACAGACGAAGGTACCATTAAATTTATCAGTACCGTCCGTATTTAATGGTACCGTCTTTTATATTTAACGGTGCCGTGACATGTAATTACAGTTTTGCCCAAAACCAATTGTCTCATCGCAAACAAGTATTTGACGTAACGAAAAGATATAAAACTTAATAAACTAGATACTTAACATATAATATATATTAAGTAACATTTCCACGTTTAGGACAAAGAAAAACATTTATAAAAATACATTTACTATAAAACAAGGAGTTGTCCCAAACGCTCCTTTCAAAACCGCATCACTTTACGACTCGTTCTAAGCAAGAAACCACACAAAGATAAACGCAATGCAATTATAAATATAAAGCGATATTGCTAAAATAAACGCAAAGAGGTAAGTAAAGAAAGCGCAAACCGGAGACGATGATTTATAGTGGTTCGGTCACGAAGCTCCTCTTCGCCCTACTCCACTCCCCGAGTACCCAACTCGAGAGTTACTTCACTAATCAACAAGCTCCCTTCTTGGCGGAGAAAACCATACAACGTCGCTTCCAATATTTTCCGACACCAAGCTAAATGTCGAGTTCTTTTTCGGGTATAACCAAACCCATTATGTTTTATGGCCCAACATAACAAACCTTGTGTTTTGAGGTCTAAACACGTAAACCGCGTCGCTTACATTATTTTCCGACATTAAGCTAAATGTCGAGTACTAATCTAGCTAGTACCAATCTCACTCGCGATCTACCTGATCCACACAAATCACACAAGCTACAAGATCCACATGATCTACTCACGATCTACCCGATCTACTCACGATCTACCCGATCTACTCACAATCTACCCGATCAACACGATCTACCTGATCTTCACATGATCTACCCGACCTATAAACGATCTACATGATCAACTCAATCTACACGATCTACATGATCAACCTAAATATGGTGACAAGAACTTGATGTACGACGACATACAAGAAGTGCGTAACAAGTGTTACGAGTGTACTAAACTATGACTACAACACTTTGTATCTTTGTGATATGATGTATTCTTCTCTTGCACTATTAGAGAAATGAATGTGATTACTTGAATGGATGATAGGATCACTCTTATGATTGGAGATAAATTTTTATTGGAGTATCAATGTACATAAAATATGTTTTTTTATCTTTTAAATTTAAAGATTTTAAAGGAGATGTGTGGAGATGGCCCTTGGCCTTTACCCCATCTATCTTTGACTGAATTAAGGGGGTGTTTGGCTAACTTTATATACGGCTTATTAGCTTATATGTGTTCAGCTTATATAACATAAGTCGCAATTTTGTGACTTATTTTGACACTTATCAATGTTATATAAGCCCATAAGTGTCAAAATAAACCACAAAATTGTGGCTTATTTTATATAAGCCGAACACATATAAACTAATAAGCCGTATATAAGCTTAGCCAAACCCCCTAAGCCGGGTCCGGAGCATGCAGAGAGAATTCCGCTAATGTCCAACGATTTCAAGTGGGTAGGATAAAACCATTTTTGCTTTCTTCGTGAATTTTGGCAAGTTCTAATATTAGGGTGGAGGGAGTGGTTTCACCTATCCCTCCCTTCACCAATTTTCCACATCATCAATATCCAATAAAAACCTTCCAACTCACATTTCACCAATTCATCCCAATTTTCACCAATTTGGTGGCATTGGTTTCACCTAATTGCCACATCATCATCAATTTTATCCATAATAATAACCTAAGGTAAAAATCTCTAAACTCAATAACTATATAAAAAAACACAAAAATACAAAAGCAACTTTCAGTGTTGAGCAATCTATATCAAAATCCCACCTAATCAAATCCAAAAAACACTTTTATATAAAAAACACAAAATACAAAAGCAACTTTTAATGAATAAAGGGTATGTGAAAAAGTGATGAAAAGAGAACCTGGAAGATATGAAATGCCGGCAAAAGGGATTTCCGGTGGCCGGAAAGTGAGAAGATTGCCGGAGAAAGAGAGAAAAAAGAAAGGAAAAAAAAGAACATGTTAAAAAATGTTACCGTTGTCTTTTATTTGTGTCCCTCTCTCTCTCTCGGCAAAAGATACCGCAACTCACACTTTACCGACTTCACCGCCCCACTCGCGGCGGTGTTACCGCCTCCCCGATCACATAAACCGAAGCCCACACCGCCTCCACCCTTAGAGATCAAATAAAAAAATCTAATAGCCAAATTAAAAGATATCGCCATACTTATTTTAGGCATTTTTTTTTTATTTTTTATTTATTTATTTTATTATTATTTTTTTTTCATGTTTTAACTTGCACTGTTTATTTTTTTAATTTAAATTAATGATTTTTGCTGAAAATTGATGTATAGTCAGCTTTTTGTCACAAAGAATAATTTCAAGGGTTGAAATTTGTGATTTTAAAAAGAAAACTTTATCGAAAGCAATATGGGAGTCTTCCGTAACCATTCTGCTTTGAGAAAGAATAAGATGGGTTGAGAAATTCCATCGACCTTTCTTTGTTTGATGATCTATACATCCACTAATTGGATATAGATTCTTATGCTTCGAGCGGATTTGTACAAGGTGCATTTGTGTTTCCAATTAGAGTTGGAGTTTATTTTTTCTTGTTAACCGCGGTTTTTGATATTTTGATCGACAATTCAAAGAAATTGAGCTCAATGCTACACAAATTCAAACCTGAAAAAGGGCTACCTTTATAGAAGGTTGGCATGGCCGCTAGTTTATTTGCAGGAAACATTATTCGTACTTGTTATCTCTCATATTTTTGCGATCTGGGGCGGATTCATGTACAAGCCAGGGGTAGCGTCGCTACCCCTGAACTTTTCCCCGGTAGTGGAATTTTTGGCCATTTTTTATGTTTTTTGGCATTTTTGGCCATTTTTTGGCGATTTCACTATCCCTGAAATAAATTTTCGCTACCCCTAAACAAATTTTCGTATTTCGCTACCCCTGACAGAAGCTCCTAGTTCCGCCGCTGTTTGCGATGATAGTTATAAGCTTTTATCAACTTGACCACCTTTGGGTAGTTGTAGGCGAAAAATTAAGCAATTGAAAAAAGTAAAACATAAATGCTTGTACTAGTATATAAAATTAGCAGGATCACTAACAAATTTTGAATTATAATTCTGTTCAAACAATGCTAGTCATTATTAGTCGATATTTGTATAGCCTTAGTTATTATTTGGTATAAAGGCCCATTTGTATGTTAAAGGCCTAGCCTATGTGTTAGTTCTAGTAGTTACCCATTGTAATCATATATGCGGTTCATGTGGATTAATGCAAATCAAAGAAAACATAATTCCCTTCTAATATGGTATCACAGCCATTAATACTCTCCTAATTTTTCTCTAACAAATTGATCCTCCCCTCCCCTTCCCCACAAACTGCGCGCCGTACCATCTCTAAACCCTACCTCAAAATTCAGCAATCTAGGTAGTCTCGGTCTCAAATCTCACGTAGAAGAAGAAGCCTCGTCTAGTGCTATTAATCCGGAGTGGTCCAAGCTTGATGATCTCATCAAGATGTGGATCCTTGGATCCCTATGTGACTCCTTTCAAGAACAAGTGGTCTCCACACCGGGTAATGCAAAAGCTCTATGGGATCATCTCCAAAATTTATTTCACGATAATAAGGATGCTAGGGCTATTAACCTTGATAATGAACTCCGTTCTATGAAGATTGGAACGATGTCCATCAATGACTATTGCACCAAAATAAAGTCTATGGCGGATAGGCTTACAAATCTTGGTTCTTCGGTTAGTGATAAAAACATGGTTATATATGCGGTTAATAGGCTTGATTCACGGTTTGCTACCATTGTAAATATTATCCGTCTTCGTGAACCTCTTCCCACCTTTGAAACAGCAAGGAACATGTTGCTACTAGAGGAATCCACTTTGAGTGAACAAACCGACACCTCCACCACCACTTTTGATAGTAGTTCTTCCGCCCCTACGATCCTCATGGCTACTCGCTCATCCGACTCGAAAGGTAACACCACCTCTCAATCAAAAAAATCTCAAAATATACCTCAATTGTGTAACCATTTTAATAAAGGGACGTGCAAATTCGGTGATCGTTGCAAATTTATTCATGATCACCGAAATAGGGCGGGTCTACAAACCAACCAGAACAGTGGCAGTAACAATGGTCAAAATAGTAGTCGATATCCTGGACATGCTCATATTGGCCAAAACTTAGTTCATTGTGTTGCACCTGGATATTACAATACACGTATGGTCCAACAGACCCCACTTCCCAACTATACCAATCGTATGTCACATCCCAGCCCAATAGCTTTTGCAGCCCGTATTTACTATCCTCAGCCCAATTACATCGCAACCCAACACCCTTTCCAAGCCCAACAGAATGCCTCACAGCCCAACACCGCAGCCCAATACCAACAGCAGGTACTTTCCAATGGCATCCTCGGACCTACACCCGGCTCGTACCCGTCTCAAGCCAACTCACTTCCTAGTGCTTTTAGCACTATGACTTTACAGGACCCGACATGGAACATGGATACAGGTGCATCATCTCATTTAAATTCTAATGCAAGTAATTTAAGTACTCTTTTTAATAAACGTTTATACCCATCCGTACACGTTGGTGACAGGAATTCTATACCCGTCATCAACACCGAACATAGGATTATTCCTTTTTTTTCATCGTCCTCTTTTACCTTCATAATATTCTTGTGACTCCTAACATTATTAAAAATCTCATTTGTGTTCGTCAGTTTACTAGGGATAATAATTGCACTATTGAGTTTGACGCTTTTGGTTTTTCTGTGAAGGATTTCTTGACTCGCCATTTCCTCCTACGATGTGACAGCTTGGGCGATCTCTATCCAGTTACCAAGCCGTCAACTATCCCTATTGCTTTAGTCTCCACAAGTTCTTCCACGTGGCATCAACGTCTCGGTCATCCTGGTGATGAAGTGCTACGGTCTCTTGCTTCCCGTCATTTTATTTCGTGTGATAAAGAAAAGACTACACATTTTTGTCTTGCTTGCCAACTTGGCAAACATGTGAAGCTTCATTTTCATAGTTCAGATTCTATTGTTGAAAATTGCTTTGATATTATTCATTCTGACTTGTGGACTTCTCCTATTATTAGTTCTAGTGGTTTTAAGTATTATGTTCTTTTTCTTGATCATTTTTCCCACTATCTATGGATTTATCCCCTTCGTTCTAAATTTGACATGTTCGGTAAGTTTTTGCATTTTCATAATTATATTAAAAATCAATTTAAATGTGAAATCAAGAGTTTCCAATGTGATCATGGTGGTGAGTACAATAATAACCAACTCCATACACTTTTTAATAAACATGGTTAGATTTTCTTGCCCAAAAACCTCTCAACAAAATGGCAAGGCCGAACGAATGATTCGAACCATAAATAACGTCATACGCACTCTACTTTTTTAAGCACATCTACCCTCCTCATTTTGGGTCGAGGCCCTTCATATGGCCACTTATCTCCTTAACCTTATACCCTCATCCGCCATCAACAACGAAATCCCATTCACACGACTTTTTCAAAAAGAACCCAACTATACCCGCCTACGCATCTTCGGGTGCCTTTGTAACCCCCACCTACACTCCCCTCACAAACTTGCACCCCGTGCAACCCCGTGTATTTTCTTAGGCTATCCCGCCTATCACCGCGGTTTCCGTTGCCTCAACCTTGAAACAAACAAAATAATTATTTCTAGACACGTCACCTTTGATGAAACCTAATTTTCGTACCGCTCTATGACCCTGACTTTTCCACCCTCGTACACATTTTTAGAACATATGCCTAATCCCCTATTTAACCAACTGTTACGTACCTCCGTATCACCAGACCAAACCCACTCTACTAATAACACTCACCAGGCCCAAAACACTCCTCAAGCCCAATCCACCCTATGACCCAACAACCAAACGGACACCTCAGCCCAATTGTCACCCCTTATACCTCCCACTCTCTCAGACTCTATCCCCAGCCTAACAACTTCGGCCCAAAAACAACAACATCATAACCCCTCACATCCGCAGCAACCTATTAATCAGCCCACAACAACCAACCCCTCAGCTCACTCTCAACAGCCCATTACCGAACCCCCTCGTGCTCACCGCATGATCACTGATCAGTCTCAATTGGGCAATGTTAAATCTATTGATTGTTTATCCTTACATACGTCTTCTATATCTCCTATTCCTAAATCTCCGCTTTCGCTCTAAAAGATCCTCAGTGGAGTAATGTTATGTATGATGAGTATAATGCGTTAGTTAAAAATGATACTTGGATTCTTGTACCGAGGCCTACAGGCGTTAATATGGTCCGATCTATGTAGTTATTTAAGCATAAGTTTCATGCTAACGGGACTTTGAGCCGCTATAAGGCTCGTTTGGTTGCTAATGAAAGCAGTCAGCAACTTGGTATTGATTGTGATGAGACTTTTAGTCCGGTTGTTAAACTGGCTACCATTCGCACTGTTCTTAGCCTTGCTGCATCTCGCAAGTGGCCCATTCATCAGTTTGACGTTAAGAATGCATTTCTTAATGGTGATTTATCCGAGACTGTTTACATGCATCAGCCTCCGGGATTTGTTGATTCCCAGTACCCTCATCATGTATGTCTTTTGCAGCGATCTTTATATGGACTAAAGCAAGCCCCTCGTGCTTGGTTCCAGCGTTTTGCAGGTTATGCAACCCGGGTCGGGTTCTATCACAGCCAGTTTGACTCTTCATTATTTATTCTTCGACAGGGATCTAAGGTTGCTTATTCACTTATATATGTGGATGATATTATTCTTATAGTTTCATCTACAGTTCTTCTTCAGCAGATTATTGCCTTTTTACACAGTGAGTTTGACATGACTGATCTCAGGACCCTTAATTATTTTTTTGGCATCTCTGTTATTCGTCATCCTACAAGGTTGTTTCTATCTCAGCGGAAGTATGCTACTCAGCTTCTTGAACGTGCACACATGGTTAAATGTAACCCTCCTAGGACCCCCGTTGATACAGAGTTTAAATTGGGTCCCAAAGGTGTTCCTGTTTAGGATCCCACTTTGTACCGCAGCCTTGCAGGTGGACTTCAGTACCTCACGTTTGCACGACCAAATTTGTCTTATGCAGTTCAGCAGATTTGTCTTTATATGCACGATCCATGGGAACCACATTTAGCCGCCCTCAAATGTATCTTGCGTTACATTCAGGGGACATTGGCTTTTGGCCTTCACTTATATGCATCCTTCACTACTTCTCTTGTTGGTTATACTGATGCTGATTGGGCGAGTTTCCTTTCTACACAATGGTCTACTTTTGGTTACTGTGTCTTTCTGGGTGATAATTTACTATCTTGGTCCTCCAAGCGTTAGCACACCCTCTCCCGCACTAGTGCCGAAGCAGAATACCGGGGTGTTGCAAACATTGTAGCCGAGACTACATGGCTTCACAATCTGCTTCATGAGTTACATTCTCCTTTATCGACTGCCACCCTTGTCTACTGTGATAACGTCAGTGCTATTTATATGTCTGCCAACCCTGTGCAACATCAACGGGCGAAACATATTGAGATCGACATTCATTTCGTCCATGACATTGTTACTGTTGGTCAGGTACGAGTTCTATATGTACCCTCTCGTTATTAGTACGCCGATATATTCACCAAGGGACCCCCTTCGACTTTGGTTTGAAGATTTTCGCTCCAGTTTGAGCCTCCGTCCTCCTCCCGCTCCAACTGCGGGGCGTATTAGTCGATATTTGTATAGCCTTAGTTATTATTTGGTATAAAGGCCCATTTGTATGTTAAAGGCCTAGCCCATGTGTTAATTCTAGTAGTTACCCATTGTAATCATATATATGGTTCATGTGGATTAATGCAAATCAAGGAAAACATAAATCCCTTCCAATAGTCATGTATAAAAGAGTTTGTCTAGTAGGTTTATATGAACCATCTAGAAGTTCAAGACATGAATTTCGCCTCTTATTAGAATTTGCATTAGTGAACTCTCTATCAATATAATGACAAGGATGCATGTGTGACTTGTTCGCTAATCACTGAGAGCCATACACCAGTTTAAACAAGAAGTGTCCAGGGTGGTTTAACCTTTACGGAACCCTAAAGCGAATCTTTAAAATGGAGCTTTTTTATCAAAGTTATTTGCCAAAAAATATTCATATAAAATTTACTTTACTAGCTTCTTCTTTGAGAAATGTTTGATTATTTTTTGACGATCATCAAGGTATAATATTTCATTTTCAAATGACTCGATTCATTTAATATTTTCCTGTGACAGTTCGGAAGTTTTAATTAACTTTTGTTTTAAGAAACTCTTTTTAGCTGAAAAACTGTCACCGAAATGGTTAACATCATTCTATAAGCAGTATAAGCATTAAGGAAAGAATTTAGATTTCTAATATAATTAAGTATACAAATTGTTGAAACATTTTTTTACATGTCTAACATCTCACAAAACTCTTAGTTCTGAAAATAAATTGGAGAATTCTTATGGCTTAAAAAAATTTCAAGGTTAAAACAACTATCCTTTAGTTTGTTATCATCAAGTGACTTTAAATTTTCAATGCTTGATAGAAAACTAAAGATACCTTCATACATTCTTAACAAAAATAATGAGAGTAAAGTAAAAAGTGATATTATTTTGTAATAATGGAAACTTGAAGTATTGAAGGCAATTTTCGATTAAAGAATAATACATGAGGAGATGAGAGAACACCAGAGAGTGAAAGTATGGTTATGATTGTGGAAAACTAAACGTCGATTTGTTAATGCAAACGCTTAAATGGTTATTGATATCTTCTAGCCACATTTTGAAAAGCCTTATTAATTTAATCTTTGCTTTTTTATGCAAAGATTGAGATTGTATATACTTTGTTAATACAAATATCGTCCTAAAAACGTTATTTATATTTTATGATCTTTGCTTAGTTTTGTTAATGACAATTACAAAGTTTATCTTTAAGCAAAGCATAAATAAGATTAAGTCTTTTACATTTATAGTGATAAGCATTTTACAAACACATTTTCACATCACAAAGTTCTTTAGAAATGACATTTACAAGTTTACATGTTTATTTCTTAAAATGAAAATTTTATTAGTTAAATATTAGGATGACATCATGGCATGCATCATCTACACAATCTTGGTAAGATTTTGTGATATTTTGTTTAGATCTTCAAGCCAAAGAGTTGACATTTGAAGATATGGAAAGATATGGCAAGATTTGGAAAGATTTGGAGATCTCTTAGCTGGCCTAACACGGCGGATCCAATTGGATACACGGACGGATCCAATTTAAGGGATCCGCCGGATCCGTCGCCTGTTCATCAGCTTTGCCTATAAATAGCAAGCTGATCATTTGGCCATTTTATCACTTACATAGCTTAAATTAGATATCCTTTCATTTACATATCACTAACCCTTAGCATACTAACATTACATAGATCTTTCCTTTTGTAGCAAAGAAGATCTCAACATAGAAGGATCAACATATTGTTGTCATCCTGTAGTATAGAGTCTGTATGTTCTTGCATCAGTTCACACATCATAGTTGCATCTTTTATTCAGTAGAAACCGGTTAATGTTTTAGTCCTCAAAACATATAGAGTGTCGGGAGTGGTTGTACCCTTGTAAAGAACCAAACGGGAGTGGTTGTACCCTTGTAAAGAACTCGACATCTAGCTTAGTGTCGGTAATCATTTAGGCGACGTCAGGTTGGTTCTTCCTTAAACAAGAACTCGGTATTTAGCTTTGTACCGGAAAAAGGTGTAAGCGACGTGTATTAAGGTTTTCTCCGCCGAGAAGGGAGCTTTGTTTCTTAGTGAAGAATAACTCTCGAGTTAGAGGCTCGAGGAGTGGAGTAGGGCAAGGATAAGAGTCCTTGTAGCCGAACCACTATAAACATCCGTGTTATGTGGTTTGATCTTTCCTCTCTTTACTTATTTACTTACATTACTTGTTTGTGTGCTTGATTGTTTACTTTACTTTGAAATCACGATAAGTAACAAAGCGAATTAATTTTAAACGGTAAAAACTATTCAACCCCCCTTCTAGTTTTCCACATACTTATTAGAAGAGTACCCGTGCATAGAAACAAGATTTTTTTTTAGCGTCAAACAGTTATAGTTGTGATATTGTGGTTAAGTGTTTCGTGTAACATTTATATATAAAACGTGAAATAATCAAAATGTAATTGCAAAGGTTATAACATGCGATAATTCAACCCAAATAAAATTTCTTAAAATGTATCAAAGAACATATAAAAATACTTAGTGAAACTAAAA
Organism: Artemisia tridentata subsp. tridentata; assembly: GCA_021014915.2. NCBI lineage: Eukaryota > Viridiplantae > Streptophyta > Magnoliopsida > Asterales > Asteraceae > Artemisia > Artemisia tridentata. Next base: position 319,009,759 of record CP139508.1, on the reverse strand, counting down.
ATCAAACATTCCATCAATTTTGAGATAACTAACAATGCTTCGTTACGTAAAACTACTTGGTACACGACACTTAAGGTGTAGACTCCTTCTTAACCAAACTCTTGGACATGCTTATCTAATACCTTTGTAGTTATACGTGATATCTATCTAGATAACACAACATAAAGCTGGCCATGCGAGAAAACAGAATTCGGCAAATAGACACCCACATTAAGAATTGTTTGGCTCTGAGCTTTATTGATAGTCATCGCAAAGCTAAGGCACACAAGAAATTGTTTTCTCTTTTGTTTGAAAGGGAACATGTCTTCTTCAGATAAAGCAAGAGAAATTCTCGGTAAGAGCACTTTAATTCCAGTGTGTTGGCCGACAACGATCTCAGCGTTGATGACATTAAGATCAAAGCGTTTACATATCAACCTCGTACCATAACAAAATTCATTTGTAGGATCAAGATTCCTTTAAAGAATAATAGGGCATTCAATTTTCAAGTAGTAAGGGGGCAATTCACTAATGTTGAGCGAGTTTAAGAATTCCAAAGGATAGAAGTTGTTCGTGTTGTCTTCTGCTTCATCAAAACTATAGTAAACTTTCTCTTCGCTTGGAAATCTGTCAATTAACTTATCATTAATGTTGTCAACATGTTCATTTTTAGTTGATAAGATTGCTCTTGAAATTATATCAGCGGATGAATGAACGTTGGTGGCCAAGGAAGGAAATGTTTCATTGATCAATGCATCCTTTGAGGTTGCCTCGTCAGTGTATGGAATGGTCATGTTATCAGGTATGCATACATAGTTTCCATCGATGATCTCTTCAACTTACTCACCGACTCGTAATAGAAAGTCTGAAAACCATGGGTCTATCTGTGCCCTCATGTTTATGGTTAACCACATTTTTTTATTTCTAAGCCAAAAGGGCGTCATCCGTAGACTTGAATCTACAATATGTGCTCGTGTTCCACGTCTGACGAGCGGTAAAACCTGTCTAAAACCCTCTCCTAAGCCATTATTTGCCACCGAAAGTTTGACCCCGGTATGTCTTGCATAGTTCGATCTACCGCCTCCACGCCTTGCCTTTTAGCCAAAAAACGCAATAAATAAAAGATCACAATATATTAACTTTATTTTTGTTTGAAACTTGTTTAACAATAATATCAACATTTGTTTCATCATTCATTTCCATCAACTTATGAACTATATCAATCAACTTAATTATGAATTAATACAATAGGAAAAAGAAGTTTATAGTGTGTTATATAGTTGAGACATAAATGAGTTTTTGAAAACTATTAATGTTAGAATTAAATAAAACAAAATTTCCACTTTTAATTAGAAACTACATTAAATATAAAGTTGTCATTCATAGTTTTAAAAATTTAATGTGGGAACATTGTTAGGACAATTTTTTTTTAAGGAAAATGATATTTCTTCCTACTTGATATGCCTACATATCCTCTTACTTATGTGATCATGACAAGTGAATTAATCAATGAATTAAATTAATGAAGAGAACTAGTACATTACACATGTTATAATTTGGTGTAGGTAAGAGGATAAATAGGAAGATATTGTATGAGGATATAACATTGCTCTTTTTTTAATCATGACTTGTGTAGAAAAAATTTGCAATTTCACAAATCACGACGATGCCTAATACGTGGGCTATGATTTTCTAAAAAATCTAACATGTGGACGTTTTAAAAACTTACGGGCTTGCGCATAAAAGAATTTAATGCCTAACATATGGGCTTGTGTATAAAAAAAATGGACAGTAATTTTCGCAAACTTTTATTACCATTCTTCATGTCCACTAAAATTAAACATTACATCTTTACACATAGGTTTCAAGCGACTTTATAATAACAGAGGTTAGAGGTGAGCGATGGACTTCAAGCGACTTTATAATAACATAGAGGTTAGAGGTGAGCGATGGACTGTGAGAGGAAGCAACTGGAAGTTACTACACGAGGAAGTCAAGTGAAGACAAGGACGAAGGAGATGAGTTTACAGACTCTGGAGTTGGCCGGGTCTCGTTCTCATTGATACTGAGGGAAAGAAGCTAAGAAAACCATGGACGACTAAATTGACAAAAAAAAAAATATTAGAGACGAAGAATACAAATAAAAATGTGTAACAAACTATGAAAGTGATTGTAGTTACGGTTAAAACCAAGTCCCAAATTAATGGCAAGTTGAATCATATCACGGCAAGTATTTAAAATCCATATTTTCTAATGCAATAGTTTTTGAAATTTTAAGTGGTAAATTGAAGTCTTAAAGGGGTATTTAGGCGCTACACATGCATTACTCAAATTTAAAAATTTTAAGTCTAAAGAAATTATGCATGTTTTATAAGTGAGGTGAGATCGATGCAAAACAAGTATCACTTAAAAAACAAATAAATCAATCTCAACCATTCATCCACCTTTCATCTAATGGCTAAGATCAAATCAAAAAATAAAAAAGGGAGGGCAAAATTGACATTTTAGCTCATTTAATATAAAAACCCACTTTCCACATTTTTTTTAAAACAACATATCTTGCAAACGGTAAATCTTCAAACTACGAAAAATACACCATCGCGACGAGAAAAAAATTATCTTTCTATAGATATGCATTGTTATATACTTTCGACGAACTTTTTTTTCAAAATTCCGTCCAGAAAAATCCCACAGGATTCGTAAAAAATCCCATGGGATTCGTAAAAAGACGATTTTTTTACAAAATTTCCGTCCAAAAAAATCCTACGGGATTCGTAAATATCCCATGGGATTCGTAAAAAGACGAATTTTTTTTTCAAAATTTCCGTCCAGAAAAATCCCACGGGATTCGTAAAGAAATCCCACAGGATTCGTAAAAAGATTATTTTTTTTTTCAAAATTTTCGTCCAGAAATATCCCATGGGATTCCTAAAAGTCCCATGGGATTCGTAAAAATACGAATTTTTTTTTCTTCAAAATTTCCGTCCAGAAAAATCCCACTGGATTCGTAAAAAGACGATAAATCACAAAAGATTCAGTACGAATCCCATGGGATTCTTTGGTGAATCACATGGGATTCATTGTGAATCCCATGGGATTCTTTGGTGCATCTCATGGGATTCATTGTGAATCCCATGGGAATTTTTGGTGCATCCCATGGGATTCTGTATGAATCCCATTGGATTCTTTGGTGCATCTCATGAGATTATGTATGAAATCACAAGGGAATATTTTTTTATGGGATTCGTAAAAAAATCACTTGTGATTTGTTATTTTTAAAAAATCACAAGTGATTTGTAAAAATGAGTAAATCACTGTTTTTGAGTTTTATACTTTTATGTCACAGCTTTTTAAAGGTAGATGTTTTTTATATAATTGTTGAAATGAGCTCTTTGAACCTCTTTATTAAAAAGTTGTATGTTGTTATACAGAATCCCATGTGATTCTCTCTGATCCCTTGGGATTCATATAGAATCCCATGGGATTCTGTAAGAATCTCATGGGATTCTGTATGGATCACATGAGATTGACTAATGAATCCCATAAGATTCATTAGGAATCCCATGAGATTCATTAGGAATCCCATGGGATTCAACATGAATCCCATGTGATTCATTAGGAATCCCATGGGATTCATTTGAATCCATGTGATTCATTATGAATCTCATGAGATTGACTAATGAATCACATGAGACTCATAATCAATCACATTATATACAGCCACCATTTTTTGTTAAAAAAAAAAAAAAAAAAAAAAAAAAAAAACTTTTGTCCACATGTCTTTGACTCCAAATCTCAACACCATCTTGTTATTTTATTTTTTACTACTTGTTACCCCGTTTCTTCCATGTTTTCGTAAAAATAATTCACTTTTTTCAAGAGTAAAACACAAATAGCAATATTGGACTTTCCATATATTTGGGCCTAGATGCGTTAGTTGCACACATCAGAAAAAGAAAATAACTCTGCCTCAAATACTTCTGAAACAACTCTTCCTCTTTCTCCATATAATGACTAAACAGCCGCACGTAACCCATCCACAAGCGCTAAACCAACAGCACCACTATCCACAAGTGACGTCATCGTTTTCAAGTTTGATGAATTTGTAAGTGATGAGTTTGTAAATACAGTATGACTGAGTTTGGGTTAGTAGGTGGGGTTTGTGAGTATTTGAGTTTTAAGGCCTTAAGCTTTGCATCTATGTCGTCTATTGGTACTGATGATTTGTGATGATCAGTACCTTAAGTTCAACTCATTCTCAGTAAACTTACCACCGGAGATCTATAATTTAAACAAGCTTTTAATACTTGACCTCGCCGGAAACAGAATATACGGCGAAGCTCCGGTGAGGTTTCCGGCGAGTTTACGGTATCTCGATCTATCAGTAAATATGTTATCCGATGAATTACCGTTGAATCTATGCACAGATCGGAGGTGGTTTTGAAATTGGGGAAGGTGAGAGAGTGAATAAAATGAGTGTGTGTGTGTGATGAGACTGAGAGAGAAAATGAGATGAAAGTGTGTGGGTATAAATGGACGGATCTACCCCTCTATATAATTAAATGGGATAGATGAAAAATAGATCTAACCGTTGGATCAAACTGAGATCAATGGTCAGGATGGAGGGATTTGTTCTTTGATTTTTTTTTTTTTTTTTTTTTTTTTTTTGTATTGAACTTTCCTCTTTTATAAGTAGTAGAGAAGAGATAGAGATTACAATTTAAACCAGTATTTTTTTTTTACACTTTCACTTACTCTACAACCATATATATATATAAATATTGCTCTCGCAAATTAACGAATTATACACACGCGCCGCTATACGTGGGTAATCGTATTAAAGTTACAGGTCGGATCAATTTTTTTTACTAGTGTCAGTTATCTTATGTGATTATTGAATTTTTATATCAAATGTCCTTTTCGTGAAATTTTATATTGAATATCATTTTGTTAGTGAATGTCAACTTAGAAGCCAAGTTTCATGCCTTCACAAATCAAATTAATTAAGCCAATAATCAACCAGTTATGTAACACTTTTATATGGGCATCTACTGTGATAAATATTTATAAAAATTTATAATAATATCAAATCATTCTACATTCTTAATTTATAAACCTTTTAAATTATAGACTTTTCACCACTATGAATAACTTTTTAAAGGTTTATAAAAATCACATTAAATTCAAATGCATTAAATTTAAAAAAGTTTCAAAATGTTAGATTTTTTCATTCCACACATAAGCCTAAAACACAACTCTACTGTAGTTAACAAAATAATAAACCTCTTCTTCATTTTTTATACCTTTTCACAAACTATTATAGTGGATACTATAAGTGTGACACAAATTCAATATCTATCTTCGTTACACAAACAATAAAGAAGTTGTGTTACTTACTTTTTCATTTCAAGGTTGTCAATTTATACGCACAGAATATACACATAGTTATCACATAGCGAGATGAGTTATATAAATTTTCAAACATAGAATTCAATAGTGAAACCAATAATTTTTAACAAGTTTAGCGCGTTGACACTACAGGCTAATAATAAGATACTTGTCTAAACATAGGTATTAGCTAAAGAAAGATCTAATTAAATATATCTCGATCTATAATAATTATTAATGCAAGTTGACGAAGTTTTCTATAACCAATATCAATACTGGTAAATACTTTATCATAATCGAAATAAGATGAAATTTAATCTAGAAATGAAAGTGACAAAAGGAATATATATAATTATCAACTTAAAAAAAAAAAAAAAAACCATACGCAAATCCAATCACAACCATTCAAGTATACGGTGTTCATCAATCTATTGTTCTATAAATAGCACCCAATAATCACACAATTAAATCACCAAGCTTTTAAGAATCCAACAAAACAACTTTCATATTTCTTATATTAACTTCAAAACCTTAAAAACATGTCAAGTGGATGCAAGTGCGGATCAAGCTGCAACTGCGGCAGCAGCTGCAACTGCAACTCGTAAGTAGTTTTCTAAAAAAAAAATTTCACAACAGACAATATATTTCCAAATTTGGTATTTCTTAAAAGTTTTGATTTTCTGAAACGTTTTTTTTTTTTTTTTTTTTTTTTTTTTGGGCAGGTACGACGTTGAGAAATCGACCACCACCATGATGATAGTCGACGGTGTTGCACCCAAGATGACGTACGTGTTTTTATTGCTTTTGATAGATATATAAGTTGATATACCTATCTCAGTTAATGCGTCTATAAACGTATTTCTTTGATACATATTGATATAGATACGTATATTGCTAGTAGTGTGTTCAAACTGTTAGTTTTATGGACATAATTTAATGATGTATGTTAGGATCGAACTCGAGATAATGAAATTGCACATTTTACATATAAAGAATTAATTTTTAATAATTAAATATAAAATGTTATATATAACTATTAATTACACAAAACAACTAACGACCGTTATGTAATTAACGGTAATTGACTAACGGACGTTAAATATTAAAGGAAATGACTATAGATGAAAATTAGAGAAAGAAAAGCTTCCGGATCCCCTTAGGGATTGATGGCCGGTCGATGTGGGCTTGGGGAAACCCAATCCTACTCCAACTTGTTCTCCAAGTTTGTCATGCTATATAAACAAAGCTAAGGGTTCATTGTTTGGTTAACTTTTGTACGCACACTAAACCATAAATTGGTTTTCTCCTTTTTCTTTTGGTTGGCCGATCGTACAACACCCATAAGGGTCGATTGGTTTGATTTTTGCAATAAAAATTGTTTTGTGTTTTTTTAACTAGCATTTACGTTAATTTGGTATTAGTACGTGTGTACAAGAACGTGATACAAACACACTATTGTTTGTAACTTGGATTGAATTGAAAAAAGGTAATGGTCAATTCTTATAATCCACATAAACCTTAATTAGGGTTCATCATAATTGCTTGTTGAAGAATTGCTAAAAGGTACACATACGTTTTATATTCGGTTAATTAATTATATGTTATATGATCTTACGCTTCCGCACTTGCTTTGATGTTTATGTGTTTTATTTATGATATATCATGTTATTAAAACTAACACAAACTACGCGAATTGATCGGCCAAAAGTTCTAAAAAAGAAATTCAAACAATTTGATCAACGTAAACTCTGATCGTGACGAATACGGTTAAATACAAGCGATCACTAAATACAAAGTTGTGGGTTTGACTTTTGAAGCCTAAAATTTCATATACTGGTATTTGGTTTAGCTCACCTATTTTCATGAGCTATATTTTTCAATCAGACAATCAACATTTTCGTAATCATACAAAAGAAGTTGGATTTGAGATTTGATAATTGCGATAGAGTCTACTGCTTCAACAATCAAATAAGATACATTTTACCATAAGTAAATGATTAACTGGTTTCGGTTGTAAAAGTATTTTTTGCGATCACTAAAAAATTGATTTGCCTGTAAATATGCAGCTTTGCTGAAGGGTCAGAGACCAACTTCGCCGCAGAAGGTGGAAATGGATGCAAGTGTGGAGCAAACTGCAAGTGCGATCCTTGCAACTGCTAAGCACGATATTAAACTATAACCCGAACAAGCACATATGGTCATGTTTTGTGTTGTGTTTTATATGTATTAAATAAAAAAGAAACCTAGCTCTGTGTTATTTGGATTTGTAATAGGTTTCTGTGATTTCTTTTTCTTTGTGTAAACGCCTAATGCGATTTAAATAGACTTGTTTGGGTCTTTATAAAAAGCTTGGATTTGTGTTCCTGAAAATGAATGAAATTGTTTGTTAGACAACTCATACAGTCATACAGTATACTGTTAGTTTTAATACGATATCCGAAACAAGATAAATATTTATCTAATGGCACATAAGTGATATGCTACTTACTTACTTAGTATTAGATGCTACTTAAACTCTAATCTAATCATTTACAGATTATTATTAAACTATCATCAAGATGGCTTACTGATCAAGCACTCTAATGTTCTCACAAGTTATCATAGATTCAAATCTCTGTAAGTTTTATTTTAGGTGTGGCCGGAGAAAGGATTAAAAACAGTCACGAATATATCTCGGTTAGAACACGTACACTTGAGTCAACAACTTCTCCTTTCTGAATAATCTGAAAAAAATATCTATCCATCTATCAAACATCTATAAATTAAACTTGATTAGGAGTGACGCTTGTATATATCAAACCATTGATAAAAGCTTATAAACTTTCATAAAGTGTTTCTTCTTTTTTACATTAATGGCTAAAACTAAAAGTACTTCGATCAGAATCAAAATTGTTGTGATACCTAACTATCTTTCTTGTTCTTGTAGGCATCAAAAGCTTGACTTTCTAGATAATTTACTAGTAGGTCGGAATATGTCAAAAAATATTAAAATGACTGATACGACACGTATGCGTGCACCGTATATGAATGTATGTGAGTGAATAATTCTTAACACAAATGTCATTTGTGTTCGTTAAATAAAGAAAACACTGTTGCATACGATTGTTTAATACGAAGTATCTATTTCAAAAAAAAAAAAAAAAAAACTATAGAAATAATCAAGGTAGTCTTGTATTAATACATATTTTCAAATTAAGAAGAATTCACGTCATAAATCAATTTGAGATAAACTTGGTGAGGGTTGACGCAATATAAAAAGTGAATGAAACAAAACTTGTAAGATTATCAAGATTTAGCCGAATCATTATTGCAATGTCACCGGAATGGTTAACATCATTCTATAAGCAATATAAACATTAGGGAAAGAATTTAGATTTATAATATAGTTAAGTATACCAATGGGTGAAGCATTTTTTCATTATTGCAATGTCACTAGAATGGTTAACATCATTCTATAAGCAATATAAACATTAGGGAAAGAATTTAAATTTATAATATTAAGTATACCAATCGGTGAAGCATTTTTTACATGTATAATTTCTCACAAAACTCTTAGGGCCCGCTTGGTAAGTATAGGGGAAAGGGAAAGGGAAAGGGAAAGGGTAAGGGAATGCAAAGGAATGGGTGAGGTGGGTAATCATTACCTTACCCTCCAATTTACTCTATAATGGTTGATTACCCAGTACTGGGTAATCAATACCTTTGAACACAATAACCAAGCACCATTTAACAAGTGTGGTGGGCTCTTTTCAATCCCTTACCCATTCCCCACCCCCCCAATACCCCATACCAAGAAGCCCCTTAGTTCTGAAATAAATCTATGCCATTAATATACAGAGAATTCTTGTGGCTTAATTAAAAAACTTTCAAGGTTAAAACAACTATCTTTTTATTTGTTATCATCAAGTGATCTTAATTTTTCAATGCTAAATAAAAACTAACAATACCTCATACACTCTAAAAATAATAATGAGAGTAAAGTAAAAAGCGTATTAATTTGTAATAATGGAAACTTGAAGTCTTGAAGGCAACTTTCGCGATTGAAGAATGACACATGAAGAGATGAAAAAAAAGCAAGAGAGTGAAAGTATGGTTATGGTTGTAGAAAACTAAACGTCGATTTATTAATGCAAACGGTTAAATGGTTATTGTCATCTTCTAGCCACATTTTGAATAGCCTTCTCCATTTAATCTTAGCTATTTTTTCTGCAAAGATTGGCCTTTTATATACTTAATATGTTAGGATTAAAAAATAATAATAATAAAAAGTAAAAAATAACTACTCCATTCGTCCTATATTAAGTGTCCACTTTGACTTTTTTGAGTCTTTGTTGATCAATTTTGACCGTAAATATTTTTATTTGTGCTATATAATATTTGATGAAAATTATACCAATGAAAATACATTTAAAACCCAATCCATTCTTATATTTTTCATTAAGTATTATATAACCCTCATAATAGAATTTAAGGTCAAAGTTTGACAAAAAAACTCTAAAAAGTCCAAGTGAACACTTAATATGGGACGGAGGTAATAGTAGACTTAAAAAGTAGAGATAAAAGAGGCCTAAAATTTTCAATTATCTAATATTTTTTGATTAATTAGGGTTTTACATAATCGAATTTTTAAAAATGCCGGTAATAAAAACATGTAAGTGACTTTATATACATAGTGAGACTTTCTTGCGAAAACTGACAGAACCACGCGAGAACCATCTTATCTGCGAGAACTGACAGAACCACAAAAAACATACATGCACGCCTTTTAAAATAAAATAAAAATACATGCAAATCATCAATAATCGTAAGTATCCACCTATGTTCTTCAATATCATCATGAACTCATCCTCTTTTTTCACAAAAACCTTACACACGGCCGCAATATTGTCATTGCACGCCTTATAAGAACATACATGCACACCTTCAACGAAAAATTTTGTATTTTCAATTTCTTATCAAATTCTTTAGAACAACCATGTTTTTTTAAAAACATATATGATGTTTTTAGAACATATGTGCAAAAATACAATTATTGAAGGCGTGCATGTATGTTTTTGGTGGTTCTGTCAGTTCTCGTAGATAAGATGGTTCTCGCAAGAAAGTCTCGCTATATACATATAAGGTCTTAGAAATTGGGATTGTAAAAATAGTGGCCTACAGCTCTATCTTTACTTGCTTTGCCTTAAGCGACCCTCAAAGTATCTGGTTCTTTGAGTTGCTCACTGGTTAAGATTCAACAATGTAAACATTATAAGAATTAATTATTTGATAAGAAATCTTTGAAAAGGATTATTACAAGAATGAAGGCCTAAAGAATCTTGTCAAAGTGGACCCAAATGTAGAACCTACCGTCCAACCAGTGACTTGGGCGATAGAAATCTTGTGGATAGAATAGCTAATTGGGTATTCCTTAGCAAATGAAACTGTGATATGTGATTCGGAAATGTTTATCGTTAGCAATAAGCAATGACTTACACAACACTTGTCCATTAGTCAACATGTTGTATATATAAGTAGTAAATAGTTTTACTTTTGCATAATTGCATAGTACTTGTTCTCATAGAGGTAGATTGATATAGATAAGAAACCGCTTTGTATCGTCAATTCTTACTTGTAGAAAACCTACGATAAACCACCAATATCGAATGCCAAAGCTACCCAATAACGTAGATGTGTGCTTGTAAAATTTTAATCTGAAATCTGTTTGTAGGTCTATTACTTTAAGCCTATCTATATATAGATAGACCTAACAAACATGTCGAGATTTCGAAAGCCAGATATGAGGAATGATATTCGGTGAAAAATTATTGTAAGTTGCATGCCAAAAGATAAATGGATTTATACCTACTCTTAAATTGATTTAGTAAGTCCATTTATTATTATTCATTTCTAAATACATCTGATCAATACGTTAATACAAAACATAATATTCGAAGAATTACCATATATACAAGCTTCCTTAAGTTGTTATTCGTCATTTCATAATTAGGGTCTATTTCACCATTTAATTAACATACTCTACAAGTAATCCAAGATTGCTTCCATAAATAAATCAAATTCACGTCATCTCGTTCCATACCTTTCTTATGGACCAGAAACATTGGCTGAAAATTTCAATATCGATTTTGATATTAGACTCTAGAAACTTCTTCATTGCCCTAGTTGCCTCCACTACATAAGAACATAATATCATGTATATATGTTCCTCCAAATGTGCTAACTAAGCAAGGTTTAGATATATATAATATTGTCATTTGGGTTTGTTTGACCTTTGATTACATTGTACAAATTTGGTATGACATAACGATAATATTGAAAAATGAATGTCGATTTATAAAGGAATATCTACTAGGGACCATCACACGTTAATAAATTTTAAATTCTATTTTAACTAGTTGAGGCTAAGTATGTGTATAATTTTTTAGTATCAATTTGGTCATATAAACACGTTGTATAATTTTTTAATAAGAAGTTTACATTATTGTCTATTTTTAGTTATTCAGATGTCCTATGAAAATGACTATCCCGACCTAATTATCTTATAACGTTATAGGTGTTAACGATACAAGATAGATGAGACCAACAATATGTTAAAGTTTGCATTTAAAAGGATCTTAAAAATCTGTCATCAAAGATTCAAAGATAAAGGTTTTCCACATAACCTTATTTTCTTGCTTATAAAAACGATTTGACAAATGAGATTCATAAAAAGCACTTTTTCGATTGCTAAACTGTGATTTTGTAGTTATGTGATCCTTTGCAAAGAGAGAGAGAGAGAAAAAAAAAAAAAAAAAAAAAAAAAAAAAACTGGTAAAGACTTGTGAATATATTTGTCACTTATTTACTACAATGCGGAAGATCTCAAGTTCAAATCATAGTACAAACAAACTTGAACTGACGATGACAAGCTCGCAAAGGGGATAGATTTTGTACGCAGTTATGTAATCCATGCTACTTCTAAGCACGAGCAACCCGTTCATGACCCTAGCGAGCAAAACTCTTTTAAAGTATGACATTAATTTGTGACGGGTTTTCATGGCTCATTCCTGTTTCCTTCATGTACAATATGGTGTTAATTTGTTTTGGGTTTTACGAAAAGCTTGAATGTTTATCGGCCACAATTCACAAATTGGTGACCTCTCATCTGTATGTTATCTCGACGGCATATGAACATAACACTGTATACGACATTTCACTACAAAAGAACTCTCCATATATCCATTGTCTTTATATCCGAACGAAGATTTAATTTCACATCTTCAAAGTTAGATATATTATTTTTAATGCGGTTAGGGGTCGCTTGACCTTGATTACATTTGTATTTTATGGATCACACAATGTAAGATATAACGATAATATTGAAAAATGAATGTCAATTTTGTAGGGAATGTCACCATGTAGACAAATTCCTTGTCCTAATAAATTTAATACTAAAAAAAGTACTCCGTAAATCAAATTTTATACTCTACAAATTTTAAAATGATCACAGACAAATTATATGGGTGACAAATTAAGTATGTGTTATATAAGGCTGCCCACAGTAAGGCAACCCAATCTTCCCATTTTTCTCTGCCACGTCAGCTTTCTCTCTCCAGCGACCTACAAGCGATTAGGTGCCCTAGTAAGACGACCTACACTACAAAAAATATACCCCACAAAAATACCTTTATATTTAATAAATATACACACAAAAAATGAGGGATTGTCGATCGTGAAGGTGACTAAGTAGGAGGGATCGATTGCTGCGATTCAATCCCCACAGCAAGTGAATCGATCTTTCATTTCGATCGAGACAGAGGGGATCGACTCTATTGCAACCAGCCTAAACAATCTAGCATAAATGTCATATCAATGTACAACACTTGATTATTAGGCCAATACAAATAGAGGTCATTTCTATCGTGAACAATTTGGAGTATACTCGACCGTAATAACTTTAAAAATAATCTTCATGTATGCATTTGCTTATTGGTTTCTCCTTAGGATGTTAACAAAAGAAAAATTGTAACAAAATTATCGATAAGTTAGACAAAATCAATGTAACTAGTACCTTATCAACGAGATACAAACAATAATATTTAGGAAAACAAGCCTAAAATTTAACCAAAAATTGATAGTGACATGAGGAATATTTATCAACTCAAAGAAAATTATGCAAATTCAATCAGGTCCATACACGTGTACGATATAGATCAGTCCATCGCTCTATAAATAGCACCCAAATGATCACACAATAAAATCACCAAGCTTTAAAGAATCAATCTAAACAACTTTCAAATTTCCAAAATCAACATCAAAACCTTAGAAAACATGTCTTGCTCAAGTGGAAAGTGCTCATGCGGTTCAAGCTGCTCATGCGGCTCAAGCTGCAACTGCAACTCGTAATTTCTTTTCTCTTTACCAATTTCCATTTGTATTGTTTGTCAAAATTCTCAAGTTTCTTATTCGTACTATTTTTGACAGATGCAACGTTGAGAAATCGACCGCCACCATGATGATCATCGACGGTGTTGCACCTAAGATGACGTATGTGCTTCAAATGCTTTGATTCGTAGATGATCAGCATATATATAACTTTTTAGCTAGCATGAATTACTATACTTATCAATAAGAACACGTATGTCTATCAATGATATATTGATAGCTAGTGACAGAAAGATCATCAAATTTCTTTATATTGAATCGTATTTGATTATTCATGAATTTAAAAACTATTTTTTTGCCATAACCATGACCTAACTTACAATTTGAGAAACCATATTACTTAGCAATTCATTCGTAGTTAAATGACTAAGAAAAAGAATTATTCTTTTTCTTATAAAAATACGCTTCACAAATAAAAGGGTAGAAAATATGTATGGTCTAATTAACATATATGGCTTTGTGTAAATATGCAGATTCGCCGAGGGGTCAGAGACCTTCGTTGCTGAGAGTGGCAACGGGTGCAAGTGTGGATCAAGCTGCAACTGTGATCCTTGCAACTGCTAAGCATGATATGGAACTATAACCCGAACAACCTCTTGTGTGTTTTTATGTACTGTATTAAATAAAACAAAACCTATCTGTTATTTGTATTTGTAATGGGTTTCTGGGTTTCTATTGCTTCTTTCAGTTTATGTAAAATTTCTAACGCTTTTTAAATCGACTCGTTTGAGTCTTTATAAGAAGCTTAGATGTATACTCGTCATAAATGAATGAAGTTGTTTCTTGTCTACCTGACTTTAGCTTAAAAGCCTTTCAATTCATGTACGTACTTACTAAAGAGTATGTTTCAGTTACATAAATTCTAAAGTTGAATGAATAAAAAAAAACTAAACTTTTCTTAACCTTTACTTAACTATAAGTCAAAATGATAACTAAACAAGCTTGTTAACATTGAAACATGAACAACGTACGTACAAGATTTCATTAGTATATGTATGATTTCTTTCTTTGTCGAACTAACCTTTTTTCTGAAAGAAAGTATAATGATTCATTATAAGAAGAAAAAAAAGAAAAAAACCATTTCTAGTATTTCGTGGATTAACAACATAAACTATTCTAAGAGCATTATATGCAGCGGCTTAGAGCCGGCGCCAAGCACACATGACACAACGTCAAAATGCCACCACCTCACCTAAACCCCCCATGCCAAACGAATCGTGAAGCCACTTGCTTGAGCTAAATCATGCTCCATCTTTTTTTTTTTTTTAAATTTAAATACTCTCTTCGTCCCAAAATAAATGTCAGGTTTGACTTTTTGAGGTCTTTTTTGTTCAACTTTGACCTTAAATATTTTTATTTGCGTTATATAATAATTTATGAAAATTATATCAATGAAACTACATTTGAAACTCAATCTATTCATATATTTTGCATCAAATATTATATAACACAAATAAAAATATTTACAATCAAAGTTGAACAATAAAGACTCTAACCTGACATTTATTTTGGGACGGAGATAGTAGTTTTTTATTGAGATTGTGTTTGTGTATTAATAATTTAATATTGTGTGTTGTTTGACTGACAGAACGATGCAAGCTATATATATATATATATATATATATATATATGGAGACTTTTTTGCGAGAACCATATTATCTGTGAGAACTGACAGAACCATCAAAAACATACATGCACGCATTTTAAAATAAAATAAAAATACATGCAAATCATCAATAATCGTAAGTATCCACCTATGTTCTTCAATATCATCATGAACTCATCATCTTTTTTTACAAAAACCTTACACACGGCCGCAATATTGTCATTGCACGCCTTATAAGAACATACATGCACACCTTCAAAGAAAAATTTTGTATTTCCAATTTTTTTAAAAACATATATGTTGTTTTTAGATCATATGTGCAAAAATACAATTATTGAAGGCGTGCATGTATGTTTTTGATGGTTCTGTCAGTTCTCGCAGATAAGATGGTTCTCGCAAGAAAATCTCACTATATATATTATATATATATATATATATATATATATATATATATAAAGAGTTTATTATCAAAGTGGAATTATTGAATTCTTTAATGTTGAAAATTAGTCAAAGGTGAGAGAAACATCATCTACCATAAATACACAACCCCCAACATCATTTTTTATATCACTCTCTTTACATCTTTCTAAAAAACACACACCAGTCACATCCACCACCTACCCGCCAACACCGAACCCTACCACCACCAGACTTCGCCACCACCGACCTACCACCACTAAAAACTTCACCACCGTGACACGCCTAATCCAAACCGTCGCCGGTTTTGAGTTTTTCTTTCTAAATCTTTGTATTTTATTATTTTTTAGTTTTTTTTAAAGATCTATGGTTTATTTTATAGATCTATATATTTGACTAAAGTTTTTTTTAAAGATCTACCACAGCTGCCGGATATGCCGCCGCCGACGGAGTGCGTCTCTGCCGCTAGAGTACGCCACCGCTGTCTGATTCTGCCCAGCCGTCGACTGTCTTTATCAAGTGTTGAGGTTTTTCTTTAAGTTTTATAATAAATCAACATATATTGAACAAACTTTGAAGGTTTTTTTTTTTTTTTTTTTTTTTTTTTTTTTTTTTTTTTTTTTTTTTTTTTTTTTTTTTAATATTTTTTATAGATCTATATATTGGTTTTGTAGATCTACATTGCTATAACATTTTTAATAATTCTCAGCCTTTGCCGTGGCCGGAATATTCAGCCTCCGACGAAATCTTCGTTACCGTGGCCGGAATAATGTATTTTTTAAAGGTTTATTTTGTAATTTTTGTTGTAAAGTTTAGATAGATTTTGTTATATAAAAATTTTGTTGTAAAATATATGTAGATTTTATTATAAAGTTTATTGTTTGTTGGTAATTTTATTTGTTGATATAAATAATGCCTAAACACGTTATTAATATTTTTCGATATCTCTACGTTTTGATAATCACAAAATGTAAAATCATTAATCGGAAAATTATGACGTAAACAAGTATTTAGTTGTAAATATCTATTTCTACAACTCAAATCACTTAAGGTATGAATGAACTAATGCTTAACGCATTGTATGATTTTTCGATATCTCTACGTTTTGATAATCACAAAATGTAAAATCATTAATCGGAAAATTATGACGTAAACAAGTATTTAGTTGTAAATATCTATTTCTACAACTCAAATCACTTAAGGTACGAATGAACTAATGCTTAATACATTGTATGATCAAAGGAACATTTTCTTAAACACTAGATTTTTTATAAAATGTCAAAAACATTTTATATCTTTTAGAAAAATATTTTTGGTAATAAATAAAAAGGTTTAATTCATTATAAATTTATGAATTCAAATTTTCAACCAAAATCAGTAAAAATGTTCCAGAAAAACCTTCCCCACAAAAAGACAAAACTTGGCAACGGTCAGGGAGGGCGACCCCCTTAATTATACAAGGCGGCCCCCTTAATTTTAAGGGGACCGCCCCCCTATTTAAGGAGACCGCCCCCGCTCCAGTAGCTCCCAGCTGTCTAGTTTTTCTGCCTATAAATACCAGCCTTCCACTGGATTTTTACTCACCTTTTGCACCCCAAACTTTCTGTTGTAAATCCTCTCTAATCCTTGTAAATAGTTTCTAAAACCCTTTGATCATATTCTCTTAAGCATTGGTTTCCAAGTGATCCAAGCTTCAACCATCCAAGTGCAAAAGAAGAATACTTCTATCAATCAAGATTAGAAGTATTACAACTTAGTATCATCTTGTTACTTAAGTTGTTAGTTTAACAAAGTTTATAAATCATTCATTTATTTGTGTGTAAGGTGTGTATAATAGATTAGTGTTGTGTGTAAGTAGTGAAGAAGTTGTATAAGTAGTTTTGGTATAGAAGGTGTGAGGTCATAGAGTAGAAGTTGTGAAGCCGTGGTGTAGAAGTCGTGAACCCGTGATATAGAAGTTGTGAAGCCGTAGCTTAGAAGACGTGAAGTTGTTGTGTAGAAGACGTGAAGCCGTTGCATAGAAGTCGTGAAGCCATAAGGTAGAGGTCGTAAATTCCTAGTGTTGAAGTCTTGAAGCCGTAGCATAGAAGTTGTGAAGCGGTCGTGTTGAAGTTGTGAAGTCCTAGTCGTGAAGTCCTAGTGTTGAAGTCTTGAAGCCGTAGCATAGAAGTTGTGAAGCGGTCGTGTTGAAGTTGTGAAGTCCTAGTCGTGAAGTCCTTGTGTTGAAGTTGTGAAGCCGTAGCATAGAAGTTGTGAAGCAGTCGTTGATGACATCAAATAAGTACATATTATTAGCATCATTATCCCGTTTATATTGCTCATTTTATACTATTATGTGTGAGATTTGGTACTTAATCATTTACTTTTGTAAATCTCAGTAATATCGGAAGCAATTGGAGAAAGTTATGGAAAAAGATGTGTTTTGGAGCAAAAAAGAAGATATTGAAGAATGCCTACTGATCAGACACTCAATACGGCGTATCAACTCTAATTAGATACGCCGTATCCATATACTTAGAAGAGTTCAAGACCTTGCCTGACTTTGATGCATACGGCGTATCCATCTTTGGGAATACGCCGTATATGAAACTTGGTCGATTTGAAGAATACGGCGTATCGGATTCTATGAATACGCCGTATAGAAGCCCTAGATATTTGAAGACCAAGACGGGATTACATCGAATGCGGCGCATCCTATCCTTGAGATACGTCGTATATGAGCCTTAACCGATAAATCAAGTGAAGAATCGAAGCCAAATGAAGAAATAATGTTTACGTAACAACTTTAGAAGATGCTTCACTGTTTTGGTCATAAAATCTTCATCCGGACTCCGTTTTAGTTGATTCAAGCGGCCACGCGAAGAGAAAAAGAAAATCTATCTGATTTTGAAGGAGATGCGGCGCATAGGATTTCTAGATGCGCCGTATCGGGGTCGTAACAGCAGACTGCATATTTTTGGTAAACTTGGAGGCTACTCTTCCTTACCCCTATAAATACCACAGCCCTATGGACGATTTTATTATCATTAGAATAACCATTATCAGTTGGGGACACCCCAACTCGTCCCCAACACCTCCTCGAAGATCGATGAAGAACATCTCAATACTTAACGTCATGTATCATTCGGTTAGCATAAGTATTTTATTCATGAATTCTCTATGTTTATTCGCAATGTATACTCTATCTTTTACAGAGATTAAGGGCTAACACCCTTAGGTGTTAGCCATGTTTATGAAGTTTTATTAGTTTTTATGCTTGTGTTGATGTGTTTACTTTGTTATTGGATTGGGTGCTTATCGATAAAAACTCGTTTATTGCTTATAACTAGTAAAAGTCTATGTAACTAGATCATGATCTTATTGGTTTAATTGCTGTAATTTAACTATCTGTAATTGTGGTTACTTTAATTGATCATAAGTGTAGTAATCCGAATCCTATATAGACGGCTTAGAGGGAACACACCGGAACCGTGCCTCATGCCACTATTAGGACTAGTAGCGCGTAATGCCAAACTAGGTTAGACGGTTTAAAGCAATAAGTTAGTATTGATGCTAGATAGGTCACTATGATCATGTCCTCTTTCCCACCACGATGGTAGGTTATTTAATCGTGACAGGATTGATAATCGGATTGGCGGCAAAACAATTGAATGAATTAAAACAAGTAGACATAAGCTTATATAACTATAAGATGGATTAGGCTTGGCTAACCCGTTCTTCCTTATATCGATCTATTGTTCCCTATCCTTAGTTTAGTTATTTACTTTCCCGTATTTAGTTTATATAACACACAATATCGTGGTAGCCTCTCAGGCTAAACCCCCTTATCTTTAATTGCTTTCTAGGATAGGATAGAATAGTTAGATTAATAATTAGAATACCTTTAGATCACTTTAGCTTCGCTCCTAGTGAACGACCCTTGCTTACCTAAAAACTATCTACATTGATCGGGTACACTGCTCGTTAGTGTTTAGAGTCTATAGGTTAGTTCGGCAATAAATAAATTTAAAACTTGGTAGTTTATTATAGACTATAAAAAAACACATCAAGTTTTCGGCGCCGCTGCCGGAGAATGATTGTTTAATTTGATTTATTGGTATTTAAGTTTTTATTTGTTTTCGTTAGTTTCTATTTGTTTTTGTCATTCTGTGTTTCTGTCTCAGAAAGGCAATACGGCGTATTCTTGTCTGTGAATACGGCGCATCTGTCTGATTTCAATACGGCGTATTCTTGTCTGTGAATACGGCGCATTGACGTTCTGCGACAATTTTTTTTAGTTTGTGTATTTTTTTTAGTATTATATAATTTGAAAAATCTGTTACAGAAAGCTAATACGGCGTATCCATTGTCTGTTGGATACGGCATATTATCTTGTGTCGATACGGCGTATCCATTGTCTGTTGGATACGGCGCATCGATTTTCTGTGACACCAAAAATATTTTTTGTTTTTTATTTTTTTGTGTTTATTAAATTTTTATTAGTTTAGTTTTTATTTTTGTTTAGGTTACTGCTGTTCTTGGTTGTTTATCTTTCAGGTAATAATGATGATGGACAATCCGGACATAACTATGGAAGAATATCTTAGGCTTAACAATGAAAGGTCCTTGAGCAATAAAAAGGTTTACGATTGGGAAAGAGCAAGATATGGTGCACAAGTCATCAATGATAAAGAACCCACGATGGAAGAGTACTTATTATCAAAGCAGGAAGAGTCAGGGAAAGAAAGAAAGACATTGCCATTTAGACACACTTGGACTTTATCCAATGATGATGATGAAGAAGAATCATACGATTTTGGTGCAATTAGGTTTCCGGCAATAGTTATTGATGATATTATTTCTCCGGAAGTTGCCCAAGATGAAGAAGAGTCACAAGTGTTTGATTTGAATGAAAATCCGGCAATTGTTTACAAAGAAGCTTATTTATCCGAAAGTGCTTATGATGAAAATGAAGATGAATGTGGAACAATGGTGTATGGTGCTATTACTTGTGATTTTTCACCCGAGTTGAAAAATATATTCTCATCATATCAAAAACACCATGATGATTTTCCATCGGATGAAGATAATGAGTATTCTAATATTGAAAGTTTTGATTGTATTGTGTACGATGCCATACCGCAATTGCCACAACAAAATGAAATATTCATGCGTGGAACAAATGAGCTAGATTATGACCCCACAAAGGATTTTGAAGAAATGTGGGATGACTTATTTGAGGCGGCTATTCGGGAAAAGGATGAAATTACAAGACTACTAGTTGAAGATGGAGACTCACAAGATGAATTGGAGTCACTTACAACAAAAAGTGGTACTAATTTATTTAATATTATTAATCCCGTTACTAATAATCTTGCTAGTTTTCCTAAACAGGTTGCAAAACGAAAGAATGATGAGGTGGAATTTACTACACCAACTAATGATGAATATAAAGCACCTGTTATCAACCCATTTTTGGTTGAAATAGAAAAAGAATTCAAGGATGAGCTGATGGACACGACCATGATTGAAGAGGATGATTTCAATCCTATGAAGGATATAGAGGAACCCGAACTTTTACTCGCCAAAGACCCTTTCTCATCTTTTATGGAAGTCAAGGGACGCCTTACTACCAATAGAACAAACGGAGAAGAAGGGAGATTCATTGATCCTCAACATACTACTCTCTCACATGTAATGTTCATGTCATCCAATTTAACAACCAAACCGGGTAAGGTAATGAACGAAGTACACATATTGCCAAGGTATTATCTTTACATATTCTATCCATCTCTAGTAGCAAATTTACACCGTTATGGTGCTTATTGCTATTATCACCCGCACTTGACCGCAAGTGGGGGGAAAAACACCCTATTGCCTAGTAAATAAGGGTGGAGTCAGGCTCGTGACTCTAACAAAAACAAGCGCTTCTTGGGAGGCAACCCATGCTTGTCTTTTATTTTCTTTTTAGTTTATTTTATTTTCTTGTGTTTATTTTTATTTGTTTTTCTGCATGACTGTTGTCGCTGTATTCTGCTGATACAAACGATACGGCGCATCTGTATTCTAGATGCGGCGTATGGTGTTTTAATTTTATATACAGCGCATTTAATAATTCGAGTACGGCGCATCCATCCCCTAGATATGACGTATTCTGTTTTTAATCAGAAAAATTTTAAACTATAACCGACATATGACGCATTTGTTGTACAGATACGGCGTATCTAATTATTTATTAAAAACAGTCTTCGAATTAATAAAATAAGAAGTGACGCATCAGTTTCTATCGATACGGCGTATTATCCCATTGCATGCAGTTTAATATTTCCTACAGGTTGTTGATGCGGCGTATCCAATATTCCATGGATGCGGCGCATAGACACTCTGACCTGTAATTTTTCGTATTTTTATTTTCCTAACCAATGATTAACGAGATGCTCTCGAGATTCTTTTTCTGTGGTCTCTATAATTTTACAGGTCTGGACAATTGAAGAGGTTGATGAACTCCCACATTTTATATGCTCGCATTCTTACATGATGGATCATACCGAGCAAATCTCAGGGGAGTTCTCCGTTCTAATTCTTTCTATCTCTTGTTTTTAATTTTAAATACAAACAACGAGGACGTTGTTTAACTTAAGTGGGGGGATGGAGAATTAGAACGTTACTTGTCCTAAATTTTCAAAAATATGCTTTAATCTATGCTTAATTATAAAAATTAAAAATTTTTTTTAGCATGTTTTTGTTTAATCTAAGTTGCATAGCTGCACACATAACCTTATTTTCAAAAATTGTGAACTTATCAAAATTCACAAATCTATGAGTGTGCCGGTGACTTGTAAACTTTAGAACTTGGCTTGTATACTATTCGAGACCACCATAATGAGTATTATTGATATAATTGGAGTGACTTGTCTAACTTGGTAAATTTCTAGGATTTCACCCAAAAAGCCTATTATATGTTTTGTGTTATTAACTAACTACACTGGTTAGTTAACCCCCATATAAACCCTTTGTTTACTCTCATTTTTAGAGTAAGATACCCCTAGAAAAACACTCAGAGCCATTCCTTTCGTTTCTTACACCTTTATAATGTTTCGTTACACCCTTACACCTTAGCCTACCCTGTAGATTAAAATCCGTGGTTGGTTAATTGCTTTAGGCAAAGTGTGTTTCCTTACATTACCTGTGTTCGCGTGCGTAATTCATTATCTTTGGTTAGGTCGGGAAATTGCACAATGCAATTGGTAAGAAAGTAAATATTGTATAACTTTTAGTTTATTTTCGTGTGTTTACTACTTTCACTATTATTTTTATATCTGAAGTTATGAAGATTTTTTTTGTGATGGTGAAGTGGTGAAATTTTACACCATTAATGTTTTTATTGGTTGAAAAAAAAAAAAAAAAAAAAGAGAAAAAAAAGAAAAGAAAAAGAAAGAAGAAAGTTGGAAGTTTGTTAAACCAACAATGTAAAGTTATGTAAGTGGTTCATATGGCTACTATTTATTGTATATTATATTTATGGATTAAATGGGAGTTGGCCATTATGGGAACGCCAACTAAGGATATTCTTTGATTGAGATCTTGTTGAGTATAATTCGTGTCTACCTAAAGCGTGTGTTTCAAGTGTTAAAGCGTGAGTTATCCAATGATATGAGTCTTATTCTTGGGATGGTTGGGAAAGTGATTGACCACACTAGGACTTAATCTATTTGTTTGTTGATTTTATATTTTACACCAATTTAAATCCCAAATATTATCCATACCCTATATCATTCTTCATCCAAACCTTTGATTTATTGAGATTAGGGATTTGAGCAATCTTAAGTATCGTAGTCGTGGATTCGACTATGTATTTATGATTTTGTCGCCCTTTTTGATATAATATTATTGGTGAAGATTACTTGGTCCTATCTTTAGCCTATTCGAGTTAAGGATTTGAGAAATTGCAAGTATCGTGGTTGTGGATTCGATCATGTATTTTTGATTTTGTCGCCTTTTCTGGAATATGAGATCGATAGAGATTAAAAAGGATGATCTAACCCATAAACCAACGAACCCTTTTTACCGCTTTAGACTTGTTACTCCTTAGCTTTAGTGGGGGAGATGTGTATCCTTGCTAAGCTTATGATAGAATATTCGTCACGACTGGACAGTTAAACGATTAGATTTGCTTTTATCGAAATATTTTATTTTGTTTCTAATTCGTTAAGTGTTTGGTTGTGCAATTATGATAAAACGAATAAATGCTTAATTGTAAAAATACACCCTATTCAGGATACATTTTCATAAGTTTAAATCTAAGGTTTACTTGAGGACAAGTAAAGTTCAAGTGGGGGATATTTGATGACATCAAATAAGTACATATTATTAGCATCATTATCCCGTTTATATTGCTCATTTTATACTATTAAGTGTGAGATTTGGTACTTAATCATTTACTTTTGTAAATCTCAGTAATATCGGAAGCAATTGGAGAAAGTTATGGAAAAAGATGTGTTTTGGAGCAAAAAAGAAGATATTGAAGAATGCCTACTGATCAGACACTCAATACGGCGTATCAACTCTAATTAGATACGCCGTATCCATATACTTAGAAGAGTTCAAGACCTTGCCTGACTTTGATGCATACGGCGTATCCATCTTTGGAATACGCCGTATATGAAACTTGGTCGATTTGAAGAATACGGCGTATCGGATTCTATGAATACGCCGTATAGAAGCCCTAGATATTTGAAGACCAAGACGGGATTACATCGAATGCGGCGCATCCTATCATTGAGATACGTCGTATATGAGCCTTAACCGATAAATCAAGTGAAGAATCGAAGCCAAATGAAGAAATAATGTTTACGTAACAACTTTAGAAGATGCTTCACTGTTTTGGTCATAAAATCTTCATCCGGACTCCGTTTTAGTTGATTCAAGCGGCCACGCGAAGAGAAAAAGAAAATCTATCTGATTTTGAAGGAGATGCGGCGCATAGGATTTCTAGATGCGCCGTATCGGGGTCGTAACAGCAGACTGCATATTTTTGGTAAACTTGGAGGCTACTCTTCCTTACCCCTATAAATACCACAGCCCTATGGACGATTTTATTATCATTAGAATAACCATTATCAGTTGGGGACACCCCCAACTCGTCCCCAACACCTCCTCGAAGATCGATGAAGAACATCTCAATACTTAACGTCATGTATCATTCGGTTAGCATAAGTATTTTATTCATGAATTCTCTATGTTTATTCGCAATGTATACTCTATCTTTTACAGAGATTAAGGGCTAACACCCTTAGGTGTTAGCCATGTTTATGAAGTTTTATTAGTTTTTATGCTTGTGTTGATGTGTTTACTTTGTTATTGGATTGGGTGCTTATCGATAAAAACTCGTTTATTGCTTATAACTAGTAAAAGTCTATGTAACTAGATCATGATCTTATTGGTTTAATTGCTGTAATTTAACTATCTGTAATTGTGGTTACTTTAATTGATCATAAGTGTAGTAATCCGAATCCTATATAGACGGCTTAGAGGGAACACACCGGAACCGTGCCTCATGCCACTATTAGGACTAGTAGCGCGTAATGCCAAACTAGGTTAGACGGTTTAAAGCAATAAGTTAGTATTGATTCTAGATAGGTCACTATGATCATGTCCTCTTTCCCACCACGATGGTAGGTTATTTAATCGTGACAGGATTGATAATCGGATTGGCGGCAAAACAATTGAATGAATTAAAACAAGTAGACATAAGCTTATATAACTATAAGATGGATTAGGCTTGGCTAACCCGTTCTTCCTTATATCGATCTATTGTTCCCTATCCTTAGTTTAGTTATTTACTTTCCCGTATTTAGTTTATATAACACACAATATCGTGGTAGCCTCTCAGGCTAAACCCCCTTATCTTTAATTGCTTTCTAGGATAGGATAGAATAGTTAGATTAATAATTAGAATACCTTTAGATCACTTTAGCTTCGCTCCTAGTGAACGACCCTTGCTTACCTAAAAACTATCTACATTGATCGGGTACACTGCTCGTTAGTGTTTAGAGTCTATAGGTTAGTTCGGCAATAAATAAATTTAAAACTTGGTAGTTTATTATAGACTATAAAAAAACACATCAGTCGTGTTGAAGTCGTGAAGTCCTAGTCGTGAAGTTCTAGAGTTCAAGTCGTGAAGCCGTTGTGAATAAGTCGTGAAGAAGTTGTGTTGTGAAGTTGTGAGATTGGTTCTAGCTACGATTAGAACTCGACATTTAGCTTTGTGTCGTTAAGCCGGTGTAAGCCAAAGTCGTGTAAGGTTTTCTCCGCCATAAGGGAGCATATTGAAGTTGTGAAGAAAACTCTCGAGCTTGGTGCTCGGGGAGTGGAGTAGGGCAAGGAAGGTGTCCTTGAAGCTGAACCACTATAGATCTCTCGTGTCTCGGTTAGATCTTTCCATCTCCTATTTATTTCTTTACTTACATCGTCATTACTTTCATACACATAGGCTTATATAATTGTTAGTATTACTTAGAGGTTGACTTCACGTAAAGTTCAATTTGAAACTCCATTCAAGAAACCAAAACTTTTGCAATCAATTTAAAAGGATACATATATAACTAATAATAAGGTTCAAGTTTTATTTTCCATAACAAACTTGAATCTAAGTTTTTAAAAGTATACAAAGGTTTTATAATAAATTAAAAAGACGTAAAACTATTCAACGCCCCTTCTAGTTTTCCACAATTGGTATCAAGAGCCACGTCAATCAAGATCTTTAAAATATACTGTATTTTAAAACTTGAATCGATCTATGGAATCCGAAAAATATTTAGAAGGGGAATTTATGCAAACACCACCACTATTTGAAAACCATACTTTTCTTGAATGGAAAAATAAATTTGAAAATTATGTGAAATCAATTGATCTAGATCTTTGGCATGTCATTTCGATTGGTGATTTTCAACCAACAAAAACGGATTTTGAAAGTCAAACAAAAACGGATTTTGAAGCTAAAATAATTATTTACAAAACCTTGCCGAAAGTTGAATATGAAAGAATATCTTTCTGTAAAACGGCAAATGATATTTGGAAAAATCTCTTAAACTTTCATCAAGAAAAATGTCAAGCCAAAGATAAGGATTTTGATCTTGTACATGAATTAGTCATTTTAGAAAATTTAATAGATAAACATTTAGATAAAATTGATACATGTGCTACTAGTTCAAATGTTGTTAATGAAGGTATTAACGACGAAGACTACATCAATCAACTCTAAAGTGAACTCAATCCAATATCATGGAGTGACACAGACGAAGGAGAAGATCATCATCCGGTATGTGACGAATGCAAACTAGATAAAACTCCAAATAAGGTACAATCCGAAACCGAACATTTTTGCTATGATCCATTCATTTTAGAATTTTCAAAACTAGAAAATGAGTTTAAACATTTTTGCAACATAGATCTAAAAACTATGTCTAAACATAAATCATCAAAAACTTTTGAAAGTAATCTTGAAAAAGAAATAATTTTAGAAGATAAAATGTCTAGACTTGAAAGTAATATTGAAATTGATCTAGAATGCAAAATATGTCAAGATTATAAACTTGAAATTAAAAGATTTAATGAAAGAGCAAAAATATTAGCTAAATTTGAAGAAAGCTCCAAATCTCTTAAATTCTTACTAAGTTGTCAAAAGCCATTCAATGATAAAACCGGTTAGGGATTTAATTCGGATAACTCATCAACTAGTAAATCAAAACAAATTAAAATTGAAAAACCCATTAGAGAAATTTAGAAATAAGGTTAATTACAATGATTATAAATGATATAAGTCAAGAAATCCATTGTTTGTACATCAAAACAAACTATCAAGGAATTCTTGTACTTCTTGGCGACATTTTCTCCATATGCATAAAAATGCAATGGATGTCCCCAACTAACCATCTCGGACCCATGAGAACCTGGGTACCAAGCTGTTTTATTTGATTAGGTAATGAACGCAAAATGGAATGTAACTCAATCTTGCGTTAACCTACTCATATTCAAAACACGCGCATGAAGACTTATTAATCTACAAAAATGAGGATGGAACGAAGTGGTACTCATCTATAATTCACTACCTCATATCATGAAGAAAAACTGGACCTAAGATAAGTCTTCTTTTTAAACTTTCCTGAGTAGTTACTCCTTGCATATAGTAATGATAATCACTGCCTTGAGATATGCTTAGTTTGATAGGTTGCTTTGTCATCACACTATTTGTTATATCCATATTACTTGTTAATAAACTAGAAAACCTTAAGTTAACCCTCCTAAGCATTAAATAATGTATTCTCTATCGAACATATTGAATTTAGTCGTCACTATCATTTTAATCGCATAATTTGTTGAAAGGGATAGCATGAGACAATAGCCTTAATCAATCAAGCATGAGATTTTTTTTAACAACAATTCCTTTTAAAAATGCAAATCTTCATATTTTGGAAAATGATTTTTCAAAAGATTATGTTACTTCTCTATTAAACATGTTTTTATCAAAGCCAAAAAGTGTAACAACTTCTTTGTATTTCCTTATAAAAACACTTTGAAACAAATTCAAATCTACCTTGTTGAAATAATTTTCACACTCAAATAATTTTTTTTTCTTCAAACATTGTTGAATAATGCCCAAAAACACTTACTCAAATCATGCTTGATCCAAGTCTAGAAATCCATGCTATCACAAATTTCCCATCACGTAGACACTTATTAGGATTAATTAACTAGCTAATTAATCGTCATAATAATGGTAGTATGAATTACTTGGTAATTATATGTTGTTTTCTTGTTCATATATACATATATGCTTCTTGGTAAATGAGTAGGTTGCATGATAATTAAAATTGTTTAATTGAATGTGCTTAGCATACATGAGTTATTAAATTTTAAATTGCCTCAAAAAGAAGTTGGACTTGCTTGAAACTAAACTAAAAAACACAACATTTTCTACAAATTTCTGCCAAAACCCCATTTTCAGAAATCTGGAAGTCAGTAGATGGGCGGCCCCCTTAAATACCTAGGCGGCCCTCTTAATTATTATGGGGACCGGCCCATATTTAAGGGGACCGGCCATCTGGGAGATCCGGCTTACTTTTCTCTTTTTCAATTTCCAACCCATTTTATTCCATACTTCTCAAAATTCACAAACACATTTTGTCATAAACCACCCACCAAAATTTACCTTCCTAAACCACATCATTCCTTCACTATAAATGCACCTCTTCATCATAAATGCTCATTCATATCATCCACTCAAACATGTCATCCTCCAACTACTCAAAATCAAAACCCTCAAGAGTTGCTAAAATCTCGGTGAGACCAATTTGGAGAAGGAAGCTTAAAACTTGCCATAACCCAACAAATGATGTTGTTCAAACACATAACCAATCATCCATCCCTAAACCTTCATCTCCCTATGATCAATCCCAAAACTTCAATCCTAATCTCATTCACACTCAACCCACCAATGCATTACTAAAAACACTCACCACTCTTGGAACATCCACTTCACCCATATCACCATCCTCATCTACTCATGATTACCCAAGTTCACAAACATCTCCACCACCAAGAGTGTCACCACCACCTATTACCAACTCACATGCTACCCCTATGTTGCATGTGCAAACATCCATCCCTCATAACAACAACACTTTACCATCATCACCTTCATCCGAACACTTGAAGTTCATTGAGGAGCTCAAGGAAGCTCATGAGCTTAGTGCTCTTCTTGCCTTACACCTAGCCCAAAGAAACCTTTATCAACCTCCATCTAGCTCTCCCACATCACCCCACAACAAAAACCAAGTTGAGAAACATGTCAACAATTGTCCTTGTTGCATCTTTCTTCAACAACAAACCATTGCTCTAAATGAGCACTTTACTTGGATTGAGTATCTTCTCACTAGATCCAATCCAATATCCCCACTTGAACAACATCAAAACTCTCATCCAACATGGTCCACTCCAAGTTCTCCACCTCAAATGTCTCCACCATCATCATCTCCAACCTCCACACACCCAAACATATACCTTCATTAGTCCTATTTACTCACTCTCTCACTTGTTTTCATTTCAAAAAAACCACCTCCATCATCAAGCAAGTCAAATGGATTTCTTAGGCAAATTAGAATTCT
The DNA here is from genome assembly GCA_021014915.2 of Artemisia tridentata subsp. tridentata. Taxonomy (NCBI): domain Eukaryota; kingdom Viridiplantae; phylum Streptophyta; class Magnoliopsida; order Asterales; family Asteraceae; genus Artemisia; species Artemisia tridentata. Next base: position 318,979,801 of record CP139508.1, on the reverse strand, counting down.
CTAACAAATGTATGCTTTAAGCACTATGTATGTTGTAACAATGATTATGTTTGTCACATAATCATTTTAAATTAATGAATGTTTGTTTCTTTCTTTCTTATATATATATGTTTGCTATGAATGTGTTGTTTTACTTTTTGTTTAATTATGATATATGCTTATGACATGCTTACAATATGATCTTAGTAGTTTACATATAAACATTACTCTTCTTAATATGTTATTGCTACTATATAATCATTCTTCATGTACATGATCCAAATGAAGCTTGCTGGAAATACACCCTAACAATGACCCTTTTCTGGAAATTTTTCAAATTTGGTCGCCTGGGAAAACAGCAGATGGGCGGCCCCCTTAATTTTAAGGGGGCCGGTCAGCAATTAAGGGGACTGGCCATCTGGGAAGTAAAATTCACTGTTTTATTTTGCATCATGTGACCCCTTTTACCTAGCCCCAGCTACCATTTCTCTTAATGGACGAACTGGTATTGGAATCTTACAACAAAACCTCAAAAATTAACCTAAAACCAACCACATTTTCATATTATAAATTCCCTCCATACAATCACCTCTCATTCCATCATCCTTCACCATCCAAAACCACCATGTTATCACCAAAATCCTCCATCTCTAAGACTCCAAGGAAGCAAAGACTTGTCATCATACCACCAAAACAACTTTTCATAGACCTAACCCAAGATGACACCAAAACTCCATCACCACCACCAAATGCTCCATCAAAAACACCCTCTACCCATGGAGCATCATCTTCCTCCATACCATCAATGACTACATCAACACTCACCTAACATCATCACCACCATCCACTCAAGAACCTCCATCCACCCAACTTGCCATTTCCTTATCACCCATCACACCTCTTGATGCTCACTTCTCACCATCACCAATTCCACAACCATTCTTTCCCATACCTTGGGCATTGCTTGAAGCCCATGGTGACAATTGTCTTTGTTGCATCCATAACCGGACTATAATCTTTGGTCTTAGAGATGAGATACACTACATGTTTTCATCACTTGAACACATGATTACCAACCCACCACCACCACCTCCTCCACCTCCTTCACCCACTACACCACCACCACCTCCATTTTCACCCAATTAAGCATATGCAATGCTTAAAAATAATTTTCAAAACCTTTTTGTGTGCAAGCCCCATGGAAGATCATGTACTCCTAGGATGATTATGTAGTATCATTAGTTGTTTTGTTTGAATGTTTACATGCCTTATGTTGTAATCTACTTGGTTGTGTATTTATACACAACACTTCTATTAAATGAATGCTCTTTTTGCTTGCTTATTGTTGTTACATATACTTGTGCTTCTAACATTTTTCTTGCAAGCGTTCCATAGCTCGTTTCCTTGGTGCCCCCAAACGAGGGGGAGTACACATCAAGGGGGAGTTCTCATACGACACTTTTACACTTAAAACTTTTCGGTTAACCTTTTTGATTCTACAAAAAGGGGGAGAAATAGATATAAACTCACTAAATACTTGTCTAAAAAATAATTTTTAGATTTAATGAGTTTAGATTTTGTAATCATCAAAAAGGGGGAGATTGTTGATATAAATAATGCCTAAACACGTTATTAATATTTTTCGATATCTCTACGTTTTGATAATCACAAAATGTAAAATCATTAATCGGAAAATGATGACGTAAACAAGTATTTAGTTGTAAATATCTATTTCTACAACTCAAATCACTTAAGGTATGAATGAACTAATGCTTAATGCATTGTATGAACAAAGGAACATTTTCTTAAACACTAGATTTTTTATAAAATGTCAAAAACATTTTATATCTTTTAGAAAAACATTTTTGGTAATAAATAAAAAGGTTTAATTAATTATAAATTTATGAATTCAAATTTTCAACCAAAATCAGTAAAAATGTTCCAGAAAAACCTTCCCCACAAAAAGACAAAACTGGGCAACGGTCAGGGAGGGCGGCCCCCTTAATTATACAAGGCGGCCCCCTTAATTTTAAGGGGACCGCCCCCGCTCCAGTAGCTCCCAGCTGTCCAGTTTTTCTGCCTATAAATACCAGCCCTCCCCTGGATTTTTACTCACCTTTTGCAACCCAAACTTTCTGTTGTAAATCCTCTCTAATCCTTGTAAATAGTTTCTAAAACCCTTTGATCATATTCTCTTAAGCATTGGTTTCCAAGTAATCCAAGCTTCAACCATCAAAGTGCAAAAGAAGAATACTTCTATCAATCAAGATTAGAAGTATTACAACTTAGTATCATCTTGTTACTTAAGTTGTTAGTTTAACAAAGTTTGTAAATCATTCATTCATTTGTGTGTAAGGTGTGTATAATAGATTAGTGTTGTGTGTAAGTAGTGAAGAAGTTGTATAAGTAGTTGTGGTATAGAAGGTGTGAGGTCATAGAGTAGAAGTTGTGAAGCTGTGGTGTAGAAGTCGTGAACCCGTGATATAGAAGTTGTGAAGCCGTAGCTTAGAAGACGTGAAGTCGTTGTGTAGAAGACGTGAAGCCGTTGCATAGAAGTCGTGAAGCCGTAAGGTAGAGGTCGTGAAGTCCTAGTGTTGAAGTCTTGAAGCCGTAGCATAGAAGTTGTGAAGCGGTCTTGTTGAAGTTGTGAAGTCCTAGTCGTGAAGTCCTAGTGTTGAAGTCTTGAAGCCGTAGCATAGAAGTTGTGAAGCGGTCGTGTTGAAGTTGTGAAGTCCTAGTCGTGAAGTCCTTGTGTTGAAGTTGTGAAGCTGTAGCATAGAAGTTGTGAAGCAGTCGTGTTGAATTCGTGAAGTCCTAGTCGTGAAGTTCTAGAGTTCAAGTCGTGAAGCCGTTGTGAATAAGTCGTGAAGAAGTTGTGTTGTGAAGTTGTGAGATTGGTTCTAGCTACGATTAGAACTCGACATTTAGCTTTGTGTCGTTAAGCCGGTGTAAGCCAAAGTCGTGTAAGGTTTTCTCCGCCATAAGGGAGCATATTGAAGTTGTGAAGAAAACTCTCGAGCTTGGTGCTCGGGGAGTGGAGTAGGGCAAGGAAGGTGTCCTTGTAGCCGAACCACTATAAATCTCTCGTGTCTCGGTTAGATCTTTCCATCTCCTATTTATTTCTTTACTTACATCGTCATTACTTTCATACACATAGGCTTATATAATTGTTAGTATTACTTAGAGGTCGACTTCACATAAAGTTCAATTTGAAACTCCATTCAAGAAACCAAAACTTTTGCAATCAGTTTAAAAGAATACATATATAACTAATAATAAGGTTCAAGTTTTATTTTCCATAAAAAACTTGAATCTAAGTTTTTAAAAGTATACAAAGGTTTTATAATAAATTAAAAAGACGTAAAACTATTCAACCCCCCTTCTAGTTTTCCACATTATCTTCAGCTTTCTTTTGTGAATTATGTTGTAAAGTGTGTTATAAAGTTTATGTAAATTTGGTTATAATTTTGTACTATAAATTTATTATTATATTTGTTATATAGCATCTATATAAATATTGTTGTGTATGTTTATCTGTAAGTTTATTGGACGTATTTGTATAATTTGCCGTGTAAGTTTATTTGTAAGTGTATTTATGATTTTTGTAATTTTGTTTTAATTTGTTTAAAATTGTTACATAAATTGTAGGTAAATTATTGGTGCAAATACTTTGTCTATTATACGGAGTATTAAATTAAACTAAAAGTATGTCGACATTTTGAAAATTTTAAAACTGTAAAACTGCAAAACCTTTGAAATTTGAAATAGTTTAAGATTTTTTAAAACAATCAAGTTTAAAATTCTTTATAAATTTGTATTTTTGAAGTTTTTGATAATTCATAAAACATTGAGATTTGTGAAAGGTTTTGAAAATTTAATAAGATTTGTGTACATTTTAACTTGTGAAGCTTGTAAAAGTCTTAACTTTAATGAAATTTAAAAGATTGAAATTTAATACCGTAAAAACATTTGAGATTTGAAGTATCTTAAAAGTTTAAAATTTTGGAATTTGAAAGACTTCTATATTTAAACAATGGAAGTGTAAAATTAAAATGAGATAATCTCAAAAATGAAACGCGAACTTTTAATTTGGGACGGCGGGAATATCAGACAATGTTAATTGCCTACTATAACTAAAAACAATGCTATCGAAAAAGATACTTACATAGACGCTAATGGTGTTATTGGGTCGTGTTATTGAGCGTTATCGGGTCGGGTTGTTCCGGGTTTTGGTTAGAAAAAACTAGCCCGCAACCCGACCCAATAAGTAATCGGGCAATCGGGTTTGGATGAATATCGATTCGGGTCAGTTCAGGTCGGGTGATTCGGGTTATCGGGTTTTACGTTAAGCCTAACCGTACATAAATTTACGAGTAGAAAACTGACGTATTCATCGTAGACTTTTACTAAAATAGTAGCACAATAGCACTAAAAATAATATAAACACGTCCAAAAATTTATTATATTAGAAGTAATATAGACCTCCAACTTTTCTAATATATTTGTTCTAACAGTAAGAGCGTTAATAACAATAAGCACGCAAGAAAATTGTGTCAAAATAATAGTATCTTTAAACTTTAAACTTTTATTGTATCTTTAAATTTTTATTGTGGAAAAAATTATAGTATCATACCATAATAACAGTATCATGCCGTAATAACATCAATTGGCAAAATAATAAAAAAATTTATAGTATCTTTAAACTTTTATTGAGAAAAAAATATATAATACATTTCGGGTTTTATCGGGTTGAACCGATAACCCGATAAGATAAATAAATCAACCATAACCTGACCCAATAACATTATCGGGTTTGGGTAAAGAAACCCCGATAACTTTTTCTAACCCGATTTAACCCGACCCGAAGCCTTATCGGGTTCGGGTCGGGACCCGACCATATTGACACCCCTAATAGACGCTGTAAATAAACAATGCAACCATGCAATCAGAAAAACATTTCTTCAAAAAAGAATACACTAATGCTACAATGCAAACATGCCATTACAATCATAACAGAATAATGCAACTTAAAACAATGCCTTAGAAAAAACACTTACACACAATGATCGGTGTTATATGCAAACAATGTGAAGGTGCGGTTATCTCGACTCAAAGAGAAGAAAAGGAAGAAAAAAAATCAAAATGATTATGAGATAACCCAAACTCTCATATATTTACTTTGCCTTGTTTGAATATACCTGAAAATACATATTATTTATGTATTTCGTTTAGCATTCAAGAGACTAGCATGTATGAATGATCTTTTCACGTTCTATTTTGAACGTTATACGAAACACTTACCACAATATCACATATCGTTAATTGTCTGCCGCTAGGCGCGGGTACTCGCCTAGTATATATATATATATATATATATATATATATATATATATATATATATATATATATATATATATATATATATATATATGTATATATATATATGTATATATATGTATATATATATATATATATGTATATATATATATGTTATATATATATATATATATATATATATATATTATAATATATATATATATATATATATATATATATATATATATAATATATATATATATATATATAATATATATATAATACATATATATATATATCTAACTCTATATATAATAGCAATACCTGATGACTGGATAATGCCACTTGGCCAAAAAAAATGCCAAGTTAAAGCCAGCTGGCATGAAAACACCCTCCTTCCACACTCTTTACGCGTTTCTCTTCAATCCTCCTTCAAGATCAGCCAAAATTTACTCAATCATATTCAAACCCTCACTAAAACCTCTCACAAATCAACTTATTTTTGTTAATTATTCGAAAAACAAAATCATAATCTTTAATCAAAACACAGATCTTATCACTTCTCATAACCTAACATCACGCACCGAATCAAATCATACTCCTTTATTCAAACACAGGAAAGTACGGAACTTCAAAAACTCACAATCTCTGTAAACAACTGATCCGAAGATGATGTTGATTCATGATTCAAAATCATTATTGATAACCCTAAACAATCGGCCCAAATCAAAATATTTTGATTCACTATTCAAAAAACACTTTTTACCCCGTGTAATGCAAGAAAAGGTCGAGGTCTCACAAATTGGTAAGTTAATCACTAGTTTTTTACTCTATTTTTTGTGGGTAATGATCTATTATATTAATTATTATTAGAAAGATACCCTTTAGTATATTTTGTTCTAATATGCAGACAAGATATGAGATGGTGAAGAAAGTGTATGTGAAATGGGAGAAAAATACAGGTTTCACAAATGAGTTAGTTAATTCACAATTTTTTTACTATGACGTTGGGTTTAATTCATTTGCGTAAATATTGTATTAGATAAAAATATTAAATATATTTTGCTGTAACACGCAGAAAAAATAGAAGATGGTGAAGAAGGTGTATGTGAAGCAAAGGAACAAGAAGTAGAAGTTGTGAAAATGGAATGAATGGCGTCAATAGCATTTTACCAGATGGGTCGATTTCCGGTCATTTTGTACATCTATCGATTTCTGTTTGTTACGGCATTCATGACACTAGTATTATTTACTAATTACTACATTGTTGCATTATGTTATTATGCCCCTTTGACATATGTTATTTACACCCAAACATAACTGATAATATGCGGCTTCGAAACACAATAATATGATAATTACTTTTCAAAAGCAATGCCAAACACCCCCTTGATTACTTGTGTCGCATGTGAAAAGAAGTTTTGTGGGGATGTTTTTGTGTTTGATTTTTGTAGAGAAGTATGCCTTTGTTTTTTGTGCTAATAAATGTGTTACCATGTAAATAGAGATAGCTTTTGAAAGGGTATGCAATAGGGGTGAGGAGTATTGCTTGGTTAAACTGACTATTATGGACTACAATGTATGTCATGTTTGCTTCTCTTTACCGTGATTCATTGTTTTGAAGGTTGGCTGCAATAGTGTTTGTAATGAATAATAAATGTTGCAGAGCAAGAAAGAACGAGATGTAGTGGTTGAACGAAAAGGCTATGATGCTGCTTTGTTATGTAATGTTGATCATGCTCATGGGTAAGCATACAGAAAGTGGTTAATAGGTTTTGTAGAAAACAATCAATTAATAGTTCATATAGATAAGCGCTTAATAAGCAATTGCATCCATCCCGTTGATATTTTAAAACGATATTTTTAGTGTTCTTTTAGTATAACATATTGATTCCTCTAATTGTGTTTGAACATTCACATTTTGTCTAAATGTCTTAATTCATTGGGTTTTGTTATGGAATTTTAATTTAATGATATTTGGCATTATATTATTTTAGGTTATGGTACGATTTTAGACGGTAAACACAAGGTAGTGTATTACTTCCTTCTATCTTTCATAGGATCACATGTATGTTGAGTTTTTAATTGTTTGATGGAGGAAGTTTTTATTTAGATAGGAGTTTGATAAGATATAGATGGTGAGTTTAGGAGTTTGTATATATGGTGATTTTTATTAGAACCGTAATTTCTTCAAAATGAAACAGATGGTTTGCATATTCGTTAAATGAATCTTCACCTTGAGAAATGATTATTTTGTCTGTAATTATCTCAAATATCATACTCATAAGTATATTTTTTTGAGATACCTTAATAAGATTTTTTAAGGTTTATTGTATCGTGGTAATCATGGTCTTCTTTGAACTCTCTCTACGGCTTATTAAGATGTTCATCATTATTTTAATGTCCTTCCATCTAGACATAACTCCATGCAAGTATTTGGCATCCTAACAGGTTGCAACTCTTTAAACTTTATTTACTTAAAGTTTTCCTCAATTTGCGTAAAGTATTAAATTATCATTAATATTTGGTATATCTTTGAGGACCATGAGGGACTGTTTGGACTTGGCCTCCCAACAAGAAGGGATAACTATGAATAAGTCGTTTACACAGTTTATTCATATATAATTATTGCGTAAAATATTGATTTCTTTTCTATGCTTAATGTTGTATCTCACATATTTTTCAGAATCGCAATGGAAGTTGGGGAAAGAGTAGTAGAAATTATGTCTTGACCTCTTACCTTCGGCCTTCCTGCTATGGACAGGAGCATTACTTCTCTACAGGTCATTCATTAAAAAGGTATTAGTAATTTTTTGGGACTGGATTAAAAAGGCATTATTTATATGATTTAAAGGGTTTGATTGGTGATGTACTTAAAAGCATTGTGCATTTCATATTCTAAAGTGACACACATGGTTTTAGGGTTGTCTTTTGTTGTGTCTTACAATCTCAATAAATGAGTTTAAGAGCTTGGGTGAAACTGTTTATGTATTACTTGTCTGAAATAATCATGTAAAGTAAAGAGGCCCATTTGACCAATTACTGATGTTTTAGGAGGTTGTGATTAGGACCAATTTGACCGCTTAAGAAAGATCAAATATTTTAATATATATTTTTCTATCTTTGATGCAGGACGCGGTGGTGTAAAGAAACTATTTTTTGATTTTAAAGATAGGAGAAGAAGATGATGAAGAGGTGCAATGGTAAAAGATTAATGGATTCATATGATAAAAGAGGTAATGGATTTACATTTCTTGTTAAAGAAACCATTGTGTGAGTTGTGATAAATCTTTGCTTATCATGACCATTTCAATGTATAATTTTAGCTTTATATTATGCTACAAAAAAAAAATGATTAAATGCTTTCCGTTAAGTATGGATACTATGTAATTAAAAGGGTAATAATGTTTGTCTTGGCTCCCTGAACCACTTAAGCTTAAAGCCATAGGCAAGCAGTTGTGTACTTTTTGAGAGTGATATGTGATTTTTAACTATCAAAATTTAGTACCTTCTTGATGCCAATTACTCATTATTGTAGACATGTGAGAGATTTATTTCGAGCTCGATGAAGTCAATAATGGTTAGTTACTTTTCTGTTAGCACGTTATTTCTTTTGGAATAATGATGTTGATATTTAATACGACTATGAAATTATTATTGTTAGTTTTACGAATACAAATATTTCATCTCATATACGATGAATTGTTATTGACTAATTAGTATGACCATCATGATTAATTGCAAAATTTTCCAGGTAAGCTTGCTTACTTAAGTCTACGAGTGTCCTTTTTCTAATCAAATTAAAAGGATTGTATATTGTTAACAAAATCGAGTTCTCGACAGTGAAAGCATTTCTGTAAAAATTTCTCTGAGTTTTCGTCATTTTGGATTATAACCATTTATAGGTTACTATATCAAGGATACTAAATAATATGCCAAACACCCCATAATTTGCATGTATTTTCTATAACAAGTATTGATTGTTTTAAGTTTGTGACTTGCAGACATTTGATATTGTTGCCTAAAACTTTGACAAATTTTAAGTATTCTTTAAGACTTTTGGGAGTTCAAAATAAGTGCATTCATAGATGTCGAATCCTAGAAATATGTAGATTATGTTCATATAAGAATGCTGTCAATACAGTAATCCCACATGATCTTGCTTCATTCTTGACAGTTCTGTATTGGCATGTTTAATGGTTGTTTGGCATTGTCTTTTGAAAGAGTTACGTGTTTCAAATTCTTCCAATAAGTTTTCTAACTTTCTATGTTTCAAATTCTTACAATAAGTTTTCTGAATTTGTATGAGTATAGGAAATCGAAGCAGAGAGGTTTGCGCGGCTAAAAAGTTGATGGTGGGTCGTGTTCATGTTTGTAACTTGCTATTTTTCAAGGTTAGAGTTGTTATAAGGTCATACAGATACAAGTGTAATTCACTTTAATTTAGTTAGCGTTAAAATATTGACCTCAGTCTCCTGAGAGAAAGCTTAAAGTTTTAGAACTTAGCTAATATCAAACATGTGAGATTGGTTAAATGTGCTTTAAAACATGTGAGATTGGTTAAATGTGTTTTAGAACTTAGCTTAAAGTTTTGGATTGCTTATTACTTATGCTCCATTGTGTTTTTACACATATTTACATAAATTTCTTTGAGTTGTAGCAAGCTGTTGAAAACACCGCTGAATAATAGTATTATACATAATATAAATGATACATATGAATAAAATGAATGATTGGTAATATGCACAAATAGGTAATTTGGCTTTAAAATTGGCAAATAGAACATATCAATAAAAGATATATAGATTCAGGGGTTATGGTTCATGGGTATGGTTCAGGGGGTATGGTTCAGTAGGTACGGTTTAGGGGTATGGTTCAGGGGGTTTAAAGTTATAAGGTGAATTGCTAACGGGTGTTGTTATACCCGGATTTGTATTCATTATTTATTAATCATTTCACATACTAATTATTTTTCGAGAATGAACAACTTGGACCACATATATCTGGTCAACCCAACTTGGACTGAGAATTACCCGTTTTGACCCAATATGAGTAGGAGTAAATAAGGTTCCACTCTTACATTTCCACGCTTCACTTTATCACTTAGTTATCATCATTGCTGGCCCATGTTAGTTTTAAGAACCATTATACCCATTTTCTTTTAAGCCAAAGTTTTTGACTTGCCCATTTTATCCACAAAACTGGTCAATATTGCCATACCAACCTTGCTTGTAAATACAAACTAATAAGATCTTATGAAGATCTTAAGCACAGTTTAATAACGCAAGATCCTAGCAAATGTTGGCTTCTATTTGTATGGCTACACCAGATACAAATAACAGAAGCAGCCTATATGTTTGTATACATATTTAGCAGACTTAACAACCCACAAAAGATTCCCAAATTGACCAAAAGAAGAATGTCGTTACCGTTACCATGGCTGTTGCTATAAAGACACAAAACGCAGGAACCATGACATACATAAATACTTGTTTCCATCATCAAAAAAGTACAACCAGCTGACCAACTCATGTGACTAATAAAAATGGCTCAACCCATTCAGCCCCTGTAGATACATAATAGATTGACAACAAATTGGCAACACAGTATTATGGAAGTATCCAAAAAATCAAAAATTAGGTCCAAACTGCACACAAAATAAGTACTTTCTCACTGGTCCAGTTTTAGCCATTTTATGTTTCTTATTGTACATCTGTCATCAATGAAAGTGCACTCATATTTTACACAAAATGGATCCGTAGTTTTGGTGTGCTCTAAACTGATCATTTTCACACAATTCTTTTTGATCGGTGTATTTTACAAATATTTAATATGACATAATAATTCACTTTCAAGAATATAATTAGAAGGTTTTACATAGTTGAAATACACTTAAGAAAATGGTGACCTGTTTCTTTTAAGCAATTTTTTTATTTACCTCTTTTTACCAGTTATGGTTAAAAATATAGCCTGAATCGACCCAGTCATTAGTAAATGGGTTAGAAATGCCACCTCTACTAACTATAATCATTTTTCAATAATCAATGTACGACATAAAGAATAAGTGTTGCACCTGTTAGTGGCACCAAGTATGTACACTCCCTTGTGTTGATCAGCACCATCTAGCTCTATCAATAGCTACACATATAAAGCGTTTTTACTTCTCAGGTACATTATAGCCGTTTAGGGGACAAAAACTTTTTGCAGAAGTAAATTATCTTGAACAATATGAGCGAGCATAGTTCTATAGATTTTGCTAACCTGATTCAAAAGTCGCTCAACGACCCATCCTCCTTCCTTCCCACGTTTTGTTGTCAAAGCATCTACCTGAAACAAACAAAGCAGCAGCAGGCAAAGCATCAATTAAATCAGCCATTGCGATTCTCGACTCCGGTTTAACTATAGCTAAGCGTGTGTAAAATCAAAGAGCCGAAGTTCATGAAATGTGTCAAAATCAATCTTAGAGCAGAAAATACCTCATCGAAGAACAATATGCATGGAGAACACGTCCTTGCACATTTAAATGATTAATTTAGCATGTCACTAACCTGTACGAACATGGTTTTAGCACGAACAGCTTCTAATGCCATCCACTTGGCCTGTTTACCCCATCTGGCCAAAAATGTATAATTCTTATTAAATTTATACTCAATAAGTAGCCTGCAACACGTACCTGGAACAGTATTTTTTAACATAAAAATAACTAATTTGTGGCCAAAAATGTAGAAAACGTAAAAACACTCGATGATCGTGTTTGTTACATTGGTTTCAAACAATTTCACTAATGCTCTTTTTGGTCCGTGTGCTTCATTTATTATGTTGAAATCTTGAATAACTCTTTCACCCTTTTCAAATTTGATCCAACTTTAAAAGCAATACCGTGATAATATTCTTCGTCCCATTTTTAAATTTTTTTTGAGATATGTACCTGGATATAAATGACGAATAAGCTTCTTTCAAGGCCTCTCCATGACTCAGAATCCTCCATTTGAATTTCAGAAAAATGAAGTTCAACACTGTATCTTCCTTTTCTTAACCTGAGGCCATAATACCTTAAAGAGTTTGGTGCTATTCTTGCGGTTTTATACAACTCAGAGTCTAAAGTACCTGTGATTTGCGAAGCGGTTTGTGTAGTATATTGAGGTCCATTTGGGTTTGATATGAAACTTCTTGTGTTGCTTACTGCCCATTTGTTGTTTGAACTTGTGTAGACTGACGAAGCCCCGAGGATTTCAGAATCATCATCAAATCTAACACCATATGTGGATACTTGTTGTGATCCACCACATTTGACAGCAAAATAAACTACAATGCAAAGTCAAAGTCAAACACACTGATTTTCAACTTAAAATTTGATAATAAATTCAGAGTTTATAAGAAAAAATTGTGATAATAATTTTAAAATTTATAATAGACATTACAGTTGGAACAGTTAACTATCGAAGCTATAGAAAATGTTTATCGAACATGACGTTAAAAATTTGTTTGTCTGACCTTGAGAGTCGAATTATGAATGATGCTGAATAGAACTTACTACCTTGAACCTTTTCTTTGCACTTGTTATCACCTAGCAGGCAACGTGAGATCTCAGACGACTTCCTGCACCTATTTTTAAGTAAACACATTAGGCTTTTCCACATATAAAAATCCCAAGAGAATGGGACTGTAAATCTTAAAGGAACGGCAGTTTACCCGTTTAGTAAGCTGTCTCCATTCACCAAAGTTCTCCTACAACATTTCTGCAGAAAAAGTATTATGTTTATGTGGTGTTGCGATAATCTGAGGACTTAAAGATGAAATAGAATAATTCAACTCACAATGATCTTTCAATTATTGCAAAATTAGCAGGTAAATTTCTTGTGATGGAATTGAAGGAGACGTCTCTGTTGCAACATAATGAAACAAAACCGATAAATAGAAGAAAACTAAGAGGTGGCTGAAGACACCATTTTGGTACTTACAGTCCCCGAAGTTGTGGAGTTATGATATTTGATGGGATCTCCCCGTTTAAGCTATTGCTTCCTAGATACCTGAAAATCATAACATTGAACATATTGGTGAGTTTAGCTTATAAAGATAATATATCCCCCCCCCCAAAAAAAAAATTTGAGCCTACATGAATCTGTTACCATCCATTTAACTATCAAATGAACCATTATTGTTACCTTGATAGCTACCACCACGATCACCACCGCCTCCACCAAGATTAGAATATTTGTAAGCGTTTGTTTTACCTCCACGTGCTTATTGTTGAGCTCATGACTTGACGACCTGAGATTCTTTGACTAAAAGCCATTACCAAATATCAGAACTCCTGCAAATATAAAAATGCATTAGAATGCGATACTCACACAATAATACTCCCAATATAGTATATTAGTACAACCCTCTTTATTTCAACTTCTAATAAACGTCTATTATATTGTATCATAATCATCCCACTTACTAATGATCTTTAATAAAAGTCCGCTGATGTACGTTTTTTTTCCTCTATTGCACGTGAAGAGAGCATATTCATAATTATTGTAAGAGGGTACAAAAACATAATTTGATTATTTGGAGCTATAAAGTGATAAAAAAACTGGTGACAATACCTTTTTAATGAGATCTAAAACATCTTGGTTATCAACAAATTCAATATAACTCCAGTTGTTGGCCTCTTGCTTATACCATTCTTTCCCTATCATAAAGACATGCTGAAATTCAAACATGGCACCTTCATGATAGTCCTTGGCAACACATCATGCTAACAGTGATCAAGAAGATTAGAAAGTTTCCTAGAGAAAGTGTAGTTGAAGTTTCTCATCTGTAAGTTAATGCAAAATTGCTAAAAGCTACATGTGCATGATAATGAAATAAAATTAACTTTGTGACAACATACCTGATCTGCTGCCTTTTCCAAATAATAAAACGTTTGTTGATCCGTGTGAACACCTTTATTTTGTGCATGAATTAAACTGAAAATCTCGAATGGTCCCAAACTTCCTCTTTGCGCTACAAAGTCCCTCCTAATCTGCAACCTTAATGATCCACATAAGCATAAAGAAACTCAGTCATTAACATGTATGTGTAATTAATAATTACTCGATTAATAATTCGAATGCAACTGTAAGATCACCTTAAAACCCAAATGTACAACTCAAGTTGTTGTAACTGCTTCCTGCTTGCATTTAGTTTCTGTGTAGCCACTATGCTCCACAGTTCCACTTTGCTCACAAGAAAATAGTTTGATCAAAGCTTCGTGGTACATAATTTTGTAGTCAGCTTATTGTTGCGTGAATGGACATCTGTAAGTTTATTAATATTTTTCTTTTTAGGAATATACCATATATTTCTGAAATGCCCTGCACACTATCGCCAACAGGAGACCCTATTCTTATTTCTGCAGTGGCCTAATCCAAACACCTTTTTATTTCTGTAGCACCCAACTTTAATCACAAAAATGCAGTTGGTTTTCGGTTATTGTTCTTAGCAGGAGGTTTCTTTTGATCTGGTGCTGCTAGACTAGTTGGTTATGGCATCCAAAAAATTACCTAATAAACATCAAAACAATAATTGTTATTCATGTTAAAACAGAAGCGGCATGTGCTAGATTTTAGCAACATTCAGGGTCTATTCTCTTTGGATGCTTTATAGTCGGGTGAAATAATGATAACGCACATACTGTAGAATTTATAGTTCATCCAATTGCAAGAAGCAGGAGTCAATAAAACGCTATAAAACGTAATTCGTACACAGAAAGATCGAAACAAAATAAAATGTATTTGATAATGAGTATCTCAAATCTGATATAAAAGTGGACATATTCATGGTACAATATTCAGTAGCTACATATTATCATATTTGAGTTATCTATATAAGACTCGCAATCTGAAATTCCACCATATAAAACAAACCTGACTCGCTACCTTATAAGATAATCGCGTCATTACTTCACGATTATCTATACTAATCTACTATACCATGAGCAACCATATAAAACCGATTAACAGCGAGACCAACTATAGAGACTAACAACCATATTAGGTCAGATAATAAGCAACCATCATACAAAAAACCTTTTTTTTGGTCATTTACAGGAAGCATAAATGCAAAATGTGAATGATATGTTGGAAAATGGAAACAAAATAATATACAACCCGAAGCCGGTAAATATGAAAATATGGACAATAGACACATACCTCACATTCATGTTGTCCTGGTCTTTCTTTTGGATATTCTCCTCTCATTTTCATTGTTGCAATAGCCTAAAATCAATACTAACATGAGCAGCTACTATTAGATTAAATTTTCATGTTGGCTAAATATAATACACCACGGTTGTGCTCAACCAAAATGACATTTTAAAGAGAAAGAAAAGCAAGTTATATTATTTATGAACATTCATTTTGAATATACCTGTAACTTTGGTGTCTGGTGGGTCAGTAAACGGGGCAAAAATGCTACGTTTAACAAACATATTTCGGTCACAAATTATTTGTACCTACCAACAATGATTTTTTATTTTTTTCCACAATCAACGAAAGGGAATTGGACTTACAGATGGAATATATATAAAAATTACCTTTCTTTTTCACAATCAACTGCACATCATTGCCATTTCCTTCTTCTCTAACACATGAGCTGCACATACAATTAACAAATCTGTTGATATCATTAACAAATTTAGAAACCTGATGATATCATTAACAAATAAAAACATTCAGCAATAGATGGTATACCTTGAATTTGTGTGACTAATGATCCAAATAGAAATGCTTGGGTAAAGGGTTTCAATACCCGGTGAATTGAATAAATGAAATAATAATGTTGTTACATGAGAGAGTGGTGATGAGCCACTCTAAACCTGTTGATGCTTAATATTATCCTTTATCACACAACAACAATATAAGAATAAGAGAAGATTAGAAGAGAGAAGGAGATGGGATGGTAACTTCAAGAGATTAGATTAAGAGAGAAAGTGAGATACAAGATGAGAATACCCTTGAAGCAACATACACATCCAACCCTTCCAAGTGAGGAGGGGAAGGGTATTTATAGGCTTCAAGGATGGAAGGCTTGGGTGGGCTTGGATTAAGCTTGGGCCTTTTACATGGACTATAATCATACATTTAATCTATAAGGTTAATCCAAGCCCATTGACTAAATTAACTAAACTAAACAATGACACACTTAATTAAACTATTACAAAGACAAATGACCATCACTTTAAAATAAATCCTAACAATCTCCCCCTAAGGGATGGTCATTCAAATGATGCTCCATGTGAGATGGTCTTTCGTTCTTCAATGTATTTGAGCTTTGAGTGTCGTTGAATAGCAGTCTTTGTTTTTGGTTCCTTCATGCTATGTGATCTTCAAAGTATCGTTTTTGAGGTTGTTCTTGCCTTCGATCAGCATCTTCATGTGCTTATGACGTCGTGACCTCCAACATACTCATACATCTTGAACTTTATACTTATGCTAACAATCTCCCCATAATCTTTCATCATATGAACTTGTTCTCGACATCTTGATTAGCTTCTTGACTTTGTCTTTTCACTTTGTCTTTAACTTGATCTTCTTGTCTTGAACTTTTACACTTGAGCTTTGATGAGGATGTTCTTCATAAGTATGAGTATGCTGAGGTGAAGATGTTTGATGTATCAGATGATGGTTGATGGATGTTTGTAGGTAGCTGCATAAAACTGTTAGTAATAATCATCCAGCGCTTACAGGTTGGGACTTTGAGATCGTCAACAGCATAGTGTGAAGACTTTCTCTAATCCTTCCCCAGGCCGTTCTGAACCGGATACCCCCGAGAGGGCTTACACGGACACACCGAAGTGCACCCACGATTCAGTGTGTCGCTGGAGATCACCCCACAACTGTAGACCGTTTGAAGCATAGTAACCATCACGATATAAAATGGCAAGATCCTTGGATCTCATTAAGACTCTTACAACTTGTGTCCTTTTTGGCGAACACAAGTGTATCATATTGGAAGTGTTTCTAACGAGATATTTTGATGAATCTCATGGCTCTAGACTCTATTGTGCGTTTTGGTTTTAGTCGTCGGAGGCATGGAGTAGAGTGCCACCTTTTCAATATCAACACATCTCGGAATGAGAGGCCGATAGATTATGTAGTGTTCTCCGTGAGAAATGAAACAAATATCTTTTAAGAGATATCTGAGTGGCTAGGAGGGGTGGTACAGCGCGTCACTGGGTCCATGACGTCTTGTCTTCAATATCAGTATCACCTTAGTGAGTACCAATAGCAGATGTATTGACCCGGTTTCTGCCCTAAGTTTTCATGGAGGGCTATTTCTTTTCACCCTTTCATTCAACTTTTCTTTTTAATTCTTCAACCCCTTCTGTCCCTTTCTCATTTACTCCTTTTTTCAATCTTACCTAAGGACTTTTAATTCTAATCTATTGGATTTGTCCTTGGGTAGATCCCTCCGGCTCTGGCGGATCGTAGGATGGTTTTTCCTAACCTTAGTCACCTTATAACTCCATGACTATCCTAGATTTGCCATAAAACCTTTTGAAAATCTCTCAAAGTGTTTATGAATAAACACATTTAGTTAGCACTTTGAGAGTTTTATATTTTTGAAATACTCCCCCTTCACATGTGCTCATGCATTTTTAACTAAAATTGCACATGTTGGGTAGAGTTCGCACATTTTGAATTGATCGATTTTCAATGAACATGACCTTTGCGAGACACGCTTACATCACTAGTTAGACTAGCTTGAAATTATTACCCGTCCCGGTCATATTCAAAGATCATCTCTCGAATTGGTACATTCTACTCAGACAAGTCCTTTGCGAGACACGTTTACATTACTGGAAAACCAGCTTGAAATTATTACCCGTCCCGGACAAGTCTTTTCGATAAGGGACATCAAGTTTCGTCAATTCGAGGGTTAGAACTGAGTCTGTCTGGAGAGCATACTTTGAGATTCCACGAACTTTAAACCTTTTGATCACATTTTAATCACGTCTTCTCCCCCTCAAAAATAGCATGAATTCATATTTTTGATATCAACTGATTAAAATAAAACCTTTTGGAGAGAACGACGGATTTTAGCATGAAATTGGAACATTTTCTTTTTTCTACTCCCCCTTAAACAAAGTATATGGTTAAACATTTTAGTTTAAAAGCAGTTTTAAGGGTTTAGGAGGGAGTTATCTTGAGCACTTTATGAAAGATTTGGAAAAATCTGATTGAAAAATCTTGAAGAAAATGTGCTCAAGATAGAAAAGATTTTGAAAAGTTTTGAAGATATGTAAGGAGAAATATCTTCATTTGTTTTTAGGATAAGTGTTAGAAAAAGAAATTGGTTATGCACAACACTTTCCTTTATTTGAAGTTCGGGTTGTAAGCTGAAATACTTACAAGCCATCGGGTTAAGCACGGGTTCTGGAGCGAGTCTCTCAGAAGCCATCAGGTTAAGCGCGGGTTCCGTACTGAAATGCACGAAAGCCATTGTGAAGATTTTTAGGATAAGTGCTTTGAAAGATTTTGAATAAGCACTTTCCTTTCTTTGAAGAGCGGGTCCTAATCCGATATGATTAGAAGCCATTAAGTTAAGCTCGGGTTCTAGAGCGAGTCTCTTAGAAGCCATTTTGAGAAGAAGTTTTGAGAAACGACATGTTTTGAAAACATTTAAATGAACTCTCGCTCAAGCATCTGTACATGCCCGTATCATTGTTGAATGACATTTCTAGGTACGTACAGAATATCGATTATACGAGAGACATGCCGGAGAAGAATATTTTTGAATTTTATATTTTATATTGTTTTTGTCTTTTTGGAAATTTTCTATTTTTATATTTTGCTTTTGATGGTTTTTCAAATTTTGTATTTTGTTTTTGATTTTAAAAAAAAAATGTATTCACAAAGAAAAATTAAGTATGAACAAGTAGAAGTGGAGTTAAGAGAGGAATAAGACCAGGATTTCCAAATGCGATGTTGGCATAGAGTTCTTCTTTTCCACATTGGTTGTATGAACCATTTGCACTTTCGTAAGTGCCTGCATTCACAAAATCCACAGAAGAAGAATATGCACAAATAGTAGTGTTAGCAGCACATGAATCATCACTCTGAGGGTGTTCACTATCAATGGTTGTAGTGGTTTCTACTTTCGTATCCTGATGATTTTCACTACTACGTGTTGTGGTGCGACTATCAAGAATCTTTCCTGTGGGAATCCATCTAAGACCGACTGTTTTAAAAACTTTTCCCGTGGGAATCCACCTAAGGCAGGATCTAGGAGTTGTTTTCTTGTCAGATACAGCGGAAGTCTCATTTTGAGAAAAACTACGTCCTGTAGGGATCCACTTGGTAGAATTCTTAGCTTTTTGCTTCTTATCAACGGGTGTGTTTCTATTTGGTGTCTTAGAGGATTGTGCCTTAGCACGCAAATTTGCTTTCTTGATATACTGTGCCGCACATGCATCATGATTAGCTGAAAAGACACATTTTTGACATGTAGGACAGACAAATTCAACATTCTTGTTCAAAACAGCAACCTTAACTTTGTCACTACAGTCATTTGAAGCTTGTTTTCTGTTCGAAGAGGAATTCTTAGTGTTGCATTCTACTTGTTTAACATTTTCTTTTTCGCAACTACTCTTAGATGCAGGCTAATCCCTAGTCTTTTGTTGAGTGTTCCTAGGTAGTGGTTTACAACTATTAGCAGTGCCTTGTAATGTTGTAGAATTCATCACCGTAGACGGTGTTCCTAAAATTCCATCTTTTCGAATCTGTGCCTTTTTCCTAGCTTTTTCTAGATAGGAATTGTGGACCATGTTGTTTGAAGCATCAGATTCTTTAACAGTATTTGTGGTCACATTTGGTGAGCTATTCCTGGGGGCACACACATTAGGATTCAACTTGTTGTCCTTTGAATTTGTAGTAGCATTCCTAGACTCTTTTGGATTATCTTTTGCACTTTTGTCTATCGCCCTATGTGATTGAGATGTAGAGGCAGACGTAGTAGTGGGACTAATCCTATTAAGGTCAAGTGCTATCACATTTGAGTTTTCGACAACAACTTTTCCTTTTCTTTTCGCAGTAAACTTGGGCAAGGGTGTTGGAGTGACTGGTTTTGTCAAATCAATTATCACATCAGCTTTCGGAACATTTTGAGAAATTGATATTTTTGGTTTTACAACCGGTTTGTCCGAAGTTGATGGTTTTGCAAACTTAGTTTCCTCACCCTTCCCTTTTTGACTTTCAAGCTGAGACTTCAAAAGATCAATTTTTTCTTGCATGTTTTTGTAAGAACGCTCATACGACAATTTGTCATACTTGCATTCTTCTTTTTTCTGATCAAGTTGTTTAAAATATGTTACATTTTGTTTTTCAAGCTTAATAAGCGCCTTTTCATATTTTGAAACAATTTCGGAAGTCTCAGCTCGAAGTCTTTCATCATCTTCAACAGAATACAATTGATAAATAATGGACATAATATCAGTTGAAAGAGCTTCTTCAGAGAGTGCGTCATTTTGTTTTTCCAAAACTTTGATTTTTTCAATGTTTTCATTAGCTTCAATTATCAAGGATGTGTGGTCCTTGACAAATTCCGTTACTTCTTTGATAATTGCGTTCTCAACATGAATTGCTCTTGCATGTATGTTAGATACAATGGGAGTAATTTCTGTTTCGAACATATTTTTCTGTTCAGTTTGAAAACTTGAAAACCAATCGTTGACTTTAGTATCAGTTTTGGTTGCCACAACATCTTGAAGCATTTCAATTCTCCTTTTAAGATCGGCCAATAGTATTCTAGCTTCACTTGTGGAAGTGTCGGTAGAGTACATTTGTTCGATGTTAGAAAGGTGTTTTGAAACAACTTTGAATTTTGAGGCAGCCACTGGTTTTTTGAAAAACAAAGGTGACTCCTTTTTAACAAGATGAACACCAGCAATTTTGTTAGCTTCATTATAATCAATTGGTTTGATTTCTCTATTCAATTGCCTCATTTTGTTTCGACTCTCTTTCATAAGCTCAATCGTTTCATGCGAATCATAACAAGCAGGTGGATCATGCACATCATTTATAAGATTACCATTAAATAGCACATTCTGTTTTTGCTGAGCTTTCTTGAGATAACAAGGGTTTTCACAACCGAGAGCCATTTTCTTTCTTGTATATAAAATCGGGTTTTTGTCGTTAATTAACATATTAATCGTTTGAGTTGAATGACCCGTTTTTACAAGAATTTCTTCCAACTTTTTAATAGTTTCCTGTTTGTCAAGTACTTCATCAAGAAGTTCATCTTCTCGTTTTGAAAACTTTGAATGCAACTCGTTCTTTTCTTTTTCAAGATCAGAACAAATTGATTTTTGTTTAGAAAGTTGGTTGGTTAGATCAGAAATTTCTGCTTTTAGGGATTTAATTTGCATGTTCAGTCTAACATCAAGAGTGTCGTATTTGATTTGCAAATGTTTTTCCCTTGAAACAGAATCACTGTAACCAGTTTCAAGTTCTGACAGTCGTTTGTGGTGAAATTCAAAAGCTTTTTCGTTCACCTTGTATCTCTCAAGCTCAGTGGTCAATTTTTCATTAGCGGCCTTAACATCGCTATTGATCTTTTTGACCTTTTCAATCTCAATACGACAATTATTCAGTAATGATTCAAATAAAGCACGGGTTTCCTCATCATTAGCGTCATTTTGTGCAGCTTGAACTTCATTAGGATCCATATCTGGAGATGCCAAATTAATATTGCTACAACTTGGCAAGTCCATATATGTATCATAAGTAGGTATGAGAGGCACAGAATGTGGCTTTTGTTGAGCAAACGGATTAACCTCATTACTTGAAATTGATGTCTCATGGAGTGGTTCTTTGTCATAAGTAGGAGGAATGTCAGAATCGCTGCTTGATGTTGATTCTTGCTGATTAGGCATAGGGTCGGAGATTCCAGTGATTTCTGTAGAATTATCATTAATTCTTGTTGAAACCATGAAGTCGTATTCCTCATCAGTCAATGGTATTCCCGAGTCTCTCTTTCTGGCTCGAATCAACATGTACTGGAGCTTTTCTACCCTATCCATTGCATTGACATTTCCAGCTCTACCTATATCACTCCTTTGGGTTGCAGAAGAAGTCATGAAGCAATAATTCTCATTATGATTGACCCCATTCTGATTCACAAACTGATCCATTTGATTTCCCGTATTTTGCCCAGCATATTGCATTTGATTCCCCATTTGAATACCCGTAGCATTTCCTTGCTGATTCTCGATAACGTCAACCATTTGTCCTTCTTGACCTATATATGACTGCATGTTGTCAGTGTACGGTGAGTTCCATTGGTTGTTGTTATGTGGTGGGATGTTTAATGCTTTGGTGATTAATGCAAACGCATATGCCAAATCAGTTGTGATATTGTTTTGGTGAGCGGCCATTGATGAAGTTGTATGATAAAGATGATGTTGGATCGGTTAAAGAACTAGGATACGGTTGGTTACTGTTCACGAGTTTTATCGTTGTCCTTGAATAGTCGTTGAGAAAAAGTTGATAACCCAAAGTTTATATATAAGTGACTCAAAAGCAAAAGCATGCAAAGTAAACACTTCACGTCAAAAAGCAAAACATGCAAACACACATGAAAATTTGTAAACTTCACCTCAAAAGCAACCTCTTTAATAATATATCAAACACATCACATGCAAGCTCTTGTCAATCTTTAATAATATATCAAACACATCACATGCAAGCTCTTGTCAAAACAAAACACACGTCTCTCACATGCAAACTTCAAAAGCAGGTTTTTGTAATATTAGAACACGTCAAAGCTTACTATCCTTAAAATAATATTCACATGCAACACACGTCAAATACAAAACACACGTGAAAAGATTATATGTAAACCAAAATCCACACGTCACATGCAAACACTTGTATTATAGTTTCAATATTATGATGCAAACTCAAAGTTATGCTCTCAATTTTATAATGCAAACTCAAAATTATGCTCACTTCGCATGCAAACTTATGAAGAAACTCAAATATGGAAAAGTGGCTCGTCCAAGTTGCTGGTTCGACTAGAGAAAGTTGCTCGATTGTTTTACTGCCTCGACTAGGTTAACTTGCTTCGATCAAGAGAGTAAGCTCGGTGAAAAAACAAGTTCGATCGAGTTCGATCAAATGAAGTTCGCTCAAATGAAGTTCGATCAAATGAAGTTCGATCAAATGAAGTTCGATCAAAACAAGTTCGATCAAATGAAGTTCGATCAAATGAAGTTCGATCAAAACAAGTTCGACTAAATGAAGTTGTTCGATCAAGAAAGGATCGATGTTCGATCAAGTTAGCTAACTCGCTAGTTGTTCGGTTAAATAGTTTCTCGATCAACTGCCAAAGAATACTCGATGAAAGTTAGATCAAAACTTCTTTGGTGAAATTATTCGATTACAACTTGTTCGGTGAAAAAGTTCGGTGAGTTGTTCGGTTAAATTGTTCGACGAAGTTGTTCGATCACACAAGTTGTTCGACGAGTTTTGTTCGGTGAATTGTTCGGTTAAGTTGTTCGATCAACACTTGTTCGATCAAAGGTGAACAAACATAGTCTAGCTCGACTAAGTTGTTCGATCAAGGTAGAAGTTCGATGAATTAAAGTTGCTCCTTCGATGAGATGGTTCGATGAGATGAAAGTTGCTCCTTCGACTATATTGTTGTTCGATCACTTTGCTTTGCTCCTTCGACTACTTTGATGTCTAGATGAAAGGTGGTTATTGGACAGTAGTGAAACAAAACAAAAACAATGCAAATGAAACAAAACAAAATGGAACAGTAACTTGACAAAATAGATGTGAAACAGTAACGTGAATTTTTTTTTTTATAAATCCTAGACTTTATATTTTGCTCTTGATACCACTTGTTGATGCTTAATATTATCCTTTATCACACAACAACAATATAAGAATAAGAGAAGATTAGAAGAGAGAAGGAGATGGGATGGTAACTTCAAGAGATTAGATTAAGAGAGAAAGTGAGATACAAGATGAGAATACCCTTGAAGCAACATACACATCCAACCCTTCCAAGTGAGGAGGGGAAGGGTATTTATAGGCTTCAAGGATGGAAGGCTTGGGTGGGCTTGGATTAAGCTTGGGCCTTTTACATGGACTATAATCATACATTTAATCTATAAGGTTAATCCAAGCCCATTGACTAAATTAACTAAACTAAACAACGACACACTTAATTAAACTATTACAAAGACAAATGACCATCACTTTAAAATAAATCCTAACAAAACCAATTGCAAATGCAAAAGACACTACTAGAAAAAGGGCTATCCTTGACTCGCTTTTTATGACCCACGCTAAAAGATGACGCGCAAAGAGCAAAGTCATAAAATAAGAGTCATTTCGAGTAAATTTTCTATTGGGGATGACTCATTTTCAGAAGCGTCATAACATATCGTCATAATCAGTTAGTATTCCAAAATTCCCTTTCCCGCTCCTCCACACCAAAACCCAAATTCAATTAACTCCCAAATTTTCAAATCTCAAAAACACACACACAAAAACCTAATCCCAAAATCCCTTCACCAAACAAAACAAAAAATGGCTCTAATCTTCAAATTCCCCAAATCCCTCACATCTCTGGAACAAGAACAAGACCCCACTCATTTCTCAGTTCAAACCCCCATCTCAATCCCCACCCTCTCCCTATCCGATCTCGACCACTAATGGAGCCTGAACATAACACCACCACCCCAAACCCTAAGGACGATAAGGTTCCGTCAAAAGATCAGAAGAAGAAAGACGATAAGAAGGATGAAGATCTCGTAAGCTTGCTTTTATTATTTTTTTATTAAATTACTTAATTCTGTTTTTAATTAATTAATTAATTTGATTGTTACATAATAGTCTGAAGAGGATTTGGCGTTGAAGCAACAATTGGAGCTGTATGTTGAGAGAGTACAAGATGCTTTGCAGAAAGTTGCTCTTGAAAGCATGAGGTATCAACATCTCTTGATGTTAGTTTTTAGTCAGATGATGTTTTTTTAATAATCGAACTAGTTTTGTCACGGCTTTCGGTTAGAAATTTAGGATTGTTATTTGTACTATTATACTTTTAAGGTGTTTGGGTTAGATTATTTTTTAGGTATCTGAATTTGGACGAGGGCTTTAACAAAGAATAAGCTTTAACAAACACCCCTAAATGTTTCCTAGAAAGAATTGGTATGTGTATAACGAATAGGTTACGGTAACACAGTTTATGAAATTCTTAGTTAAGAATTCGAGTACGAATGTTTGTGTGTATTCTTAATTAAGCTAATGATACTTTATATTTGGCTATGTAACTGAATCATGGACAAGTTTGATAGTATTTCATAAGGTACCGACTGAATGAGGGTGTATGTGTGTGTTTTTAATTAGGAGCCAGTGTATGACGAGGAGGTAGGAGGAAGCATATTACGGTGAAGACTTTGCCGAAGAGGATCGAGATGGTACTTTTTATCTTATTAGTAAAATTATGTGGGTCGTGTTTGTATGGCCCTGTGCAGATGATAATCAATTTATTTTATATTTTTAAGGTGACGGAGAAGGAAAAAAGAGAGACTTCACCAAATTGGAACTTAAACCGGATCATGTCAATCGACAATTATGGGCTTGTGCAGATGGTCGTATCTTTCTAGAAACATTCTCACCATTGTATAAACAAGCTTATGACTTTTTAATTGCTATCGCGGAGCCTGTTTGCAGGTAACATATGTCTGCTACATATTCTCTTATACTTATAAAATTTGAATCTTATAGCTTTGGGGTTTTGAACCTGTAGACCGGAGTCTATGCATGAATACAACCTCACTCCCCACTCCCTTTATGCGGCTGTGTCGGTGGGTTTAGAAACTGAGACCATCATATCTGTCTTGAAC
Organism: Artemisia tridentata subsp. tridentata; assembly: GCA_021014915.2. NCBI lineage: Eukaryota > Viridiplantae > Streptophyta > Magnoliopsida > Asterales > Asteraceae > Artemisia > Artemisia tridentata. The sequence continues at coordinate 318,953,619 of CP139508.1, read as the reverse complement.
AAGCTTTCGAAGACCAAGCTCCCTAAGGAGATGATTGACTTTATTCATGCGTCAACAGCAAATTATGGGAAAGTAAAGCTTGTTCTAAAGAAAAATCGATACCTAGTTGAATCTCCTTTCCCAGAGGCAAGCTTGCTCGTCTTTTTCCCATCTGCATAACATATGATGCTATCCGGTTATCAGTTATTTATTTGACACTTATCTGCAGGTATTGAAGAGATTGTTAAGTGATGAGGTGATATCTCGAGCTAGGGACACTAATGAGGTTTGTCTTTTGCAGTAAATTTTCTGTGTCTTATGTAATGTTGATGAGGGGTTGTGTTAAGGTAGATACAGAACTTGAATATTGATGTTACTAATAGTAATGCTTCGTGAGCTGTTCTATTGGACAATCTATGTATTCTTGCTATATTATAGAATGTTTTGGCAGCATCTGAAGTTAATGAAAACCTTAGTTGACTTAAATGATCATGTTTTCCCCAGAATGCTTGCAGGACATATGTCTAGTTATGCTTTGTTGGTTCATGTTGGTTATGTTCATATTTTGGTTCTATTTATATATGCTTAGATTATAGGGTTCGTGTTATCCACATTTATTACATTCACATTCAGATTATAGGGTTCGTGTTATCCACATTTCTTCCAATATGACATTCACATTTTGAAGTGAATACGATCATTTCATTCTGCTTTTTAGCATTAATCTTGGTTCTACTTTTCACATGTAGGCAGGCGAAGTATTAACTATTAGTAAAACGGTTGGTGAAATTGAAGGAACACATGATGAGCTGCTAAACGAAGCACAATTGGCAGCCGTAGCTGAAGAAAAAGAAGCCCATTCATTTGAAATTGATCCTGCTCAGGTATCTTTCTACGTCACTTTGACTGGGCACTTATACTCATCTTCTAATGGCATTTCTCTCGGCTGTAAAAGTGGTTATTAGATAGGAACAATATACGTTGTAGGATTTTTCGAGCTGTACATGGCTTATCATTAATATAGTATTCGGATTTTACCAATATACTTGACAGGTTGAAAATGTAAAACAAAGATGCTTGCCAAATGCTCTAAACTATCCCATGTTGGAAGAGTATGATTTTCGCAATGATACTGTGAGTTATCTTTTGAGTTGAACTTGAACTTTCATTGGAATAAGAGTAACTCCGGGACTTTTTAGTCGTCTTCTACAACTGATAACCGCCCATTTGTACACTGCAGATCAATCCGGACCTTGAGATGGAACTAAAACCTCAAGCACAACCACGGACTTTTTAGTCGTCTTCTACTATCGATATGTAATTTTTGTCGTTAATTAACTTGTGACTTATCGTGAATTAGTACTTGAGTTAACCTCATTGTTTTGATATATATATATGAAATGCGTTATTTTGATATTTGTGTTTTTAATTTTGTATTATCAGGTTTTTAATTGTCATTTAATAGAAAATTAGGAACTGGAAAAAATTAATTTAAAAAAAAAAATTAAGTTATGACTCGCAAAAAGGAGAGTCATAAAACGTGGGTCATAAATGCGCGTCATAGAGGGATGACGCACAAATGTTAGTCATGAAGCTTTATGACGGGTCCATCCTTGACTCGCATTTGCGCGTCATAAAGCCTCTTCTTGACTCGCATTTGGAGTCAAGAATAGCCCTTTTTCTAGTAGTGAGATATATGTTCGAACACATTCGAACTTCGACAATTACTCTTTTAAGAGTATGTTTGGACAAAAACGATCTTTAATGGGTTTCCAGCAGGAAAATAATAAAAACAACCTAAAAGAAAAGAAAAAAAAATGGATATTAATACTTAAAATGGAGTTGATTAAGTAGTCATTCAATATATACCTTCAAAAGATAACAAATATCATGATCATGTTTTACAGTGACACTGACATCAGTGATGAATTTCACAATCCTAATCCTGTATAGATTTCGACATACAATACATGCTTACAATTATGATGAGAACATGGCACTTCACAAACTGAATTTAATCAATTATCTGCACATTACCAATCACCAATCATAAGTTCAAGAAACAATATTCATATGATTTATTAGCAAAATCAAATGAGACTAATGAATACATACCTTGTAGATGTCAAACCAATATGTGTGCTTAACAGGATACATGAGTCTCAAACCTGATAATATAGAACTATGCAAAACAATGGTAAGTCGACAGTTGATACATGTATCCATGAACTCCAATCGTGTTTCATTAGGGTTTTAAAAGTGGCGTACTTTTTTTTTTTGTATCAAACCGTAATAGAGAGAAAATAAATATGGGGTTTATATTTTAGGGTTTTAAGAATGTGTTGTTATTAAGACATTACACTTTGATTTTGAATTGCCTATCATAACTTGTGGCTTGTTCCATTGGTTGTGGTGTCTGTTTGTGAGCTGGCAGACCCAGGTTCGAATCTAGCATCTTGCATTTTTGTAGAAATTAAATCCGAAATTTATGAACAAATTAAAGGGTGCTTAGGTGGCATTAATTCCTGATTATGTGGCATTTATATGATTATGTGGCATTGAGGTGGCATTTATGTGGCATTATCTACGTGTAACGCCTCCTGTTATATATATATGTATATATATATATTATATATATATATATATAGTGTAACTTTCTTTTCAGAACCAATTTAAGTGCGAGAACTGCGAGAACCAATATAAACCATTAGATTATTTCATAAATGGATGAGATTACTTGTGCCATTAATGTAATTAAAATAAAGATTAGGAAACTTTGGTAAATCTGAAAGGGTAATTTGGGTATTTCTTAATTCACCCTAAAATAACGGGAGGAACCTGTTATCCCCTCAAAACCTAAAAACCGCCACCCTCACAAAACTTCTATTATCTGTAAACCTAAAAAACCGCCACCCTCACAAAACTATATGTCGCCTCTTTCACAAGAACCATTATCCGGCCAGATAAAAAAAAAGATAATCATCTCCAATATCTTTAGATCGACCAAGCATCAACGAGTATTCAATCCGATTTAAGGTTTGATTCTTTATTTGATATTGGTTTTTGATTTTGATTTGTTTCCACAAAAATCGTTCTTATCTCCTCACCAACTAAAATTCCACCATCGGAACCCCATGTTTTGAGGGTTTTTTTTCCTCTCTCTAGATCTATATATATATATTTCAAGTTATTTAGTTTTTTTTAATAGATCTATGTATTTACTTTACAGATCTGAGTTTTTATAACACTCTTGACATCGCCGAGATTGCTCGGAATGATCCTCCATGGTATGAATGCGAGCAACTTTTTCTTCTAGAGTGCATAAAATTATGGGTCTGATATGGCCATAGGAGGGGCTTCCAGAAAATATACAATATATGTGTACCACCACTTTATATGTTTCACCAAACCTGTAAAACAAATCAAACAAAAGCAAAAAACTACTTTTGTAGTGATTAGAGCGTTAGAAAAAAATATAAGAAGGTTATGTCCAGATCTGCAGATCGTTACGGCGTAATCCATTAATTGGATATGCCGTAATGGTCAAGTTGGGGCAAAAACTACCTTGGTGATACAGACTATTGTTCATATGACGTATCCCTGAGATTGGATGCGCCATAATGAGCAGTCTGTATGGAAAACAAGATACTGGTCAGGGTTTGGTTGCGGCGTATCCCAAAATAGGATTGCGCCGTTAACAAAGACTAGACAGATAGTTTATAAAATATAAATCCTAAAAAATGCAGAAATAAACAAAAGTACGAAATTTGAGAGTGGAATACGCCATAACCTTGGGAGTCCAACATCTGCCTAGAAGACGATAACAATTTGTACCTCAGTCAAATCATGTTGGGGACATTTCAAGAGCATATCATTGAACCTTTCCCATGCTTTGTAAAGGGTTTCTCCGGTTTCCTGCTTAAAGTTGCTGATTTCTTCCATCTTCTTAGCAGTTATAGATGGTGGACAATACTTGCTCAAAAACTTTGTTTTTAATTCAGCCCAAGCAGTAATGCTTCCACCAGGTATAGCCTTAATCCATCGACTTGCTTGTCCAGTTAGTATCTTAGGGAAGACACGTAGCATCACATGATCAAGACTCACATCGGGTGAGTGGAACAAGTCGACAATCTCAAGCACCTTTTCCACGTGCTCATTAGCATCTTCAAATTTAGATCCGCTGAAGGTGTTCTCTCGGAGTTCCTTAAGAAACTGCCCCTTCAGCTCAAACTTAATGTACTCTCCGAATGCAAGCCTAACGATCCCGGGACCCATGTTGTCCCGAATCTGTGCCATATACTCCTCAATTGTTTGAGCCATTGTGCCTGAAATCAAAAAATGAGTATTAGTAGATACGTGTTACAAAATGAAATCTAGTCTAAATACGAAAAATCTTTTTGGTGTTACTGTTCACCTAATACGCCGTAAACAGATAAGTGTTTATGCCGTAATCAGTCTTGAAACAATACGAATACTGAGTTAAAACCGTTACGCAGTATCAGAATAAATCAATACGCAGTAAAGATAAATAATAACGCAGTAAAGATAAGTGTTTATGCCGTAATCAGTCTTGAAACAATACGAATACTGAGTTAAAACCGTTACGCAGTATCAGAATAAATCAATACGCAGTAAAGATAAATAATAACGATTTTTTATGTTTTTTTTTTAGAAATTTTTAATAAATATTAAAATTAACAAAATAATATAATAAAAAGAAAAAGAATATAAAAATGAAACTAAAAATTAAACTACGACAACTAATCTGTATCAGCAATGATTACGCCGTATGCTAGAAAGCGGTACGTCGTAACTGAGAATCAAGAATTACGCCGTATCCAAAGGAAGTGAATACGCCGTAAACCTAACCTGAAACAGAAGACAGTTGAAAAACAAAGAAAACAAACAAAACAAAAAACAATGAAACTAATCTAACAAAAATACAAAACACACTAAATTAACCTAAAACAAAATTATTCCCCGGCAGCGGCGCCAAAAACTTGGTGTGTGTTTCGTTGTAAGTATTTTTATATTCAAGTTTTAATATTTATATTTAGCTGGACTTATACCTTAAAGACACACTTTCATGGGCAGTGTACCCGATCAGATGTAGCCAGTGGGGCAAGTATGAGGTCGATCTCGGGAATAGTATGCTTAGATCCTATCTAGTGTAATTTACAAGTTTAAAGGGCGGGTTTTGATTGATTTGATTAATTAACTACTAGAAAGCATAAAATGTAAACTAAACTAATTATACTAAAGTTGTGATCAATGAGAGAAAGAAGTGCTAGCCATGTTAATCATATTCCATTTTAGTTATCCGTTCATTTGTGCAATGATCTAATTGTAAAGTACTGGTGACGTCAGGATATGTGGGGAATGTCTCCTTGGTCCAGATAACACCCCCACACTCCTATCTAAGCTAGACTAGACCACTTGGTCCATGTATCTAGCCACTATACATGTAATCTCCTAGGCCATTTGGTCCATGTACCTATCGGACTACAAGCATGCATAAAGTTATGTCATCTAATCTATGTGATTTATCAATGGTATTCACTTTGTCCATGTAATGCCGTACTCATTCTCCACTTGGTCCATGTAAGAAGAGCACCCCCCTACTTAAATGTTCTCACAATATGCATCCAATACCCACTTGGTCCATGTGATGCTAGACTTAAACTACTTAAACAAATAAACGAGGATTAAAACGATAAACACATAAACTAAGCAATACACGACAGTAGATCTAAACAAACGAAAATACTACCATAGAATCTTCATAAATATGGCTAACACCCAAGGGTGTTAGCCCATAATGTATGTAAAAGCACAAATGGATAATTCAAACGATAAACAAATCATAGTTATAACAATATGCAAATCGAATGATTAAGCTGAATGTGATGATACGAGACCTTCTCTCCTTGTTATCCTAGCTTTTGGGACTGATCTTGGGGCGTTGAAATGGTGAAATTCTGCTGTGGTTGAAAGTGGTGAGTGAAAGATATCAAAAACTCCCGTTTAGGGCTTGTATTTATAGTCTTCTGTTAGGGCGAGATTACAGCGTATTCATAAGGGAATACGGTGTAATCTAGATATCTTGATTGCTGACGAAGAAAGCATATTTCAAGCATATTCTGCGTATCTTCTAAAATACGGCATAAACTAGAGATTCGTTACGTCGTAACTTTCAAATTTTCGATATACTTGGACGAGGGATAAGATCATCATTATGGCGTATGGCCAGAGTTTCATACGCCGTAATCCTTCAATGGTTGACTTGGGCTTTGACTATAGAGCTTCCAATTACGGCGCATTGCCAGAGTAAAATACGCTGTATTCTTCAACATCCACCAAGGCTTTGTGAATTCTTCCAGGTACCAATACGGCGTAAGGCCAGAGTTACTTATGCCGTATGCTCTTTTACAGCTTGCATAAAAAATAGCTCCAAATCATGCCTTTAATCCGTACTTTTAACAATATTGCTCCATAATTATTGAAAGGAGAAAACTAAAGCGATTAAGTATCAATTCAGATATAAATATGCAAAATATGAGCAAATAACATGTGATAAGTATTCAACAATATAGTACTTATCACAATGCTACTGTCTTCGGATGTAAAACTTGTCACTTGTAGATATCAAAGTTCTCTTCATCTGCCTCTTTTTGTTTTAGCAATGCAAAGCTCATGATGTTATTGTTCTTATTACCACCTTTGTATTTTTTAATAGATTCATATTTTATTTTCAACTGTTTTTGTGGGATTTCACCATTTTTGGAAGAGGATGATCTTTTTGTTAATCTTCGACGTTATTGTGTTAAACAAACAACCTACACAAATGCAATGGATTTTTGAATCAGTAGACAAATATAATTCTTATAAATTTCATATTTGTATTTCTTTAAACATATATAATAGAATTTGCTTGAGTAATGTACTTTAAGAATATTTAAAAAGTACCACATTATCATCATTATCATAATAACCATAACTATCAAATTTCCTTTTGACAGCAAACGAATTATCAATAATCAACATATATAACAAATTTGTAATAAATATCCAAAATGATTGTAATATGAATGAATATTATTAATAATATGAACAATTAAGTATAATAATACCTCTTCATCATCTGATATGTTGATGACTGAAGCAACTTTATTTGATGATTGAAAATTTGAATTACTTGCATCATTAGTGTAAAAAACATAGTCCTTAATATTGATCATGACGTTAGATCTTACAATACATAATACATAAGTTGAATAATTAAGAATAATGGTTTAATGTTTCATTTATTTTATTTTTTAAAATAAATATACAAATACAAAATTACCACAGAATCACATGTGTCATAATCAATAATATGATTTTTGTCATTATGATGTTCCTTATAAGATAACCTGTAAAATAAAAGCACTAGCATGTGTTTAAATGATGATATTGCAGGAATCTTATTATTGATAAATAATTTTGTAGAAATATTGAGATTTGTTACTTCATGTTTGTCTATTAAATAAGAATAAATTAAAAAATAAACATATATTGTTAGACATATTTGTATAAATCAATATTGTTTAAATATAAATAGATATAAATGACAAAAAATGCATATTACTATTCCATATGCTGACTCTTGCAAGTTGAATAAGCAACACTATTGGTTCAATGTTGTAATTTTTGACTGCTTATGTACCATTCCATTATGAGTGCATAATCTTCCCATAATGTAATGTTAACTTCAAGATCACTATTAATTGATAAATTATGTTAAACAAATGTAGTTAGATCATGTTAAAATAATGTACAGAAACGAATGATATTTTGAATTAAAAAATCAAATTAAATACACATATAATTAAATAATAAACTTACTTCAAATTTCTCAACTTGAATTCCATAAGAGGTCTGAATGAATTTTTCACATTACCACTTACATGGTTGGTTGGGATGATATATAGCCAATGAGATCTGCAATGGTTAAGAGTTTTGTTACAACTTTTTAAAACAATGGATAATATTTTTTGTTTAATTATTATTGGATGATGATTTCTCACTAAAAGCAACATTAGGAATAGCTCTATTGTTGATGATTTCGTCGTATGATATAAAGTCAAAACCATCGTGTGTACATTCAAATTATTTTATCATACTTATTTCTATATATTTTTTAAATAAAATTTTCCAAATGAGATTTTTTAGTCGTATGCCTTCTAAATTACATACAAAAGTAAAATTTGAAAGGATAAATGCATTGTTTTTCTTCAACATTGATCGAAAGAAGGTAAGCACATAATAATTTGCACAAGCATGAATTTTGACACACTGCAATTGTACATTGTGTGATATAAGAACAATAATTTACATAAACATGATTGCTAATGACCTAAAATTATATATTTAAATTTTTATTATTTTTCTAACAATTTATACTCACCTTTTCATCCATCAATATCATATTGATCTTTTCAGTATTGGATGTTTCTTAGAGTGATTGTTAAGCATGTTCCCCACAAATGTATAATTCTTATTTTAATAGTCGAACATTGATAGTCATTTGTTAGTTCATCTAAGTAAGAGATATGACGATTAGATATGAAGGTACTTGGGATTGTTTTCTCTTAGCCGAACTTTGATTATTTGATGTAAACATGTTTAGGTTTTTAGGTTTTTTGTTTGCAGAAATTTTTATCTCTTATTTATATAATTCTTTAAAAATAATTTCTCAATATTATCTAGAAGGTTTAAAAAATATATTTATTAAAATACGAAACCCTAATATGGAAAATATGTTTTTAGCTTACTAATATGTATATATATGTAAACATTATATTTTTATATCGATTTTGAAATTCGAAATCATATCCTAAATTAAATTTGATTCTTTCAAAAAATAAGAAAAGATAATTATTGTCAAAATGTTACACAATTTTCGGAATCATATCATAATCTAAATATAATGTCTAATTTAAATTTATAGTTATAATGTTCATAAATTTTAGTATATTTTCCTAATTTAAGCATACTTGTTTAAATAATTAATAAATAAAAATAATAGTTTCAATATTACATATAAAAATGTGTTGAAAATTCAAAGATTTATATTAATATTGAAATTTGAATCATAAATATACAAATGTGTTACAGTATTATAAAAATTTAAGCAACGAATGTGATAAGTATAAATAAAGCTACAAACAATCCAGTAATAATGACCATCAGAATCATTATCACTGACAACTATCACAAATCAAATAGTAGACGCATTACAATTAAAATTTTAATATATTTCTTCCATTAGAAAAGTATAGACTGAAACATAGGGTGTCATCATTATATTCCTTCAATATTGTTGATAAATATAATAAACAATAAATCATTAACACAAAATAAAGTTATATGTAATATATCGATATTATATTTATTTACAATAACGATAAGAATTTCATAACTTAAAAAAAAAAGTCTTCATTCATTACCAAAAAAAATATCCAAATTGATCAAATAATCGTCATCAATGTGGTCGGAAGCACGCAATTGATTAACTAATATTATTGCCTAGGTCAATTTAGATAACAATTTGTTGATATCACGGACACTTAATACTTGGGTTCCAAACTTTTTCGTTAACCAATCAAACAACGACTCAAAATCATTATCATCTGTAACAACATAAAAACAAACATAGAATTATCATAAATGTAAATATTTATTGTAGCATACATGTTAATTATTAAAAAAATTATTACCTGAATGTCCTTTGTTTATATCAGACATTTTCATAGGATTTGAGTTTATATATAGATTGGTATTAGTTCGTATTTGTATTTCAATAGATAACGTAATTTGAATATAGAAAAAACCTCAACAAAGATAACTATCGTTTTTAAAACCTTCTAGGATATGCATCATAAATCTGGAAACATATTTCTGATGGGACGAATTTATTGTTTTAAATACAATGATAAACGTATCCCTAAAGTCACGAGATTTGAATTCATACAAAATAAAAAATAAGAAAATATATTGTCATATGCACTTAAAGCATTAACAAAGGACATAAGAATCGAAATGACATCCATCACAAATCAAACAGTAAATATATTTCTTCGATAAAATAACTATAGAATAAAATATTGCTTTTATTTCCTTGTTATTAAATGGTTAATATTCCTAACTATCAGTAACAAATTCTTACCGTCTACCATAAATTAAAGTCATTTATTTAACTTCAACTACCTACATTTTCCTATATTTTAAATACCAAATTTTTTCTCATATAAATCTTGAATCAAACCATCCATAAAACCACAAATAAAAACACACGCATAATTATGAAGTGTCCCTTCTAACAATAGGGAATGAGTACTTGCAAAAAATATAGTAACATGACACACACACAAAAAAAACTTTCTCATCATAAAAATTGGTGGTGAATCTATTATTAGATACTTCAAAGTTGGAATTGCGTATTACTTTATGGATGGATCATTCAAGTTATCAAATAAGAATGATCTTCAGAAACAAACTTTATAGTCTTTTAGCCAGAACCCTATCCTCAAAATGCAATCTTTCAATTTTCTTTAAATTTACCCAATGGATCTCTTAAACACTCAACCATTAGTTAAATCAATATACATCTAACAACTTTTCCAAACATACAAGATTGTATTTGGAGTACTGGATTGTGGCAAAAAAAAAACTATAAATTTTATTTTTTAAAGATCATTCTCATTTACAAATTTAAATAATTCATCCATGAAGTAATATGTGTCTCCAATCTCCAATTATTTGACTACCAAATCATCACCAAATATTGTTTTGAGAAGGACATTTGCGTCTTGTTGCTATCTTTTTGGCAAGCACTAATTAACATGGCAGCAGTTGTAAAATAGTAAAAATGTAGATAATGTTATATGTGTATATTTCTTGCATACAACAATTTTATTATTTGATGGTAGCAATTTAATAGATTTTATTTATTTGTTTTAGTTTTTTTTCTTTGAATTTATAGTGGATTTTGCTTTATGAATTTTAAAGTAATCAATATAAGATGCTTTATTTAATACTTTTTTAAGAAGTATTTTCATCAGAAACTACTAAATAACAAACATAAACATTTATTGTTGGTATCATAAACTAATCCTAATTCTCGAACCATATTCTTCCCAAACCCTAAGCCAAACCAAAAATCCTAACAAACCTACACCAGCACATCAAACAACAAATCGATAACAACAATGGAAAAACCTTTGATTCCATGTCCCAACACAATCTTGAATGAGAAGTTAATCGGAGAAAACATAAACACACAAACAATTTATTCCTAAAAAATCATATCAACATCAGAAACTACTAAACAACATTTAATTTACACATTTTTCCATAAACATATTCTTGTTATAGACTATATCTTTCATGATACCAGTTGTCATAATAAAATTCTTTTTCAATGTGATCATTTTCTTCTTCTGAAGAATTGTCTCCAATAATGTTGTTGTCAAAATCCATTTCCTGTTGATTATTATCAATATCATGTCCATAGTCCCATCCATCCGATTATGAATCATTGTCCTCATCAGTTATCTCAACACGTGAATCCTCATCTTCTACCATTGGGACATGCGCATGCCATGGTCCCAAGTCACGCATCCATTCCCTCTCAAACCAAGTATATGAACTGTAAAAGACTGGTCCATAACAACTATGACTTATATACAGATCGATCACATGTTCATTGTTTTCAAGGCTTGTCAAAACCTGTAAATCATTTTCCATTTCAAAAGGCTTAAGACCACCATCTATCGAAAACATTGCGTGTTTGCCAGAAACTCTATAATACAACTTTTCAAGTCTGTTGTATTCAGCGAGGTTTATTGTAAACCAATCTTCAATAAACCTCAAATTATGTACCTTACTAGTGGCAATCTTAATTCAGCCCCACCCCAATAAAAACTGTGGATTTTGTTGGGACAACATTAATTAGGTCTCCTTATGTTTTAAAGATGACAAATAAACCTTCGAAACACATAAAATCACAAACGATACCCAAAATTATCCCGACCCAATAACTGGGCTTAGCGTGCTGCCAGCGCTCCGACGCGCCAGCAGCGCGCCAGCCTTCTATTAAGGTCAGGACGAATTTTGAAATTCGGCTTTCACCTTACCCGAAAAATGTGGATCTTTCAATAAAAGTATGAATATGTTATGTGCTTCGTTGGGAACACTCGAAACGGGTTTTAGAATTAGAGGGACCCAAATTTACAACCTCCCATTTATGGCAAAACGCCAACTCAAGTATTTTGATAAACGCCTCTATCCAAGGCTTTTCTAAACCTATGGGACTCATATATTTCACGTGACATCAATCAAAAGTATTCATATGACCACAATCCGTGTTTACGTCTTCTCTAATCACGTAACGGGTTTACTCCCTTATTGGTCAAACTAAGTCAAAGGTCTCTTTGCGTAAACGCATCCTTTCCCGTTATAAGATATGCTTTACAATGATTCAAAGAACTTAGCTTGTTTGCATCAAGATGATTATTGATTACGTCGAGTCGTGGAAATTCATGTATTATGAGATTATGAATACTCGACGTTGAGTTACTTGAAATTATAAGCAACCTTTAATTTTCTAATCCAACACATAAACCATAATCATCTTTGTCAACTGTTTTCTTTCTTAATGACAAAATGATTAAGCCTTACTCAATCCTTTGATGAATCTCTACACCAAACTAATCCTCCAACCATTTCAAATTCCTCCCAAATCTTATCCCCAACATTCACTAATATTCCTTGTACTTTCATTTACTTCTTGTCTCCTACATTCCCACACCAAATCTTCCAAACATTCTCTTTACCACATTCTAATCCAACCACTAGGATTTCAACAACTCATCATCTTCTTCATCCTACCATTCATTCAAATCCCAAATAAACCTTCACCACAAACCACCTCACTTCTCACCCTCCATCATTCAAATTTCAAATTTGAATCCTAAGCCAAAGGCTCTCCATCTTATCAACATCACCTCATTATTACACACATACAACTCACTTTCTTACACTTTCACCCTCATTTCAAATTCAAATTACACACACTTCCCTCACAACCCTTTCCTTCCCTCACATACTTGCCAACTCACTCCCTCACATAATTCAAATTTGAATCTCTCACATACGCTCCTCATCACATCACTCTTACACATACAACTCACCTCCATCACATACATCCTTATCTCCTCACTCTTCTCTTACACTTCAAATTCAAATTTCAATTTCAAACTTAGGCTCCCTTCCATCACATCAAGCCAACTCACTCAAACTCATCTCAACCCTTTATCTCACATTTCTCTTCAAGGATAGCATATTCTTTATTCCTTTGGCGTATTCCCTTCTAACCTAACCATGCCATCTCATCTAACTCAACCATGGTTTGTTCTCAACCCAACCTCACTCTCTCACTTCCCTCTCACACAATTTGAATTTCAAATTCAAATTCTTCTCGCTCTCTATCTCTAACATACACACTTCCTTTCCAAGCATAGGAATATCCTATGGCATTTTCTTTCTCTCTTTTTTATGCCATGTGAGGAATACCTAAACTAACCCTACTCAATTATCCTTTCTACCCTTCTCTCTTTGATAATTGGTTTTTCACTAAAACACTTCACAAATGATTTTTACCAAATAGCTATTTGAGTTGGTTGACCTTGAGGATGAATAATGTAAAGGTCTAAATGTGTGAAGTACAATTGGGGGTTTAGCAAGGTTGGGTATTTAAAAGACCAAAACCTAAAAGAGAAAAAGTTCCACAGGTATCGTGGTGCGTCGCAGGCGCTCCGATACGCCAGCAGCGCGCCAGCTTCGGTAAACTTTTCTCACTTTGGGTTTTAGGCTATAAATACCCCAACTTGGCTCTTGTATTAATCACCCCTTGCCATTATTCTTTCTCTCTAATTTCTTTCTTCTCAATCCCCTAATTCTATCTTGTGTTCTTAATCTTTCACATAACATCTTTGAAAGAACACATCTCCTTGCAAGGGAAGAATCACAAGAACCTAATACACTCTTGTGATTATGTAGAGGGTCTTCTTCCCTATTCCCTTTCTATTACAATCGAGTCTCTAGGTTAGGTTAGGGCTTGATTAAACAATCAAACATTTATTCATTCGATTTGATTTTAAGGGAAGTCTTGTGTCGAGGTGACCAAGCCTAGATCATTGATGATCTAGTTCGGGTTTGATACTTACGGTGGGAAGTCTTAGTGGTCTTTGTGGTTAAGTCGAATCACGAGTCCTTGAGGGTGGTTTCCGAGGGCGGAATACCAATGGGGAGTAGCTCTTCTTAGTGAGCACCGATCTTTGTGCATAACGGTGGAGTGAAGTTGTAACGATTTGTAGTCCACCGAAAGGATTATACTTAGTGAATAATATAGTGTCGTGGATTCGCAACTGGATGTACAGATGGTATAAACCCCCCATCCCAAACCAGTATATATCATGGTGTCTCTTTACTTGCTTTATATACTTTGGTTGTGATTGTGGTTGTTGTGTTTATTGTACAACCACTTATTGATCTTTGAGGATTGAAGTCTTTAAACTTCTAAAAGGCCGAAAAGACCGTATTCAACCCCCCCTCTGCGGTTCTACAATTGGTATCAGAGTGGTATACTCAAGTTTTTGAGCGTTAAAACCTTCTCGAGAAGTCGTTTTAAGTCAAAAACTTTTTTTCAAAAATTTTAAATACCTAACAAATTTTTTTGAAAAGTTGCGTATGGATCCATGTCTTAAAAGAATTATGTTGAGGGGTGTTGTACGCAAAGACCAACTTTGCTAGAATCCAATGGGTTTTACTTTTGGAAAACCCGGTTTGAGACCTATGTTAGGTCTAAAGATATTGACTTGTGGGAAATAATCCAAAATGGCAACTTTGTGTTCATGATGCAAGATCCTGAAACAAAGTTGATAGTGGAAAAGCCATATTTGGAGTTGAAAGATGATGAGAAGAAGAAGCTTGGCAAGAATGATGAAGCCAATAAGACTATCTACAATGCCTTACCTCGAAGGGAGTTCCAGAGAGTTTACACTTACAAGACCGCCAAGGAGATTTGGCATACACTCATCTTTACTTATCAAGGCAACTCACAAGTCAAAGATTGGAAGATCGACTTACTCATTCAACAATATGAGAAGTTTTCGATCTCAGATGAAGAAACCATTGACAATGGTTATACACGGTTCAATGCTATTTTCACAAGCTTAACGGCTCTAGATCCTAGCTTTAGCAACAAGAACCATGTAAGAAAGTTTCTTCGAGCTCTTCCGGTTAAGTGGAGGCCAAAGGTGACGGCTATTAAAGAAGCCAAGAACTTGGCAGAACTTCCTCTTGAGGAGCTAATCAGCAATCTCAAGGTGAACGAAATGATTCTAGAAAATGACAAGCTTGCATCTAAAGACAAGAAGGAGAAGGTCAAGTCCTTAGCTCTCAAGGCTAAAGTCACTAAGACACAAACTAGTGACGATAGCGATAGTCAAGAAGGAAGTAGTGATGAAAGTGATGAAGACGACGAAGAATTCAACCTAATGGCCAAGAACTTTAGAAATTTCTTTAGAAGTGGAGGTAATTTTAGGCATGAAAATCGGTTCGGTACCCGAGGTAATGATGGAAGGAACAAGTTTGGAAGAGGTCTAGGATTTGACAACAAGGTTGGTGAAAGATCTAGGCATGAATGCGGGTGCTATAATTGTGGTGACAAAAGTCACTTCATAAGTGATTGTCTGAAGCCTAAAGAGAACAAAGCATTCATCGGTGGAGCTTGGAGTGATAGTGAAGATGAAGATCAGCCAAATAAGGAAGCTACTTGTCTCATGGCTCTAGAAAAACTATAGGTTTGCCTCAAATGTGATCTAAAACCGGACGACTGGATAGTGGATAGCGGTTGCACTAAACACAAGACCGGGAATAGGAGATTGTTCACCTCATACAAGGCGTATGACAGCAATCAAGTCATATTTGGGAGCAAACTTGGTGGGAAAATCATCGGTAAAGGTAATGTCCGTCATGACTCCATAGAGATTACCATTGTTGAGCATGTTAATGGTTTAAACTTTAACTTGATTAGTGTTAGTCAATTAAGTGATGATGATTGTGAGATTAAGTTTACTAAAGTAGATTGCACTATTAGTAAAAATGGTAAAGTGTTAGCTAGAGGTCATAGGAGAAATAACTTGTACACTTGCAAGTTGGGAGATAACTCCAAACAACACATATGTCTTACATCCATGGTGGATAACTCAACGCTTTGGCATATGAGGTTAAGTCACGGCAATATGAGGTTAGTCCAAAATCTAGCTTCCAACGAGCTAGTAAGGAATTTACCAAAGTTGAGCTTTGAAAGACATTATTGTGATACGTGTAGTCTAGGGAGTCAAGAACATGCAAACAATAGGAATAGGAATGAAATGTCAACTAATAGGGTTTTAGAGTTGCTACACTTGGATTTGTATGGTCCATCTCCAATCCAAAGCTAAGGAGGAAACTTCTACACTTTGATGATTGTCGATGACTATTCAAATTACACTTGGGTGTTATTTTTAGCGTCTAAGGATGAAGTTTTAGGAAAATTTGATATATTGAGGAAAAAGCTTGAAAACCTACTTGATTGTTCTATTATTTCAATAAAAACAAATCATAGTAGTGAATTTGATAAATTACAATTTGGTAGCTTGTGTGAACAACATGGAATATCTTATAACTTATCGGGCCCGTTCACTTCTCAATCGCTTGAGATTGTTGAAAGAACACATCGTAAGTTACGAAAGATGAGTCGTGCAATGCTTGACGAGCAATCCATTTCACAAAAGTTTTGGTGTCATGCCCTAGATACTGCGTGTTACATCTTTAATAGAGTTCACATTAGAAAAGTCATTAATAAAACACCTTATGAGATACTTAGAAATAGGAAGCCTTCCTTAGAATACTTTAGGGTATTTGGTTGTAAAGTATTTATACTTAACACCAAAGAATATCTCACCAAATTCGACCCAAAGTATTATGAAGGTGTGTTCTTATGATACTCTCAAACTACTAAAACATACATAGTGCTTAATAAGGAAACAATGAGGATTGAGGAATCTCTCAATGTAACCTTTGATGAGATCATGCCCAAGCCTAAATCATCTCCTTTGGTAGAAGATGATGTGATCAATGAACAAATAGTTCAAGATCAAGAAAGGTCGCAGTCATTACAAGTTAATGTTTCGGATGAAGGGGATCCTAAGAAAGTGAGAGAAGCGAGGGGTCATCCTATAGAATAAGTCATTGGTGACTTGAATAAAAGAACAATTAGGTCACAAACAAAACAAGACTAGGTTTTGACATGATATTTTACAAAAATCCAAATTGTTTTTTAGATAGGTTTAGATGTTCATGGTTGACATGCATCATATGAGAACAATCTTATAGGATAAGTTAGATGTCTAGTCGGTCATTTGCAAGGTCCTTTAAGTGCTCTTAGAGCTTATGTGGCTAGGATTTGTGTGAAGCCATGGAAGGAAATTCAAATAAATGTTTTCCGAGAGGAAAGATATTTATCAATGCATTATTCAAACAATGATTGATAATATCCTAGATCCTACATGCCTATACTATGTGTGATAAAAAAGAAAATTTGACATGGAATATTCTACTACATTTGCTAGAATTGAAAGTCATTTGTGTCAAATTACCAAGTCTAGATAAAATTTCGGATCACAACTCACACTTGCGTTGAAGATTTTATATCTATCTCTACTTGTTCAATTTATGTGAAAATTCCGTGCTATGTGCTTAGGGTAGAAAAGAAAAGAAAAGAAAAGATTTTATGCAAACATACAAACTACTTACATAGTTGAAGAGAATTCCCATGGTTTGAATTCGGTATGGTATTGCATAACAAACTAAAATACTAAATTAATAGACTTGATAAACTAAGGTTTCATCCAAAAACTTGGAAATTTATTATGTCAATGCAAGTGACAAACAAGGATTATCAATGTCGACACACTACGCAACAAACTATAAACCGGAGATATCTTGCATTGTATATTGACTTTCTATACAATGTGTGATGGTTTATATGATCTAGTTTGTGTACTTATTAATTTAAAATACACTTGATTTCTATACACATGCAACTACATTCTTGAGATGACTTACATGAAATACTTGCTCTTGGTTCATGTATGATGAGATGTAGGTTCAAAATTGTGTTTAATAGAATCATTTAGTGTTGATCTAGGAACTTCACTCATCCAACCATAATTGGAAAAATCATGCATGGCTTAACAGATTATGGTGCATGCATAACAAATTATGGGAACTAGCATGAGTAACTAAATCATTCAAACTAAAAAAACTATCAACTAAACCACTCATGATATCCTTGAATAAGCTTTTTCATAACATATGATCTAGAATCTAAGTACATGATTTTGATGTTTTGAGCATCTTATCAAGCATCTAAGTACCTTGATCTTGATGTCTTGACCAACTTTTAGGCTAAAAGAATCCTAACTACCACCTTAATCCATCTATAAAAGGGTTAGTATTATATGCTTCTTAGGTACCCAAATCTAGCATAACTAAACTTGTACACACTAAACACTCATAAGAAAATGGAAGAGTTTGATGATGAGTATGAAAGATCATCATTCCATTACAACAATGGAAGAAGAATGATGACTCCAGAAGAGGAAGAAAGCATTGATTGGATTAGCATTAATGGTGCGGACATTCCAATTGTGAAGGACTTTCTTAAACTTTGTTTTATGAAGGATGAGGTTTGGACCAAGATCAAATCCGATCTTGATGAGCCACTTGAAGACAACCATGCATGTGAGTGTAAATGTTGTTCTTCTAAATAAGTGGTTGAAGGTGATGTTCTCTTTATAATAAAGGAAATGAGAGAACTTCACAAGTCCATCAACAATGATATGTTGGTGATGACCGTGGTGATTAAGGAGATTACTAGGGTGGTTCTCCAAGACAATGATGAAGAGTAAATTGGAGTAATCTTGAAGAGCTAGTAATGTCTCTTTATAATGAACACAAGCTTGTGGAAATAAAGTAGAGTTAGGATCATGCTTTAGCTATGTTGTATGATCTACATGTTATGTGTGTGAAATAAAATGCTTGTGTGTTCTTTGTGATTTTATGTTGTCATGTGTGGTTCTTTGTGGTAGTATATATAGGGCAATATGCATGTATCTCAAATATACATTAAACAAATAATTATCCCCATGCTCAACAAATGGAAAATGAAGTCATAATGGACTAATAGTGTATATATAATGTATGGACGAACCCATGTTGCAAGTATCCGAATGGTCACCTAACCCATTTTGTACTTTCACATGTGAGGATTGTTTGTGTGTTGTGTGTTGGTTGTTTCTTGTGTAGCTAGGACATCGCAAAGGTGTGGCTCTTGACCCATGGATCCCCGCCGGGGAGCAACGATCTAGGGGGAGCTATGTTCAAGGGGGAGTATGTTATCAGGGAGACAAGTGATATATCTAGAGATAAAGTCCAAGTGATATCCCGCCTTTTTGATTCGACAAAAGGGGGAGAAAGAAAGCAAAGAGCACAAGCTTGGGTGAAGACCAATTCAAGATAAAGATCAAGGCTTCACCAAATTACAAGGCAAGGTCAAGACGCAAGCTACACCAAAGGCGTTCTTAATCTTCGCTACGCTTTGTTATATTATTTGCTTTCAGAATTTATTTGTCATCATCAAAAAGGGGGAGATTGTTGGGACAACATTAATTAGGTCTCCTTATGTTTTAATGATGACAAATAAAACTTCGAAACACATAAAATCACAAACGATAGCCAAAATCATCCTGACCCAATAACTGGGCCTAGCGCATAGCTAGCGCTCCGACGCGCCAGCAGCGCGCCAGCCTTCTGTTAAGGTCGGGACGAATTTTGAAAATTGGCTTTCCCTTTACCCGACAAATGTGGACCTTTCAATACAGGTATGAATATGTTATGTGCTTCATTGGGAACACTCGAAACGGGTTTTAGAATTTGATGGATCCAAATTTATAACCTCCCGTTTTTGGCAAAACGCTAACTCAGGTATTTTGATAAACGCCTCTAGCCAAGGCTTTTCTAAACCTAGGGGACTCATATATTTAATGTGACATCAAGTAAAAGTATTCATATGACCATAATCCGTTCTTACGTCATCTCTAATCACGTAACGGGTTTAATCCCTTATTGGTCAAACTAAGTCAAAGGTCTCTTTGCGTAAACGCATCCTTTCCCGTTATGGGATATGCTTTACAATGATGCAGAGCACTTACCTTGTTTGCATCAAGATGATTATTGATTATGTCGAGTCGGGGAAATTCACGTATTATGAGATTATGAATACTCGACGTTGAGTTACTTGAAATTATAAGTAACCTTTGATTTTCTAATCCAACACATAAGCCATAATCATCTTTGTCAACTCTTTTCTTTCTTAATGACAAAATGATTAAGCCTTAATCAAATCTTTGATTAATCTCTACACCAAACTAATCCTCCAACCATTTCAAATTCCTCCCAAATCTTATCCCCAACATTCCATAATATTCCTTGTACTTTCAAGTACTTCTTGCCCCCTACATTCCCACACCAAATCTTCCAAACATTCTCTTTACCACATTCCAATCCAACCACTAGGTGTTCACCAACTCATCATCTTCTTCATCCTACCATTCATTTAAATCCCAAATAAACCTTCACCACAAACCACCGCACTTCTCAACCTCCATCATTCAAATTTCAAATTTGAATCCTTAGCCAAAGGCTCCCCATCTTATCAACATCACCTCATTATTACACACATACAACTCACTTTCTTACACTTTCACCCTCATTTCAAATTCAAATTACACACACTTCCCTCACAACCCTTTCCTTCCTTCACATACTTGCCAACTCACTCCCTCACATAATTCAAATTTGAATCTCTTACATAGGCTCCCCATCACATCCCTCTTGCACATACAACTCACCTCCCTCACATACATCCTTATCTCCTCACTCTCCTCTCACACTCCAAATTCAAATTTGAATTTCAAACTTAGGCTACCTTCCATCACATCAAGCCAACTCACTCAAACTCATCTCAACCCTTCATCTCACCTTTCTCTCCAAGGATAGAAAATTCTTTATTCCTTTGGCATATTCCCTTCTAACCTAACCATGCCATCTCATCTAACTCAACCATGGTTTGTTCTCAACCCAACCTCACTCTCTCACTTCCCACTCACATAATTTGAATTTCAAATTCAAATTCTTCCCTCTTTCTATCTCTAACATACACACTTTCTTTTCAAGCAAAGGTATATCCCATGGCATATTCTTTCTCTCTTTTCTACGCCATGTGAGGAATACCCAAACTACCCCTACCCAATTATCCTTTCTACCCTTCTCTCTTTGATAATTGGTTTTTCACTAAACACTTTACAAATGATTTTTACCAAATGGCTATTTGAGTTGGTTGACCTTAAGGATGAATAATGTAAAGGTCTAAATGTGTGAAGTACAATTGGAGGTTTAGCAAGGTTGGGTATTTAAAAGACCAAAACCCAAAAGAGAAAAAGTTCCAGGTATCCTAGCGCTTCGACACGCCATCAGTGCACCAGCCTCGGTAAACTTTTCTCACTTTGGGTTTTGGGCTTTAAATACCCCACCTTGGCTCTCATATTCCTTACCCCTTGCCATTATTCTTTCTCTATAATTTTTTTTCTCTCAATCCTCTAATTCTAATTTGTGTTCTTAATCTTTCACATAACATCTTTGAAAAAACACATCTCCTTGCAAGGGAAGAATCACAAGAACCTAATCCACTCTTGTGATTGTGTCGAGGGTCTTCTTCTCTATACCCTTTCTATTACAATCGAGTCTCTAGGTTAGGTGCTTGATTAAAAAATCAAACATTTATTCATTCGATTTGGTTGTCAGGGAAGTCTTATGTCGAGGTGACTAAGCCTAGATCATTGGGGATCTTGTTGGGGTTTGATACTTCCGGTGACCAAAACTCGAATATGTGTGACAAATTTGGCACAAGTTTTGTTGGATTAATCATTTTTGTGTGACCGTAAACACTTTATAGTCACATGAATATATAATAAATGTGACGTTTGTGATGATTTAGTCACACAACATGTGTTGTTTTTTTGGAGTTAGTCACATACAATTTTAAAAACAGTGGCCAAAAGTGTGAATAAGTGTGACCATATGTTGTTTAATGTGAAGAAATGTGTATTTTGTGTGACTATTGTTCATCCAATGGTCACTTGAATTTTATGTTTGTGTGGCCTTTTGTAATATTTAGTCACGCAAAACATGTTTGTTTTGGGTATTTAGTCACATACAATTAAGCAAAAAGTTGCCAAAAGTGTTAATAAGTGTGACCATATGTTGTTTAAAGTGAAGAAACGTGTATCTGTGTGACTATTGATCATCCAATGGCCACATGAATTTTTTTTGAGTGGCCTTTTGTAATATTTAGTCACACAAAGCATGTTTGTTTTGGGTATTTAGTCACATACAATTAAGCATAAAGTGACCAAAAGTGTTAATAAGTGTAACCATATGCTGTTTAAAGTGAAGAAATTTGTGTTTTGTGTGACTATTGATCATCCAATTGCCATATGATTTTTTGTGTGTGTGACCTTTTGTAATATTTAGTCACACAACGAATTAAGCAAATAGTGACCAAAAGTATTAATAAGTGTGACTATATACATCTTTTAGTCACATTTAAGAAATCAATATATATCAAAACAAATTCAAATACAATAAAATTGGAATGTATATAACTGAACCACTAATACATATCACATAAGAAGTACTAACTATATGAACCAACAATACTAAATGATAACTAACAGTTGTAACTAATACACTAGCAGTACTAACAGTTGTAACTAACACACTAAGCAGTACTAACTATATGAATGCAAGATCTATCTGAAGGACCGCTATGGCAAGTTGTGAATCAGTATATGGAAAGTAGATGGTCATATCAGCCCCAGGAGACACAATGTTGAACTTTGGATCAAACACATCAATATCGTGAAAAACCCTATAGAGTCTTGGGAGAGAAAAAGATGAATGACTCTCGCATTGTCCAACCGTATTCTTCCTGAAACCAATTTATGAACACAATAAGCTGATTTTTTTGTTGGCATGTAGGAGAATCGAATGGTAATATAGAGCAATGACATAAAAAATAATAATCGTCACCATAGGATACTTACGTTCCTGCAATCTCTTGGTATGTGCTGGTGATGATAAAATCTGAATTGTTCATGGCTAGTAGGTCAGCAGTAAATTGACAAGAAAAGTGATATTTCTCATCAAATCTCTTCCAATATAGATCAGAATCTGGATACTTTGTTTTCTCCAAAGCAATGAGCAATGGTGCACTGCATTCTGCAATGGTCTGAATAATGGTTGAAAATGATTTAAGTCATTAAGTCAAGAATGAACATATATGCTTATAAATATCAGATAAACAGTAACAAACCTCATTATGGATTTGAGGGGAGTCTGGCGCAAACCAGGTGTCTTGTGACTCACTTTGGCAGTGAGCGAAACATGAATTTATAAAGACCCTGCCTCCTGTTGAATTAAACAAGAATGACCTCAGAGCCGTAAGCATCTCTACCCTGAAACCTAAAGAAATCAATACATTGAAGTAGATATTAGACTTGAAAGTAGATGTTATTATAAAACTACGTTATACAATATCATAAAAAAATATATATTGTGGTTCTTTGGGTGTGATTCTTTTCTATTCCCTGTATATAGTTTATATAATTCATGTGTTAAGATATAATCGACTGATCCATAGGTAAATAGGACGAAACTACCACCCATACAAAAGTATAAGACTATTGCAGTAATCGTAAATGACACTAACGGGTCAGACTTACTTGCAAATTCGTAGATGAAGGATCAAGGAGATCAGTAATTTGGGTGTGATTCATCAATTTGGGTGTGATTCATCGATAGGTAACAAGCCAAATCAATTTTATACTAACCAATATGACAATATCCATTTGCACCATCTTCCTCTTATATTAAATTGCCCGTATAAAACTGGAACAAGTAGTTCCTAACAAGATCCCACTCGCCACCTAAAAATCACAAAATAGTAATACATAGAATTCATTAAAACATGACCTATAATCATGTAAGAAGCAAAAATCAACCAAAAACAAACCTGTTAAAATCTTCAGTCCCTAGGCTCCGATCAGCTTTTCTAGCTGAGACCATATCATCTTCTACCACCTGTTATTGCAAACTCACATTAATGATTATAACATTTGAATAAGTTAAACGGTAGTAAATAAATAAACGAGGATGGGATGTTGACCCATTAACTTATGAATGAACTAATTTTGATGTAGCTACTAGAAGAACAGGTCAACGTTTCGGGCCATACAAACAATGACACATTTCAACCCGCATCGGTATTTACCCGTTTACCCAAACAAAGAAGCATGATATGGTTTTGAAGGAAACTTTTGGAAGTCCATCAGATCCTTGAGCAAGCGTGCATTTTCAACACCATTATTGATTAGAGTCCCTGATTGTAGCGGTGTCTCATCTACTGTCAAATGTGACCCCTCTGCACACTGAAGAACCCTTGGCACAAGTCTGCAAAATAAATAAGATAAATATGTCAATATATTATAAGATCAGTCATTATAGAATGGAATATTATACGCAAAGATAATTTTTGTTACATTTTACCATATATTAAGTATAAAGTATGTATCTGAAGATTATCATAGTGCTGATATAACTCATTACCTTTGACAATAGATGTAATATAACTTACTAGAAGGTTAATCTTTTCGCTATATGCTACCCCATTTTGTTGAGAAATGATGGATACGATTATATGCATATAACTTACTAGAAGGTTAATCTTATCGCTATATATAACGAACAAAAAAAACTGTGTGATAAGGTCGAGAGCTCTGGTCCAAACAGCCTTCTATGGTAACAACAACTTATATTGGTCCTAACTGCCTGCAACAACCATAAACGCAAGCAAACATATGGAATATTCATATATCAAACATATGAGAATGAATAAATCATATCTCAATAGCAAGCAAACAACTTGCTCGATACATCCATCATCGGCCAGTTGACTAAAAGAGATGAAACCCAACACACTAGCTCTACCCAACTCAATGTCTCAATAGCAGCCCTAGCCCCTAGGTGGAACCAAAAACATACATAATATAACTTTTCAATGATAATTACTACAAGTTCTATTACATCTTTAGAACATCTTTACATCACCACATTTTACAATAGGATTACATGTAATTGGGCATTTTAACCACTAATTAGGATAAAAACCTCTATTCAAGGATTAAACTACAATAAGAACATCAAAAATCATAAACGCAAAATACAATTAGACAATAAAAGGGGGAACTTACAAAGGTGAAACACTATAACCTCAGAAAAAGGTATACCTCTAACGTGATCAAGACCGCTGTCTGAAATCTGGTCACAGTAGTTGAAATTCAAGGCCTGGATGTTCTCACAGTCCTTAAAATGGACCAAACCACAATCAGTAACATCAGAACCAAAAAGATCTGCAGAAAGTAATGACGACCCCTATGACGAGATGACATCCATCCAGCTATCATCAACTCCAGGATATTCACACAAATCGATATCCTTCATAAATAAAATAACATAATTTAACACACTTTGTTGCACATGCATAAATGAATAATCCATTCTGCTACTTGTGATCGCATAACTGCAAAGCACAACCTCGAAAAGCCTCAAGATTGGTCCCAGTAAGGCGTTGAGAATAAAACAATTCGTTAAATATCTGCTGGCTGATATCTCTTGGAAGCATAGAGAAGGTACCATATTGATCGATATGCTGTTCACAACAAAACAAAAACTATTAGCACTGTGACCAAAGTATTCAAATATTATCTGATGCAACTATATAAAGGGAATAACATACTTCACAGATTTTATAAGCACACAGTTCCATAAGAGACGGACATATCGCCGTTCCATCTATATTATCGACAACTGCTCGGGTGGAAGAGGCTCCCAGCCACTTCGAGCTTCCAAGACTCGATCTTACAAGACTCGATCTCGATTGTTGAAAATTAATTATAATTTGTCTTGAAGATTAATTGATGGAGATATGTGAAGTTAGTTCTGTTGTTGTTCTCCATTGTTTGCTACTCAAGGATTGAATGAATAATGATGAAATGATTTTGGGTATAATATTACAAGGTATGAATTGAATTGTTGAGGAGATAGAAGAACAGATCTATAGTTTTGGTGTAAATGATATTTGGGATGGTGTATTGAAAAACATGGGCGGGTTGAAATATTTGGGAAGGAGGGCAATTTGATTTTGGTGAAAAATTTAGGCGGGGTGAAAAGTTGAGGGGAAAAATTCATCAAAAAATATAGTCATGATTTAGCCACATATAAATAATGTGTGACAAAGTTGATTATATGATTTAGCCACATACACAATTAATTGTGTGACCATATATGAATTTTGGTCACACTTTTCAATTGTGTGACATATATTTGTCACATATGTATATATATAGTGTGACTAATATTTCAAACTTATTTGTATCCGTCACACGTCCCAAATTAAAAGTGACTAAAAAATCAAAAAAAAAAAAAAAAAAAAAAAAAAAATTACCATATACGTATAGTCACGAAAATATTCAAATGTGTGGCTGTAGCCTCAGATGTAATTCCGAAATGGTCACACAAGTCGGATCAAGTGTGGCTGTTTATTTTATTCTGGTACATTTAGTCACACAAATAAGTTACTGTGTGGCTGTTCGAAAAACCACATGTGTGACTAAATCCTATTTTTGTACTAGTGTTTGTAGTCCACCGAAAGGATTATACTTACTGAATAGTATAGTGTTGTGGATTTGTAACTGGACTTACGGATGGTATAAACCCCCCATCCCGAACCAATATATATCATGGTGTCTCTTTACTTGCTTTATATACTTTGGTTGTGATTGTGGTTGTTGTGTTTATTGTACAACCACTTATTGATCTTTGAGGCTTGAAGTCTTTATACTTCAAAAAGGCCGAAAAGACCATATTCACCCCCTACGGTTCTACAGATTCTATCTGTTATATTCCTTCCACCATAATGAATGTATATATTTAGCATTCTCGATTCAAGCCCGACATGGATACTGTTATTTTTTAAAAAACTACATTGAAAAAAAAAATTATTCCAAAAAAACCGATTTTCAATTTAAACATGTGCATGTATAATTAAAGGTATCAATTAAAACTTACTTGTTTGGTCGATGATTGTGGTTGCTGTTAGTTATTTCTGGAAATTCAGAACACGTTATGCAATAAACGTAGTTACACATGCTTTAGTTTTTATTGTTTTTTTTTTGGATTAGTTCCTGTTTAGTTTACGGTGTTTTGGATTTGTTCTCAAAAAATTTCAGAAGACTTTTTGTATCCTCTTTTTCCATAAATGGTAAAGTCGGTTTTTTAAAACTTATTAAGTAGTATTTTATATTATTAAGGTTATTAAACCCTAATTTGTTTCTTATAATCCTTACAAAAACAAAACTGACGTGCTTAATTTTCATTCGTATATTCACTCCAAAATTATTAAAAAATTAATTTTTAATGACCATAGAATCTATGTCCAATTAAGAAAAATAAGTTGGACTAAAATATAGGAGAGTGCTATGTGCGTGCATTATGAAATAATTTTAATAATACATCAAAATTTCAGTGCTAATGCAAATAGCTAAAATGATTTTAATCCGAAATCAGTTATATACATTAGAATTAGCTAATCAAATAATAAACCTTTTTTTTTTTTTTTTTTTTTTTTTTTTTTTTGACAGTAAAGTCCGTTTTTTGTTTGTAAAAACTTGGTAAATTTTTTTGTAATTTGCTTCAACTTATTTATTATTTATTGTTATTATTATTATTAAGGCTATTAAAGCCTAATGTGTTTCTTCTAATCGTGAAAAAAATAAAACTAATGTATTTAATATTCATTCGTATAATCCTTACAAAGTTCCTAGAACAATTATTTTTAATAATGAGCAAGAGAATCATTTTGACAACCATATCAAATTAAACATCAGACGTATCATTATGAAATTTTATTATATTTATTCCATAAGAAAAGTGTAAAGTAAAACATAGAGTGTCAACATTAAATTCTTTCAACCTTTGTGAAAAATATGCCTACATTCAGTAAAAAAAAAATAATAAAAATAAATAAATAAGAAAACAATTCTATACATCAGAATGAACTAATCAAATGCAAAACTTTTTCTTTTTTTGCCTTTAGACACATTCGCTTCAGAAACACCATAATATCTTTCTTTATTTTTTTTTTTTTTTTGTATTTCGACCAACACTTCTTAGCCCTAATTTGAATAAATCATTACCAACTTTAAGAATCTCAAAATCATTCTCGTGATCATCCTACAAACTGCAAATACACATAAAGAAATAACAATAATATGATTTACTATATTAATGTATTTAGAACAAATAAATATTTAAATACATAGTTTTACTTCTTGTTTAAGATTTAATTATGTGCAACTTCTCTGATGGTGATCAGCCTTGTTTTAGGAATATAATACAAATCCAACATTACATCAACTGCATGAAATTTATACTTTTAGTAAGGTCAAACCCTTGAACATCAAAGTAATATGTAATTAAATGATCTTAAATATTGTAGTGACTTATAACAACATGTACCATGTTCTACCATGATAAAAGATAGTTCAAACAAATATGTGTATGGGATTGTCACATATCAATTCAAATCAACAAAATAATATTAACATAATAATAATTTTAAAGAATTTACTGATAGCATCTTACCTCAAATCTTGTAGCATAAATTCTAAAAATAATTTAGGTTGAGTTTCTGGATTTAAAACCTTGATAATAACCTCTGCAAAAAACACAACATAACCTGAATATAAAATAATAATCAATATCAAATATAACTCAAATTTTTGTACTCACCAATCGTGCCTCAACATCAAAAACTGAAATCATCAACATGGCTTTCCCTATGATAAGAAAATGATGTCACAAAGTTTAGAAAACTAATGAACGATTAACACCTTCATAGGGCGAGTATATATAGGCTTAGAATTAGTGTTTCGTAGGCGTATCCCAAAAGATAATGTAATTCAAATATAGAAAAGATATCGGGGAAGATAACTATCATTTTTAAAACCTTCTAGAACATGCTTCTAATATTTGGAAACGCATTTCTGATGGGACGAATTTATGATTAACACCTTCATGACACCAAATTTTAAAAAATCACACTCGGTTCCTCCTAACTTTTTTTCTTCGCGTTTTTGGCACATCTATGTTTGGGGAGCTATTAAAAAAACTCCAAACCTTACCCATTTTTTCTTACTTAAAAATTCAATTGACCAATGAGAAGGGTCAATTGCAAAATTAAGCCCTCTCATTAGTTAATCGAATCCCTCGATTTGGTCAAAAGTGAGTTTTCTTATTATACAAAAGATGGCACATAGCGATCATAATCCATGAAAAGGTCCTCATTTTAGAGTCTACGTAATTTTGAATAAATCATCAACAATTTTGAGAATCTCAAACTCGTTCTCGTGATCATTCTACAAACTGTAGAATACTAGAAATCATAACACAAACACAAGATTAATGATAGACCGAATCTAGAGAGAGAGAGAGAGAGAGAGAGATAGAGTGGGAGCCTTTTAGAGAGAGAGAATGCAAGAGATTAGATTCAACTAGTGAAAAGGTCCAACCCTTCCCATGTGTGGGAAGGGATATATATACTATAATATTAGACGTCCCGTTTGGGCTATGGAGTGAGCTGACAGTGGGTAAAGACCCGACCCACTCCACGAATACTATAATAACTAAACTATTACTAATAATCCTACGAGCTACTTAATGCTAATGAGTACTCGGGGTGACCGAGTCTTCATATGAATATTTATATTCCTAACAATCTCCCCCTAAGGGAGGTTACCCCGGAAAATACACTTTGAATTCAACCATTCGATTACATGACTGTAAATTCCTAGCTCGTAGTCTTTTGATTCTTCAAGTTCAGCACACTTTGTACTTTCAGCAGTGGACCTTTGATGACTGTGCATTTGTCTTGGATGATCTTTGAGGATTCTTTGAGGTCATCATCCAAGATACCTCTTCAAGTCATCTTGTTGCAGTATTGTTTCCATGTGATATTGTGATCTTTGGACCGACATGCTAACACTTTTCTGGATCATGATTTTCAGCATCAGAGTTGCGAAAGCAGTGTTGAAGGCCTTTCAATAATCACGATTTCTTTGATTATGATGATGGTGAAGTGTGAGCATGGGGTGATGGATCGGCATCTTTTCGGCAATCAGCTACAACCGCTAGGGATTCCTGCATACGACAGTTAGCAATAAAACATCCGGCACTTATAGGTTTGGATTTCGAGATTGTTAACAGCATAGTGTGAAAACTTTCTCTAATCCTAGCCAAGGCCGTTCCTGAATCGGATACCCTTAAGAGGGTATACAAGATCTACCGAAGTACATCAACGATTAGGTGAGTCGCTGGAGTTCACTCCACGACTGTAGACCGTATTTAAACCGCCGCGACCACTACGCGTAATCCACAAAGAATTACCAAAGTGGCCTGCTTTCAGGGCTGTTTGATGTTGACCCTGGCAGGAATTTCCATTCAATCACTGAGGGTTACATTTGTAAACTCTCTCATAAATGTTCTGGTAGATTGCTAAGATCTGTGTAGGACTCATAAGTTTACACCCGGTGTCCTTAATGTTGAACGACCCATGTAGAAGTAACATGTGTTGCTATTGAGATCTTATGATGCATCTCTTGGCTCGTAATGAGTGGTCGATAGATTATGCAGGTGATGTGCCCGTTTCGAGTGCAAGTTTTAAATTTATAACACGATCTACCAATAATTCAAGCGAAACACATACGAGCAAGTATACTCGTCCGTGTGTAGTAAGAGGTGAAATGGTAAGCCGAGGTCGTTCACAGGGATTTGTTTAGTTTTTGGAATGTGAGTTTTAAATATAATATCAATCTTGTTCAACGATACTAATAGCAAGCAAATAATGATGATGTAAATTCAATAAATTAAAGACTACACTTGCCTAGACTAGTTTTGCACAATTCACTTGATATGATTATGACAATGGTTCCATTTGACTATGATCAATGAATTAGGTAGTGTTCTAATTCAATTAGTGGTTTACTAACTCTATTGTTTCCAACACTTTCAATCCTCGTCAAGATTTTAAGATGACAAAAACAATATTTAAGATTTGATCAATCCAAGACTAACATAACTCAATTACTTGATTCGATTTTGTTTCACAAGTAATTGACAACCACACTATTTTAGTTTTCCAAGTTTAACCAAGTTACTTATGAAATGGTCAATACATAAGGTAACACCCTCATAGACAAAGGTTTACAACTAATTGACTAACAATGTCTTTTTCATCCCATTACATTATTAGTAATTACCCAAACTTGACAACTCTTTGGTGGAGAAAACTCTTAATAGCACAATTCGTTCTTAGTATTAGCTTTCGTTTATCTTAGAACCAATAAGTCATAATCAACCAAATAAATCATGTAGCAAACATCATCTAGGCAAGTGCACAAGGCACTTAGCCACTCATGGTAAACAAAGTAATAACCGCAAGAAATTTATCACTAGAAAACATGATTAAATAGTCTTACAAAAGTTGTAATGATGATTACAAGTAATGAAGAACACTTGTGAAATGATCAACAATGATCCTTGAATGATGGAATTGATGATTGGTGAATGTAAGCTTTCCCTTTTCCTGCGTTTCTCTTCCTTGTCGCCCCTTTTAGAGAGTGGTAACAGATTTCTTGTATGATATATGTGATAATTGATGTTAGTAGATGTCTTTTTTGTTGTTTCCAAGCATACATATATATAGGATAACTCTCCTTGGCCACCAAGCATAATTCTTGGGCTCAAAGTGTCATAAATTTGAAGGCAAGATGAATTAAATGTAAGTAGATGATCAGACTTGGATTGATGGCACTTTAACTCTTCTCTTTAATGCAAATATAGAAGACTTTAAATGGCTGGACCAGGGTCAGAACTAAGGTCCTGACGTCTGAATGTCTGCTGGACCTTGGGTCTGGAAATAACTACTCAACCATGGGTTTGAGATAGGAACCTTCATCATTCATTTCATCATTTTATGATCTTTTCTTGAACTTGAAAATCATTGCGATCTTGATTCTTTATCTTCAACGATTCGTCCAAAGCCTTTATTGTGAGAAGAATCTTATGTTTGTGCATAAGCTCTTGATTTCGCAACTTTTCTCAATCTTTTTAGCTATTTTCCTGAACTTGATCGTACCTGAACCTAAATACATCTTTTGCACCTTTTAAGCATAATATGTTCATAAATACAACCAAATAACATGCATAATCATAAGAATAACGCTAATAAAACATGTTAGATTTGAGCGTTATCAAATCCCCCACACTTGAACTTTGCTTGCCCCCAAGCAAATCTAGCTTTAAGAAATAATCCACATGATATAAATTATAATGATTCTAAAAATGAGATGCAAATCCATCAAGTACAAGTACAAGATAAGATCCATCTTTTTAAGTTTATAGGTGAAAAGTCAAGATGTTTGACGATACCTTAATGATTCTCTTTCTTGATAACATGTTAAAACACCTCACGAAAAAGGAATGAAGTATAATTCACTCATCACTCATTTATTGGGTGAGTATATAAGAAAATAACACTCATTGCTCAGTCATGATCTAAATATTACCATAAGCTTGTACAAGAAACAAAACTCCACCGACGTGGCGTAAGCACCAAGTATAAACATCTAAGAGGACTTTATTCGGGTTTAAGGTTTCAAGGGTTATATAAGACTTAAGTGCAACTATCTCATGTAAAACATAATAGCTCGCTAACAACGAATTCTTGCATCATTAAATAACGGATGGTCACTAAGGATAACCTTAGATCGCTAACAACGCTACCTAATTCCTCAAGAAATCGGATGGTCACCACATGTCAATACACTTGATAATCACCACTAAATCAATTAGGTAGGGATAAGACATGGGATATATTTATGAAATTGGTTTAAAATAAAAACATTACAAATAGTCAAAGTCTACAACCAATTGCTACTAGCTACATCAACCACTTTCCTTTGAACTTGAGAACTATCCTTGATCAATATCTTACTTTCATAGCTCATTGGCTATTCTTGTCACCAAACAATTGCGATGACTTATTTTATTTGATCTCTTTTTCCTTCTCTTTTTTTTTTCATTTTTTTTTCGATCATAATACCAATAGATCTTCCATGAGATTATCATGGAGTTCGCAACTTTCTCATTTTCAAGGATTCCACATAACAACCATCTTTCCTTGTAGCTAGTAACCAACTAAGACTTGACTAAGGGTAAGGATAAGGCTAAAAGTGAAGAATATTTTTATATTTTTCTGGTGTAACAAAATGAAAAGGATGGCTCAGAGGGTGTACTAATGGTATCTAGCACTAAAATGGAGTGCTAACACTTGGGTTCATATAAGGGGTTAACTAACCGATGTGGCCAGCTAATATATCATTAGATGTAAAATGGAAGGCCATTTGGTTTAATTCCTAAGGTTACCTCTTATCACACGAATACAGTTATATCACACGAGGCGATCTCACTGCGGTCTGGTAATAATTTGCATGTACAAGTTCTAGAATAAATAAGATCAACGGCACACTCATTGCAAAAAGATCAAGCATAAAAGATGTATGCTATATAAGAATAGGCTTAAATCCTCACAATTTAGTGGAATGGGCTATAATTGTGCTAGCAATGTTATCAATCCTAAGAATGGATTGCAATATCAATCAGGACACATCTCGAATTTTCAGAAATTACATGTTTTATCAGTGGATTGATCTAGTTATTCTAATATAATTTATCCTAAATGTACGAAAACAACTAGAATATAAGGGCAAACAAATTAAAAACAAGGCTCAAAAATATAAAAAAATTTAAAAATCCAGTATAATTTTCTATTTCCTCCCCCCACACTTAAGTTTGACATTGTCCTCAATGTAAAGAACGATAAATCATAAAAATAGGGAAATGAAACATAAAAGGATTGATACTGCCTTAACCTTGGAATCTTATCAGGCTCTGAATCAGATATTAAGATTGAATGCCTCCACATCTTCAAGATCAAGCATCTTAACCTGCACGAATCATCAAAACAAAAACAAAAACACACAAAATGCAAAATATTTTTGGATTATTATTATTATTATTTTGCGACGCCCCCACACTTATGGTGAAACCATCGGGGCTTAAAATAAACAAATAATTTAAGAACACACGGGTTGCCTCCCGAGAAGCGCTAAATTTATTAACGAGTCATCAGCCCGACTCAATCTCTTTTTTCTTTTTTTTTTTACTTTGGTGGTTTATCTTTAGGATTCTTTCCTGATTTCTTTGGAATATACACCACATTTCCTTTTACTATTCCTTTTCCAGTTTTATCAATATCATGTAACTTCGCGGTATTGCAAGTTCTAGGGAGAACATCCCATATGTAACCAGTTTCAGCTGCCCATGGTATTACCTTTTTATAATCAGCTAGAAAAGGTGCCATAAATGGAATAGCAGTATATTTCTTTTTATCGAGCAGTTCAAGTGGAATTTCCTCACTTGACATTTCATTCAATTGCTCCTCATCATGGTAGAGTTTGTTTCGATGTCCATTAACAATGAAAGTTCCACCATGCTTGTCATATAGTTCGACATATCCGGATGGAAAACCATGTTTTACCACGAATGAACCAAACCATTTGGTTCTTAACTTAGGAGCTTTGAATTTGTACTTAGAATTGAACAATAGAACTTTGTCTCCGGCTTTGAATGCTTTCCGGATTCTTAGTTTCCTATCATGATAAGCTTTTGTTCGCGCTTTGTACAGCTTGGAATTTTCATACGCTTGGAGTCTTAACTCATCGAGTTCATGCAATTGCAAGAATCGTTTTTCTCCCACGATTTTAAGATCGGGGTAACATTGCCTCATCGCCCAGTAAGCTCGGTGTTCAATTTCTAATGGAAAATGAAAAGTTTTTCCATATATGATTCTATATGGTGTTGTGCCAATTGGATTTTTATATGACGTTCTGAACGCCCATAGAGCATCATCGAGTTTCCTTGACCAAACAGAAGGATTTTCCTTAACCGTTTTTTCAAGTATTCTTTTTAAAGCCCTATTGGTGTTTTCAACTTGACCACTGGTTTGAGGATGGTATGCTGTTGCAAAACGATGGTGGACTCCATATCGTTTCATAGATTTTTCCATTTGACGATTACAAAAATGAGTTCATCTGTCAATTATTAAAGCTTTTGGAATTCCGAATCGAGAGAAAATCTTTTTTAGAAAAATTACAACCACTCGTGTGTCATTAGTGGGTAAAGCTTCCACTTCTGCCCATTTAGAGACATAGTCAACTACAACGAGGATGTATTCGAATTTATGAGATTTAGGAAAAGGACCCATAAAGTCAATTCCCCAAATATCAAAGATTTCAGAAACTTGTATGCTTTTTTGTGGCATTTCGTCTCTACGAGAAAGACTACCAGATTTCTGGCATGCATCACAATTCTGCACAAGCGTATATGCTTCTTTAAAAATTGTTGGCCAATAAAATCCCGCATCATAAACCTTTTTAGCGGTTGTGGATGGACCATAATGTCCTCCAGTTGGGCCGTGATGACATTCATCAAGAATTTTTCGGGTCTCTGAACCATACACACATCTTCTAATTATCCCATCGGGACACATTTTAAATAGATATGGTTCATCCCAAAAATAGTGTTTCAGATTTGCGAAAAATCTACTACGCTCAGTGTAAGATAGACCTTTTGGTAATATACCTCCCGCTAAATAATTTGCATAATCTGCAAACCATGGAATTGCTTCTTCATCAATTCCCATAAGAGTTTCATCGGGAAAATTATCATCAATCTCGTCTTCACCGAGTTCCTCTATATTAGGGTTTTCTAATCTAGATAAATGATCTGCTGCAACATTTTCTGCACCCTTCTTATTTTGGATTTCTATGTCAAATTCTTGAAGCAATAAAATCCATCGAATAAGACGTGTTTTAGCATCTTGTTTAGCAAACAGATATTTGAGAGTTGAATGGTCGGTGAATACAATTGTCTTGGATAAAACAAGATAAGAACGGAATTTGTCAAATGCAAAAACTACAGCCAATAGTTCCTTTTCAGTGACTGTATAATTTTTTTGGGCACTATTCAAGGTTTTGCTAGCAAAGTATATAGGACAAAAAATTTTACCATCTCGTTGTCCTAATACTGCTCCAACAGCATAGTTGCTTGCATCGCACATAAGTTCAAATGGTAGAGACCAATTTGGTGAAACCATAATTGGTGCATTTGTTAACTTATTTTTGAATGTTTCGAATGCCTTGATGCACTCTTCATTTAAATCAAAGACTGAATCTTTTTCAAGCAATTTCGTCATCGGACGAGGTATTTTTGAAAAATATTTGATGAATCTGCGGTAAAATCCCGCATGTCCCAAAAAACTTCTAACGCCTTTAACGTTAGTCGGGGGTGGTAATTTAGCAATAGCATCTATTTTTGCTTTGTCAACTTCGATTCCCTTGCTCGAAATCTTGTGACCTAGCACAATGCCTTCTGTAACCATAAAATGACATTTTTCCCAATTTAGCACGAGATGAGAAGTTTTGCATCTTTCAAGCATTTTATCAAGATTGTAAAGGCATGACTCGAATGAGTCTCCAAATACTAAGAAATCATCCATGAAAACTTTCATGGAGGTTTCAAGCATATCTTGAAAAATAGCAATCATGCATCTTTGAAATGTTGCTGGTGCGTTACAAAGACCAAAAGGCATACGCCTATACGCATATGTGCCAAAAGGACACGTGAATGTGGTCTTTTCTTGATCAGCTAGATCTATTGGAATTTGAAAATAACCAAAAAATCCATTGAGAAAACAAAAGTACTTGTTCCCCGCAAGTCTTTCCAACATCTGATCCATGAACGGTAATGGAAAATGATCTTTTCTGGTGGCGTCATTCAATTTGCGATAATCAATGCATACTCGCCAACCAGTTATGGTTCTGGTAGGAACTAGTTCATTACGTTCATTAGTCATGACAGTTGTTCCTCCTTTCTTAGGAACATAATGAACGGGACTCACCCATGAACTATCCTCAATGGGATAAATAATTCCAGCGTCGAGAAGTTTGATTATTTCCTTTTTAACAACTTCCTTCATATTTGGATTGAGTCTTCGTTGTCTTTGAACAACGGGTTTGGAATCGTTTTCAAAATTTATTTTGTGTTTGCAAAAATTTGGGCTTATTCCGCGAATGTCAGAAGTTTTCCAAGCGAAAGCTTCTTTATGATTTTTGAGTATAGAAACAAGACGTTCTTTTTCTTTGGGTTTGAGAGCTGAAGATATGACAACTGGAAGAAGAGAATTTTCTTCCACGAACGCATATTCCAGATGATCAGGAAGAGGTTTCAAGACAAGATCTACTGGCGGATCTTCAATTGAGGTTTTGATTCTCATATCATCATTCAATTCCAACTCCTCAAAGTTGGTATTTTCTTCCTCAGAAATTTCATCGGTGTCCATCTGCATAAATTTAGCGAATTCTCTTTCGAGGTCTTCATCACTGATTTGTCCAGATGTTTTATGAGTCTTAATTCTTTCGTCAAGCAACTCGTCAAATGTTTCTTCCGTTATTTCATTGTTAACATCAATGCTATAACAAGTGTCATCATTTGCATGAGAATATTTCATGGCTTGATTAATCGAAAAAGAAATTCTTTCTTCCCCAACTCCAAGGTTGAGTTCTTTATTTTTCACTCGAATGATAGCATCTGCTGTGTT
Organism: Artemisia tridentata subsp. tridentata; assembly: GCA_021014915.2. Taxonomy (NCBI): domain Eukaryota; kingdom Viridiplantae; phylum Streptophyta; class Magnoliopsida; order Asterales; family Asteraceae; genus Artemisia; species Artemisia tridentata. The sequence goes on along the minus strand of CP139508.1, from coordinate 318,915,539 downwards.
TAGGAAGGGTCTTCCTAGAATCAATGGAACTTTGCTATCTTCCTCTATCTCGAGGATCACAAAATCAACAGGAAAAATGAATCGCCCAACTTGAACAAGCATATTTTCAGCTATTCCAACAGGATATTGGATAGTATGATTTGCTAGACGTATACTCATTCTTGTTGGTTTTAACGTATCGATTGAAAGCTTCGCATACAATGAGTATGGCATAAGATTGATACTCGCACCGAGGTCGGCTAAAGCATCATAAGTGATTGAATTTCCCATAGTACACGGGATAAGAAAACTTCCAGGATCTCTGAGTTTTTTTAGGAGTTTGTTTTCAATAATGGCTGAGCAATCTTCATTTAAGAAGGTAGCAGAAATGTTTTCCATTTTACTTTTATTGCTCACAAGTTCTTTCAGAAATTTCCCATAATTGGGCCTTCCAGCTTGGACATCCACAAGAGGAACGTTGATCCTAACATCTTTGATTAAGTCCATGAACTTGCCATATTGCTCTTCCATTTTTTCTTTCCTCAAACGTTGAGGATATGGAATTCTTGGTTTATATGGTTTGAGTAGTGGAGTAGGTTTAACAACTGGTGTAGGAGTTTGTTCATTATCTTTTGGTTCTTCTTCTATTTCGTCCTCATTATCATCATAAACGATAGTGGTTGTTTGGGTTGGGTTGGGTGGTGGATCATAAGATAGACCACTACGAGTATAAACAACATTAACATGCTCATTTCTTGTTTGAGGTGGACGATAAGATCCAGATGATGATGGTTTGGGGTTGGATTGAGTATTACTTGGCAAAGTACCAGATGGTCTTGCGGCAAGTTGATCAGAAAGACGACCGAATTTGGTTTCAAGATCTTGGATAGAAGCTTGATGATTCTTTTGTCCTTGTTCGACTTTGCTTTTGAGCATAAAGAATTGATTTTTCATGAATTCATTCGTTTGTTTTTGAGCATGCACGAATTCACGCATGGTTTTTTCGAATTCAGATTCTTCGTTTTTTGTCTCATGTGATTGTGATGATGAACGGTTATCATCACGAGAAGATGTTTGACGATTTTCGTCACGAGTTTGGGAATTTTGGGTATCATCCCTTGGTGGACGATCTTGCCAACCTCGAGAATTTCTACCGTAGAGGTTTCCACGATATCCTCCTCCTCGATATCCTCCATAGACATAATTGGCTTCAGCTTCAGGACCTCCCATGGGTTTATCATCACACTCGGATGATGAGTGACTTCCACCACAATAGGTACATCCCTCACGCATTTCTTTGATTTCATTTTGGATACTTTGGAATTTGGAATCGATTTTGGAAGTAAGGTCTTTCATCATATCCATGATTTTGGAAATTTCATTCGTCGCTTCAGCGAATGAAATGGATTTTTGTTGAGGTTTGATTTTGGAATCCTTAGACCAATCGAGCTTTAGAAGTACACGGTCATCTAGTAAGTTGTAAGCTTCGTTAGGGGTCTTGTAAAGAAATATTCCTCCGGCATCAAGTATGCCTTGAGTTGTGTCATCGAGACCATGGTAAAAGATTTGAATGATATTACCACGAGACAATCCATGCCCATGACAACTTCGGAGCATGTTTTTCATTCGAAGCCAAGCTTCGACAAGATTTTCTCCTTCTTTTTGAGTAAAGCTACGAATTTCACCTAAGAGACGATCAAACATGGCTGGTGGAAAGAAAAGTCCAACAAACGCTCTTCTCATTTGGTCCCAAGTTGTGATCACTCCGGGGCTTAATTCATTATACCAAATTTTCGCTTCTCCGGTGAGAGACGGTGGAAAAAGTTTAAGATGGATTGAATTTGCATCGGTAGTTCCATAACGAAACATGTGGATTGGATTTAACTCGACCATCAAATTGGTTGTCATTAATCATCGAAAGATGATGACCTTTGATAGTAAAGTTTTCTCCAAGATTAACGGGAACAATGGCGGCTGCGGGTGTAGGAGCTACAACCCTATTGGCATCCCACATAGGTTGATCGTCAGCCATTGGAAATGGTAATTCAAGGAAAAGATTAACGATTGGATGAACTTCGGAAAGGTTTTCAAATGGTGGGTTAACGGTTTTTGGAATTCTTTGATCGGGTGGAACAAATGGGGTTCTCTTTTTGCGAAATAAACGTTCGGGGTTAGACAATGGTGAACTTAATTATTCCTTAGAAGAACGAGTGGTCATGCACGAGAAAAACGAGCCTATCGAAAAGGATTTTAAAAATAAACTTAAAGGAAAAGAATTTTTTTTTTATAAACAATAATGAATGGAACCGGCGGTAGAAAAGATGGACCGGCGATTGGGTCTGAAGAAAAAAAATTACCGAGAGTTGAAACCGTACGGTCGAGGGAATGGACCGGCGGTTTGAGTTAGAAAAGTTTTACCGAAGGTATGAACTGGAAGGTTGAGGGACTGAACCGGCGGTTCGGAAATTTTTTTTAACGCGTCTGATAAACCGGCGGTCGATAGTTCGGACCGAAGGTTTGGAGTAAAAGAAAAATTACCGAGAGCTAGGATCGCAAGGTCGAGAATTTGGACCAAAGGTTTGGTCTGAATAAAAGATTTCCGAGAGCTTAGAACCGTGGGTTTTGGATTGGAACCTAAGGTTTGCAGGAAAATATATATTTTCTTTAGAGCTAAACGACACGATACCGAATATCAATACGAGTAGGAATAGAACAAGTAAATTATAAATAAAAACATCACGAAAACGTGATCAAATCCCCGGCAGCGGCGGCAAAAACTTGATGTGCCCGTTTCGAGTGCAAGTTTTAAATTTATAACACGATCTACCAATAATTCAAACGAAACACATACGAGTAAGTATACTCATCCGTGTGTAGTAAGAGGTGAAATGGTAAGCCGAGGTCGTTCACAGGGATTTGTTTAGTTTTTGGAATGTGAGTTTTAAATATAATATTAATCTTATTCAACGATACTAATAGCAAGCAAATAAGAGGTGAAATGGTAAGCCGTAGTCTTTTGATTCTTCAAGTTCAGCACACTTTGTACTTTCAGCAGTGGACCTTTGATGACTGTGCATTTGTCTTGGATGATCTTTGAGGATTCTTTGAGGTCATCATCCAAGATACCTCTTCAAGTCATCTTGTTGTAGTATTGTTTCCATGTGATATTGTGATCTTTGGACCGACATGCTAACACTTTTCTGGATCATGATTTTCAGCATCAGAGTTGCGAAATCAGTGTTGAAGGCCTTTCAATAATCATGATTTCTTTGATTATGATGATGGTGAAGTGTGAGCATGGGGTGATGGATCGGCATCTTTTCGGAAATCAGCTACAACCGCCAGGGATTCCTGCATACGACAGTTAGCAATAAAACATCCGGCACTTATAGGTTTTGATTTCGAGATTGTTAACAGCATAGTGTGAAAACTTTCTCTAATCCTAGCCAAGGCCGTTCCTGAATCGGATACCCTTAAGAGGGTATAAAAGATCTACCGAAGTACATCAACGATTAGGTGAGTCGCTGGAGTTCACTCCACGACTGTAGACCGTATTTAAACCGCCGCGACTACTACGCGTAATCCACAAAGAATTACCAAAGTGACCTGCTTTCAGGGCTGTTTGATGTTGACCCTGGCAGGAATTTCCATTCAATCACTGAGGGTTACATTTGTAAACTCTCTCATAAATGTTCTGGTAGATTGCTAAGATCTGTGTAGGACTCATAAGTTTACACCCGGTGTCCTTAATGTTGAACGACCCATGTAGAAGTAACATGTGTTGCTATTGAGATCTTATGATGCATCTCTTGGCTCGTAATGAGTGGTCGATAGATTATGCAGGTGATGTGCCCGTTTCGAGTGCAAGTTTTAAATTTATAACACGATCTACCAATAATTCAAGCGAAACACATACGAGCAAGTATACTCGTCCGTGTGTAGTAAGAGGTGAAATGGTAAGCCGAGGTCGTTCACAGGGATTTGTTTAGTTTTTGGAATGTGAGTTTTAAATATAATATCAATCTTGTTCAACGATACTAATAGCAAGCAAATAATGATGATGTAAATTCAATAAATTAAAGACTACACTTGCCTAGACTAGTTTTGCACAATTCACTTGATATGATTATGAAAATGGTTCCATTTGACTATGATCAATGAATTAGGTGGTGTTCTAATTCAATTAGTGGTTTACTAACTCTATTGTTTCCAACACTTTCAATCCTCGTCAAGATTTTAAGATGACAAAAACAATATTTAAGATTTGATCAATCCAAGACTAACACAACTCAATTACTTGATTCGATTTCGTTTCACAAGTAATTTACAACCACACTATTTTAGTTTTCCAAGTTTAACCAAGTTACTTATGAAATGGTCAATACATAAGGTAACACCCTCATAGACAAAGGTTTACAACTAATTGACTAACAATGTCTTTTTCATCCCATTACATTATTAGTAATTACCCAAACTTGACAACTCTTTGGTGGAGAAAACTCTTAATAGCACAATTCGTTCTTAGTATTAGCTTTCGTTTATCTTAGAACCAATAAGTCATAATCAACCAAATAAATCATGTAGCAAACATCATCTAGGCAAGTGCACAAGGCACTTAGCCACTCATGGTAAACAAAGTAATAACCGCAAGAAATTTATCACTAGAAAACATGATTAAATAGTCTTACAAAAGTTGTAATGATGATTACAAGTAATGAAGAACACTTGTGAAATGATCAACAATGATCCTTGAATGATGGAATTGATGATTGGTGAATGTAAGCTTTCCCTTTTCCTGCGTTTCTCTTCCTTGTCGCCCCTTTTAGAGAGTGGTAACAGATTTCTTGTATGATATATGTGATAATTGATGTTAGTAGATGTCTTTTTTGTTGTTTCCAAGCATACATAAATATAGGATAACTCTCCTTGGCCACCAAGCATAATTCTTGGGCTCAAAGTGTCATAAATTTGAAGGCAAGATGAATTAAATGTAAGTAGATGATCAGACTTGGATTGATGGCACTTTAACTTTTCTCTTTAATGAAAATATAGAAGACTTTAAATGGCTGGACCAGGGTCAGAACTAAGGTCCTGACGTCTGAATGTCTGCTGGACCTTGGGTCTGAACACTAAACCTTGGGTCTGGAAATAACTACTCAACCATGGGTTTGAGATAGGAACCTTCATCATTCATTTCATCATTTTATGATCTTTTCTTGAACTTGAAAATCATTGCGATCTTGATTCTTTATCTTCAACGATCCGTCCAAAGCCTTTATTGTGAGAAGAATCTTATGTTTGTGCATAAGCTCTTGATTTCGCAACTTTTCTCCATCTTTTTAGCTATTTTCCTGAACTTGATCGTACCTGAACCTAAATACATCTTTTTCACCTTTTAAGCATAATATGTTCATAAATACAACCAAATAACATGCATAATCATAAGAATAACGCTAATAAAACATGTTAGATTTGAGCGTTATCAGCAGGGTTCCCCGTGAGAATGAAACAAGTCCTTTTAAGAGAACTTGAGTGGCTTAGAAGGTTTTAGTGCAGTGCGTCACTGGGTCCGTGACGTCTTGTCTTTAATACTGGTGTTACCTTAGTAACCACCAGTAGCCTATGAATTGAACCCGGTTTCTGCCCTAAGGTTGAATAATTGGAGGGCTATTTCTTTTCACCATTTCTCATTAATTTTCTTTTTAATTCTTCAACCCCTTCTTTCTCCTTTCTCTTATTACTCCTTTTTTCATAATCATACCTAAGGACTGTCTAATACTAACTATTCGGTATTGTCCTTAGGTAGATCCCTCCAGTTCTGGCGGATCATAGGACGGTTTTCCTAACCTTAGCCACCTTATAACTTCATGACTATCCTATGTTGCCGTTATCCAAAATCCTTGAAAAATCTCTCAAAGTGTTTATGATTATGAAACACATTTTGTCAACGCTTTGTGAGTTTTATACATTAAAAATGCTCCCCCTTAACATGTGCTTGGATTATTTTATTATAAATTTGCACATGTTGGGTAGAGTTCGCACTTTTGAATTGATCCATTTTCAGTGAACATGACCGATTCGAGACGCGCTTACATCACTAGTTAGACTAGCTTGAAATTATTACTCGGCCTGGTCAAGTCCATAGAAAGTTTCTTGAAACGGTACACTCTACTCAGACACGTCCTCTTTGAGACACGCTTACATCACTGGTTAGACCAGCTTGAAATTATTACCCGGCCAGGACATGTCCTTTTGATTAATGACAGTTTTGTTTCGTCAATTCATTGGTGAAGTCTGAGTCGTGCTCACATGAGATGCCACATGCTTTTTGCTATCACAAACCATTTTCTCCCCCTCAATATGTGCATCGATATACGAAAGAGTTTAGCACATATGGAAGAGCTTACATTTAGGACCAAAACATCACATTTTATCAGATTGCATATTTAAATCACATTCTCTCCCCCGATCAAAAATTTCAAATCTTTTGAGATTTTGTGATCCCAATTGATTTAAATAAGTTTAGAAAATATGGGAGAAAATGTGGACAAGTTTAATATGTGCTGAAAATGGAACGATACACTGCTCCCCCTCAATTTATGAGGGAGATTCACTACTTATTATGTACAAAGATAATTGTTACGACACAAATGATGTTGACCTTTACGCACAGATGATGTGATCATTCGCTTCTCTAAGGAAGTCAGTAGTCAACATCAGTTATCCATCCACCAACAAAACTTCCCAAGTATTGTAGATCCCCACACGGCAAGATCAGAATTAGTAAAGCTTTGTCGAAGTGAAGGTGGTGGTAGTGGTGAAGATGTTGTTGTTAATGTTGCTGCTGATGTTGTTGTTGTGGTGAATTCAGAGCCAGTCAATAGAGTTTGATCATCTGATCAAATGGTTAGAGCGGGAGCAGGCACATTCATATTGACCATGGAATCTGCATAAGAATATCAACACGGATATACATACATACAGATTCACTCTTCATTACTCACTATCGCGTAGCAGCTTGCCTACTCATAATACCAGATTCATATCCTAATCAAACCACTATTTAGCATGAAGATCAACCATCAATCATGAACATGGCAATTCACACATATTTCAACATTCAACTCAGGATCTTAGGGACATGATTCTAACACGATAGCTACATACCTAAGCATATTCTGAGTGCATAAGCAATACGTCAACAACAATTAAATAGCTATCTACTAACAAAAGTCAATCAACATTCGAAACTCATTCAATCAGATTATACAAATGCCTGTGGAGTATTCAAGAACATCAAACACAATGGGTTTTCTAACTTCTTTTAGATTTTGAGTTTTAAAGTATTTAGGGGATTAACGAGGATTCCAAAGTGACACAAATGAACCTTCTAGTTACATAAAGCTGGGAAACTATAAGTAAATTGCACATAATGCCCTAATCTTTCTAGCAACTAACACATTTGACCATTTGAGATAAAGCTTAGTAGGTTCCTCTTCAACTAATACCTCATTAACTACAAAACTTATTCTAACAATTATGAGATAACCAAGAAACCCGTTTGATGATATAAAATTTGAAATCACTCTCCCCCTCAATCAATGACCCGTATTCTAGTTAAAGAGCTGTAGTCATTGATTGAGTGACAAATTTTATGAACAATCCAAGTCTGAAAGAATTTCAAACAACACGTTACCACCATGTGTCTCACAAATAATTTGTGTATATGATATATTGAGTTAATATGATTAAGTATGCGGAATCTACTTAATCACACTTAGAAGGTTATTTGTATTATGGAAATGGAAAGTAATGCTTTAGTAACGAAAAATGAACATGCAATGTTAACACCAAAGGATTCAATATTATTAAGATAATAATACGAGTGATCTTTTCTTATCACTAGGGTTACAACCTTGAATCTTATGTTTCTATAACTTTAGATATTGTTGTGTTTGTTCTATGTTCTTAACAGATAAGAAAGTTAGTTACTATTAGAAGTCACACTTGACTACTAAGCTAAGATCTTCTTTTATAGTCCAAGAAGATCTTTACAATATTGTTAAGTCTTGTCAAGACATATCGAGCTACTTGCTAGCTTATGTGAGTCAGTAACTAAGATACAACATGTATCTATGTTTACAACTTGTTCTGTGAATATAACATAATGACTGAGCACATGGGATAAGATATTATCTACCGTGTATTATTGACTTTAGTATACTTATCCATCCAGTCAACCAGACTTAATATCTCCAGCAAGCAGACTTAACATTCGAAGAGTAGACTTAATTCTGTTACTCACCAGAATTAATAGCTAGACTTAACCACCAGACTTAACTTCGACGACCAGACTTAACTAGCAGACAACCAGCAGACTTAACTAGGTACTCACCAGACTTAACTCTACTGCTACCAGATTTAATCACTTAAGAGTATTTCCCGATACTTAATCTTCAGAATATTTAATTCCCAACAATCCTCCCCTAAACATGTGAATCCATTTCAACATGTTTTTCTGAATTAAATGAGGAATTGTAAGGATCTTTCAAACAATTCATAGTCAGACCCTTGGACTGAACTTTTTTCAATTCTGACAGATTAATATCTATCTCAGTAACTCATCTGCTTTTAGATCTTTGACTTTAACACTATCAATACACATCTTCAGGCTTCAAACATTGACCTAAAAGATGGTGTAATTTCCTTGGATGGAGGAATTATAAGAGGCAATGGTGCTGTGTATCTTGGATGCTTGTTTCAACAAGTGAAATCATCTATCAGCATGCCTTTGCAAGTGATGAACAAACGTAGTGAACTAAAATTGAAACTGAAAGCTCTCTTCCTTTGACCTAGATAGAACTTTCTCCTTTTGAATGCTTCATCCCTTCTGAATATATATAATACTCCAGAATAAGCTCTATTCTTGTCATTCTAAACTTCCATGTCATTATCTTGTATGCTCTTGTCTTTTCCTCCATTTCATTGGTTACTCTTCCTTCTTTGGATTTATTTCCTCCCCTGAGACATTTCCTCCCCTGAGATGCAAATAACATTTCCTCCCCTGTTTGGAAGATCTCTCACAATGTACCAAAATATTTCTCTACCCATCGTCTGATCTACCAATGTGAACTTGTTTTCAGACAATGTTGTACATGTAGCCATCAATTCCTTATGAGTTTAATTGGCTGCCCTCATCACTTCTAGGTGTTATAAATCATATGATAGGTGATTCATGGGGTATTGACTCATTATCCATCAATGGATGGTTTTACTGAGTCCTTTTGAAAATCCTTTTTAAGAAACTTTTGACTGAGCAGTATGTTCATGATTTTTTATTATTAAAACTCATACTGCTTTCAACCATTTTGAAGGGATTAAGTGTGTAACACATACTTAATCAAGATTTTGGTTTAAAGCAACCTTTGGTTGTGTGAGAGCCAATGTTTTCAGTTATAAATAACTGGCTGTGTAAAGATAAACTTATTCAAAAGGCTTTCTTGACAGGGTTTCCAGCTCATAGCAATTGTTGCCTCTAACACAAGTGTTAGATTCACTTTTACTAGCTGTTCTTTTTACCAGATGTCCTTAGACTTGCTCATTATACTTAAAAGTATAAAATGATAGAAAGTGTGTTGTATCAGTTACTTTATGATCAACTAAGTCATCAATTCAATGTGAAATATCATAATCAAGCTTCAAGAAAGAAGTTTTAAGGAGGTTTTAAATTCCCAAACTCTTTCTATCATAAACCTATTATGTCAGCAACTGATATTATCATTCTGCTGCTTCCATTTCACTTGAAACATCCTTTGTGTTCGCATGATCATACCTGAAATTGTTAGTCTAAAACCAAAAGAACAATGTACAAAGTACTTGTCTTGCATTAGAATAAGCATAGAACTAACTGTATGAATAACACAATATAAATTTGTACAAACAGTACAAACTTTTGTAATAGCAGTATTAACTGACAAAGCTAGCAGTACAAACAAAAATTTATATACAAAAACACATTTGATTGAAAAATTCAAAGATTAAGCATTCCAATACTTGCTACCAAGTACTGAAATCTTCCAACATCAAAAGCTTTTGTTAGCAGATCTGCAAAGTTGTATTCTGAAGCAATTTTAAGAACTTGAATTAATCTTTTCTCATTGCAGTCTCTTATAAAGTGATGTCTAATTTCAATGTGTTTTGTTTTAGAATGTTGTACTAGATTTTTAATAATGCAAGTTGTACTACTATTATCAATATGAATGACAGTGTTTAAGAAATTGTACCCATAGTCAATAAGTTGGTTTTGAAGCCATAGGACTTGAGCACAGCAACTTGCAGCAACTACATATTCAGCTTCAGTTGTTGAAGTAGCAATAATTGTTTGCTTCTTACACTGCCATGAGATAAGTCTACACCCAAGGAATTGACATCCTCCAGTTGTTGACTTTCTGTCCAAGCTAGCACCAGCATAATCACTATCTGAAAATGCTACCAAGTCAAAAGGAGATTCCCTTGAATACCATAAACCCAACCTAGGTTGACCCGTAAGATATCTAAAAATCCTCTTGACTGCTGTTAAATGAGAAACCTTTGGAGTTACTTGAAATCTTGCACAAGCACAAACAGAGAACATGATGTCAGGTCTTGATGATGTAAGATACATTAAAGAGCCTATCATAGATCTGTAAGTGTGTACATCTATATTGTCTCCATCTAAATCTTTTGGAAGTGGCTTCTCAGAGTCCATTGGTGTGCTTGCCATTTTTGAATCAGCAAAGTTGAACTTCCTTAGTATCTCAACAACATATTTATCTTGACTAATAAATATGCCTTCATATGACTGTTAAACTTGCAAACCCAAAAAGAATGTAAGTTCCCCCATGAAACTCATCTGAAACTTATCATGCATAAGCTTCTCAAACTCCAAACACGTCTCCTTCCTTGTAGACCCAAAGATAATGTCATCCACATACACCTACACTAACAGAAGATCATTCTTGTGCTGTTTGATGAATAGTGTCTGATCAATTTTTCCTCTTTGAAATCCATTTTTAATTAAGTAGGAAGCAAACGTTTCATACCATGCTCTAGGTGCCTGATGAAGGCCATAAAGAGCTTTTACTACTCTGTACACTTTGTCTGGATGGTCAGAATCAATGAACCCTGGAGGTTGTGAGACATACACCTCTTCTCCAATTGTGCCGTATAAAAATGCACTCTTGACATCCATTTGATAAACTGTGAAGCCTAAAAATGAAGCATAAGCTAAGAAAAGCCTAATTGCCTCAAGTCTTGCTACTGGAGCAAAAACCTCATCATAGTATATACCTTCTTGTTGTGTGTACCCTTGGGCTACTAGTCTAGCCTTATTCCTAATCACTATTCCCCTTTCATCCCTTTTATTCTTGAAAACCCATCTAGTGCCAATTACCTTTGCATCCTTAGGTAAATAAACTAGCACCCATACCTTCTGAATCTTGAACTGAAGAAGCTCCTCTTGCATAGCTTCTACCCAGCTTAAATCATCTAAGGCTTTCAAAATGTTCTTTGGTTCAGCTTGTGAGAGAAAACATACAAACAATCAAGAGTTTGAAAACTCATGCTGCTTTGAAACATAAAGGGCATCAAGAAGCCCTTGTTGGTCTGAAGACATCAGTTGTTGCCTTGTCGTTACCCCTGATTGTACATCTCCTATCACATTTTCTATGGAGTGGACTTTGTGAATCCTGGTGTGTGGTGTAAGTGGAACATGATAGTTTGGTGGGAGATTGCTCAAATCCACCTCATCTTCTGTTAATTCTGCTTCCTTTGTTAATTCTACTTCTTCAGTTAAGTCTGTTTCTTCAGTTAAGTCTGTTTCAGCAGCATTATGAACAGCAGAACTATTTTCTTGTTCCTTTGCTCCATCTTCTTTGCTTTCATCTTCAACATCTTCTTTAGCTTTACCAGAAAAAGATTCACCAATTGTTGAAGTTGATTCCACACTTGTATGTGACCATATTGGCATCCATACATGATCTTGATTTGTCTCCTTTTCTAACCTTGCCTCATCTGTTGCTTGTGAACCTGAAAAATCATTAGTTTCTGCAACAATAGGCACATAATTCATTGAATGGGTTAGAGTTTCAAGATCAAATAGCCATTTTGGTCCTTGACCTTCTACATTGGATTTATTCTCCAAAAACTCCACATGTAGGTTTTCCTCTATAATCCTAGTTCTTATGTTGTATACTCTAAATGCTTTGCTATTAAGAGAATATCCAACAAAGAATCCTTCATCTGCTTTACCATCGAATTTTCCTAAATGGTCTAAGGTATTGAGAATTGTCACATGACGTCCAAAAGGTCTAAGAAATCCTATTGCAGGAGTTCTACCTCTAAAAAGTTCATATGATTTCTTATTGTGAGGCTATACAACTAAAACTCTATTTTGAACATAGCAAACAGTGTTGACTACTTCAGCCCAAAAAGTTATAGGTAGCTTAGAGTCAACTAACATAGTTCTAGCAGCTTCTATTAGTGTTCTATAATTTCTCTCAACAACACCATTCTGTTGTAGAGTTCTAGCAACACTAAATTCTCTCCTAATACCTTTTTCTTTGTAGAAATCATCCATAACTCTATTCTTAAACTCTGTCCCATTATCACATCTAATGACTTTCACTTTCTTTTCTACTTGGTTTTCTATCTGTGTAATGAATGTCTTAAGAATGCTAGAAGTTTCATCCTTAGAACCTAAAAAGAAAACCCATGTAAATCTGCTATAGTCATCAGTTATAACAAGACAATATCTCTTATGCATTATACTACTTACTGAAACAGGTCCAAATAAGTCCATATGAAGCATAAACAATGATAGATTAATAGAGTTAAAAATCTTGGGCTTACAAATGGCTTTGTATTGTTTGCCTTTAAGACAAGCAATGCATGTTTGATCATTTTCAAATCTTTTGTGAGGTAAACCTCTTACCAAACCATTCTTAACAATTTTATTTATGGTTTTGATATTAATATGACCAAGCCTTCTATGCCATTTCATTGATTCATCCAATGTGGCCTTTGCAACAAGACAAGTTAAATCCTTTTTAGGAACAATGTTCTTCATGTCAACACTGTACATATTGCCCTTTCTAGGAATTTTAAGAAGTACTTGACTTTCATCAGGCATCTTAAAATCAGGAGAAAGCACAAGACATTCAGTGTCACAGAAAAGAACTTTGTTCTTTTTGTCACACATTTGTGAGACACTAAAAAGATTATAATTTAGCTCTTGTACATAGTACACATCTTCAAAATCTAAATTTCCAGTTTTAATGGTATCTTTACCGGAAATTTTGCCACCAACACCTCCTCCAAAGGTAACATAGCCTCCATCTATTGATTGGAAATCTGAGAGATAAGACTTGTTGCCTGTCATGTGCCTTGAACATCCACTATCTGAGTATCCTTGATCCTCTTGTTGATCAATTGAATGTTCCTGCACAGTAATAAGGAGAATTAGTTTCTTTTGGAGACCCAAGCCATTACTGACTTGGATCTGCCTCTTGCATCAATGTAAATCTTTTGAGAACAGTTGATGCAACATTGGATTTAGTTGAATTCCAAACCCAACATGATGAGGCCTTAACAGCATTTGCCCTGTTTCCCTTAGCAGCAGAATTAACTACTTGCCTAGTAGAATTAACTGCTTGCCTAGCAGAATTAACTGCTTGTTTTGTAGTTGAACCCTTAATTTTCCAAACTTGTTTTTGGACTACTTCCTTTGAATGAATGGGCCTTTGAACAACTTTTGGTGCATGTTTGTAAAATGTTTTTGCACCCTTAATTGTTGATTTTGGGTAAACAGTCAGAAATGGTCTAGCAGAATTAACTTGTTTTAAGCCAGACTTAACTGAAACTGTTTTGGGTTTAGTTCTATTAAAGTTAGAACTAGAGTGAATGTGAGTTTGAGGAGTTTGCCTTTTGAAATTCACCCTATTGTTTTCATACCCAGATACCCATTTGTTACAGAAAGCAGCAAGATGGTCAAAACTACCACATGTACAACAACCTTTATTATAAAAAAAAAAAAAAAAAAAAAAAAAAAAGTCATCACCTAGTTGGTTAGACTTGAGGTTATTCCAACTCCTTTGGTTACCTCTGGGCTTGTTAGTAGTTCTATATTATTCACAATATTTAACTGGTTGCCTAACATGTTGAATGTTTGATTTAGGCCTAACAGTATCCTTTTTGACCACTTTAGGAACCTTTGTTCCTGCTTTCTTAACTTTTTCAGGTTTAGACATAACCTGTTCATCTTCATCACTATCAGTTGTACAATCCTCAACAACTATAGCATCTGATTTCCAATCAAAGGACACCTTGTCCTTAGAAAGTGAAGTTTTACATAAACTCTCACTTACTTTCTCTATCTTAGGGCTTTCAGTGGACTTAGAACTATATTCCATTTCTGGTTCTTGAAACTCAGCAAAACCTGTGTGTGCTAGGTCAATACCTGGAGGTGAAGGAACACCTCTGTATGGTGGTGGAACAGATTTGTATCCTAAACCAGACTTAGCTTTATTGATTACTTGAGCTTCCCAAATTTTACTAATTCCCTCTGAGGCATGAGCTAAAGCATCTACTGTTATCTTAGCATTTTTAGCTTTATTTTTAGCATTAGCTAATGATTCATTTTGCCTAGAAATTATTTCATCTCTGAACTCTATGCCTCTTTTTAGAGCATTCATGTCATCAGAAAACTTAGATTCATTTCCTTGAAAATGTAAAAGTTGTTTTTCAAGAACAGCTATTCCTCTTTTATGATTGCCTAAATTAGCTAATGCATCATATAATTGTTCTAGTTGATCATCAAATCTCTTTTTAAGATCTTCATAAGCTTTAAGAGCAGAGCATGATTCAGTACATTTAATTATGAAATTTACCTCTGAATCAGAAAAGGCCATTAGAGCAGTCTCAGTGGCCACCAGTGCAGCATTTGTTGGTGCTTCCTCTTCATCAGCCATGAAGCTCCAATCATAGTTAACGCCATCAATGGCTAGCATAGCCATTGGCTCTTCCACTATGACTTCCTTCTTCTTCTCTTGCCTATACCATGTGCTTCTATTATCCTGCTACCTTGGGTTTCTACATTCTTTAACAAAGTGTCCTAACCTGTGACAGTTGAAACACTCTACTTTCTTCTTATCAAACCCAACAATTTCACTACCATCAATGGTAATCTGCTTACCAGTTCTCTGCCAGAACTTCTTAGCCCTCATGGTAAGTAAAGCAACCTACCATTTGATGTCCATCTCTTCCAAATCATTATCATCCAACTGATCAAGATCTTCATGAGTTAGAGGAGAACCACTAGTTTGACTAGACATGAATACATAGAATGCTGGATCTCCAAGTCTAGCAGCATTCTTTTGTGAACTAGTAGAAGGTCCACCATAGATAGTATTAGACACACCTTCATCTTCATCTACCTCTTCTGACTTACTAGTACTAGGAGATGACAAGAGTGCCACATTCCCAGAACTAGTACTATAGATTCCAGACTTCTTTAGACTTTGTTCAACAATTTTGAAGTTGTTTTACAAATCATTGAGTTTCATGGTTTCAATGTCTGGCTTGTTCATCCAGACAACCACATGAGTATGAAACTCATCAGGTAGGCTTCTCAAAAACTTCATGTTGAGATCTTCCTTAGCTATCTCAACACTCAACACAGCTAACTGATTGACAAGCTTATGTAATCTAGAGAACAACTTATCAAGTGATTCATTGCTATTTGAACTGAAGTTTTCAAATTGTTGTTTCAGCAATGTCTTCTGTGTTTTCTTGGTAGTTTCATTGCTACCAAACCATGCACAAATCTCTTTAAAAAGAGTTTTTTCATCAGGATACTTGCTAAAGGATAGCATTTGTTCACCAGGAATGGTCATAAGCAACAAATTTCTTGCTTTTTGATCATTTCTCTTCTGTATCCTTTCATCACTGGTAGTTGGTCCATTATTTCTTCTCCTTTCAGTTTTGCCTTCAACAATAACATCTGTATAACCTAGTGTAAAAGAATCACCATACAAAATGATATCCCAAAGAGCATAATCTTGAACCATAAAATATTGCTCAATTCTCAACCTCCACAACTCAAACTCATTCTGTTTGATCATGGGCAACTTTGCAGCAACATTTGTAGCAGTATCTTGAACATCCATTTCTTAAGCTTCTTCTTCTAAATCAACTATATCAGGCTTGCTCTGATACCACTTGTTAGTAATCGATACACTGGTAAGGTGGTTAAACCTTTGTGACTTTGTATATATGATATATTGAGTTAATATGATTAAGTATGCGGAATCTACTTAATCACACTTAGAAGGTTATTTGTATTATGGAAATGGAAAGTAATGCTTTAGTAACGAACAATGAACATGCAATGTTAACACCAAACGATTCAATATTATTAAGATAATAATACGAGTGATCTTTTCTTATCACTAGGGTTACAACCTTGAATCTTATGTTTCTATAACTTTAGATATTGTTGTGTTTGTTCTATGTTCTTAACAGATATGAAAGTTAGTTACTATTAGAAGTCACACTTGACTACTAAGCTAAGATCTTCTTTTATAGTCCAAGAAGATCTTTACAATATTGTTAAGTCTTGTCAAGACATATCGAGCTACTTGCTAGCTTATGTGAGTCAGTAACTAAGATACAACATGTATCTATGTTTACAACTTGTTCTGTGAATATAACATAATGACTAAGCACATGGGATAAGATATTATTTACCGTGTATTATTGACTTTAGTATACTTATCCATCCAGTCAACCAGACTTAATATCTCCATCAAGCAGACTTAACATTCGAAGAGCAGACTTAATTCTGTTACTCACCAGAATTAATAGCTAGACTTAACCACCAGACTTAACTTCAACGACCAGACTTAACCAGCAGACAACCAGCAGACTTAACTAGGTACTCACCAGACTTAACTCTACTGCTACCAGATTTAATCACTTAAGAGTATTTCCCGATACTTAATCTTCAGAATATTTAATTCCCAACAGGATGCACGGATATGAAGTAATCCATGCTCGGGTGAACTTCACCCGTTGTTAGGAACAACCGTCTTTTTTATCGACGTGCTTTCCTCATTTTGAAAAACCGGGTTGCATATCTGAAGTAATAGCAAGCCATTTAAGCATGTTTTGAAAACATTTTGAGCTTCTGCTCGAACTTCATTTAAAGACCCGTGTCATTATTGAATGACATTCCTAGGACCGTAAATGTTATCGATACCAGAAGACATGCCTTGAAAAACTAGTTTTGGTATTTTCTATTTTTCTGATTTTTATGGTTTTTCTTGGTTTTATATATATCTATTTACATTTTGGTTTTATATTTTTCTATTTACATTTTGGTTTAAGATATGTACAAACTATATTATTCAATTTAAGATTATGTTGACATGAATACCGAAATAAGGATATCGTTCTATACGTTGTAGAAGTCTGTAGTCAACATCTCTTAAACCTTCACCACCAAAGCTTTCGAGGCTCCTGAATAATCATTTGAACTTGAGCCTTCTCAATATGAAGCTTTGATAGCTTCCCACCAAACCAACAATCTTCTTTTTGAGCAGTTTCAAAGATCTCTTTCAAGCTTACATTCGTTAAGTCCACAGTGGAATCCGTAGCAAACCACATCAAATATTGCTGCTCCTTTTAAGAATAATCATCGTGATACTTCGTTCGGGGGATCATCAAATAGATCAGCAACGTATCTTCTCACACTTGAATAATTCTTCTCATATTTCTTCCCGCTGAAGGCTGAAGTAATGCATACCAAAAGTATCCAGAGACCACTTCCCCCAAGTAGTTGAAGTGATGCAATCAGTTTCATTGTATGAAGCTCAAAAACCCGAAGTACACACTCAATCCCATTAATGAAGTCGAAAACGTAACATCAAAATCAATTAAGACCCGGAAATGCACTTTTCTCCCTTCAGGAAATTGCAGATGAGAATTGCTACACCAAAGTCAACTAAGTCCCGAGTGTAAGAAATTTATCCCATATGTTGTCGAAATGATACCACTAAGACAGTACCACAAAAGTAACTAAGTACCAGATGTAATCGAAATGATAACACCAAAACAGTACCGTAAAGATCAAGTAAGTCCCGGATGAACACATTTCCTTCAGTAGGATACAGACTAACTAGAGAAATCATCATACAATTGTATACCTCTTTTATCATCAGAAACTGTTTCTTACTTCTCTTCCCCTACGTAGTTGGAATAATACACCAAAAGCTACGAGTTAAAACACTGATTTTCTCTACGGTTATGACATTTGTCTTCCTAGAATAACTTCAATTAAGAAGAAGTATAAAGTTCATCATGTGTGCTCGTTGTGCGTTCAGATGTATGTCTCCTTCCCCCTTGCTGGTTTTGATAACTCAGAATCAGCAACACATTTTACGCCCATATACTTGAAATCTTGTGAGAGGAACAAGATTGGCTCAAATGTATCAAGTGAGAATCAACCGCTACCAAAACTCTCTCTGACTATCTTTACCAACCCTTAAGTAGGCTATTTGAAGTGATAACTGATGGAGCAAACCTGATATACCAAACTTGAAACTGAAGTAGAAATTCCCCATTCTCGTGACTTAAGCTTGCACTGAAGTTGGAAGAACAGTGTAGAGAATTTATGCTCCAAGCAAATCTCTAAGTACTCAATACCCAACCAAAGTATGAGACATTAACACCTCGTGCGATTATCCACAACGTCATCGGCGTATGACACTGAGTACTACAACATAACTCCTTAAGGTGATAGTTAACCAGGTCTTCAGACATTTACCCTGACCGCTGGTAACTAGATAAGCTAAGTCTTCAACTTAAATCTTAAGCATGAGCAAGTTATCATTGAAAGTCATGCATCCAACCAACCCTAACTTCAAGATAAAATAAGATCACGCCTTTGTGAAAGTCAACTTCAATCTCGAATAAGTGATACCCGATCAACTCCGTAGTCACAATTAGAGTCACATGCCCAACAAGTGAGTGAACATACAATCAAATGTACGTCGATCCACTGTTCACACTTCTCCCCCTCAAAAATTGCACATGAAGTTGCCATTTTTGATTGAACAAGTGCATATGAGGTTGATCCACTGTTCACACTTCTCCCCCTCAAAAATTGCATTTGAGGTTGTCATTTTTGATTGAGTGAATAAAATACAATCTAAGGAGCGTAGATCCACTTGATGACTGAATGAGCATGGGAAGAGCATGAAGCTTATTGATGAGAATGGTCATAAACAAGAAGATTTCTCTTCTTCCGAAGATAAACCGCACTTAAGCGTACACCTTTCTTTTCTTTAAGGAACGGGGCTTGAAGTTTTATCAGCAGATGCCATATGTCGATGAAGAGCGAGGCTTGAACTGATGTGTTTAAACGTCATTTGTCATTGAAGATCGAGGCCTGAACTGATGTGAACATACGTCATTTGTCGATGAAGAACGAGGCTTGAACCGATGTGTTCAAACGTCATAGTCGTTGAAGATCGAGGCTTGAACTGATGTGTTTAAACGTCATAGCCGTTGAAGATCGAGGCTTAAAATGATGTGTTCAAATGTCATATTTCATGTTCATCAAAGTTGAGATTCATGAACCCCTGATTTATGAGATATAAGTCTTTTCGGCAACCAAACTTTGTGACTTTCCTAAATGGGAGTGAACGATGTAACTGCACTTAAGTAAAGACTACCTGCACTAACATTAAGAGTTTGTTTACATTTATGTGGGTTAGTTATATCAGCATCTAAACCAATTTGGGTTTCACAGTCAACCTTAGTTTTGCAATCAGTGAACAGCTTACCAGTAGGTATCCATCTAAGACCAACAATCTTAAAAATTCTACCCGTCGGTATCCATCTAAGGCAAGATCTAGGAGTGTTTGGTTTCTCATGTACAGTGGAAGACTTGTTGAAAGAAGACCTTTGTCCCACAACAGTCTGCTTACCAGGTTTCTGAGGATAGCTCTTTGGTTCTACGGGCTTGTTGTTGTTTATAGTCTTAGAGGATTGAACCTTAGCACGAGCATTCACTTCCTTCAGGAATTTTGTTATACAATCATCATGGTTTGCATTAAAAACACATTTCTGACAAGTTGAGCAAACAGAGTGTTTGGATTCAGAAAATGATCTAGAATTCTTAGAGTGATCTGCTACGGAAATCGCTTTAATCGATAAGTAACTACTCTTAGAAATAGGCAAATTCCTAGTCTTTTCATGTGTGTCTTTCTTAGCATCCTCTAGGTTGTGATTCTAAACACTGTTTTTATGTCTAACATGTTGATGAAGCGAAAAGTGTACCGCTTTTAGGGGGTCATTTAAGCCCTAAATCGTATTTATTTGATCAAATATTGCCCTAAATCGTTCCTTTTGTCATTTTAGGTACTTTGGAGAAGAAATCTGGAAAAGGAAGCATTTTGGACGTTTTTGGAGCATAAAAGTGAAGAAAACGACAAAGTCTCAAAATCGGCTGGAAAAGTACCTTTGACGGCGTCAGGGATTGTTCTGGACGGCGTCACGGCTTGGCAAAAAGAGGTGGATATGAAAAATACACATGATAAGCCAGGGAGTTTTGCAATGTAAAGTCTGACGGCGTCACCCTTTAAGGTGATCAAGGCCATCACGGTTTAAACTAAAGAGGGACGGCGTCATGCCCATTTCTGACGGCGTCAAGCCTTGATAAGCCAGAGCGGATTTTGGAGCACTACAAAGGGACGGCGTCAAGAAGGCCATCCGGGAACCCTAGACACGGCGAGGTGACGGCGTCAAGTCCTATAACGTGACGTCGTCAGCCCTTAAACTCTATATATAGTTTTACAATTTTTTGTCATTAGTGTGCAACTTTGTGAGGAGAAACCCTAAGACGAATTTCTGCCATTTTTAAGGGTTTTCATACCCTTGGATCTCCCATGTTTAATTGAAGATAAGTATTCATTTAATCAATCAATATGTCTATGTGTTGTTTGATTATATCTTGTTCTTGTCTTTTAATTAACATGCTAGGCTAGATTTATCTTGTGTTTGCTTAGATCTAATGAAACCTAACTATTGATTATTGGTTATTAGTGTGTTATTAATTGTATTGGATGATTGTTTATCGATGTTAGGCTTAAGAAAACTGGCTAACTTCCTATACGGTAACTTGCTTGAACGTCTTAAGAAACTTGAACCAATGCGTACTAGGTTTTTATGGTTGTATTTAATGCATGAGCGAATTCTAGTGATCCCATGTTAGGAGCTTCTTAGCCGGCTCGACATAGGAGTGAAGTAGGAGCTTGTAGAGTTGGGGAAGTACGTACGCCACCCCACGATTGGTATTAAGGAATACACCCGTCATCCACGCAATTAATACACACTAATCAACCGGTAAAAGATAGTTAGGGAGTAAGGAAATCTAAGTAAACACATTTCTCTCCACATAAGTTTCACAACCTTTTCATTTTCAGTTATTTTATTTTATTCGCATTTGTAGTTATTTGGGTTAGTTGACTAGCAACTAATTCCGCCCACTCCTTCAAACCCGAGATTTTACTTGCTTTCATAAAAATATAAAAATACAAAAAGAATCTTCTCTCACTCTTAGACCTATTAGAGTAGTTTTTCAATCCTAACGACACTATTCCCTGTGGAGAATGATCAATCCCCCGTACTTACCACTACACTATACTACATCGGTCAGGTACACTGCCTGGTGGGGTTGTAAGCCTCTTGAGGTCCCTCGAGAGGTAAAACTTGTTGTAAGGTCGCAAAACCACGCATCACATGTTCTTTTGGTGTCACAAATGACACATGCTTTGAACTAATCCTAGAAGAACTAGAGGCACTCATATGATGAGGTTTTGCAAACGTATATTCCTTTTCATTAGGTCTAGACTTTGAAGTGACTGGTTTTGACAAACTTGTTTCGAATCAACTTGGGAGGCAAACCGTGGTTTTGAAGATTTTGGTCGTTCAGATGTAAACGCAGTCGGTTGTCTAACAACTGATTGGTTTCTAAGTGGTTGTAAAATTGGTTTCCCTAAGATTGATGGTTTTGCAAACTTAGTGTTCACACCATTTCCTGTCAATTTTCTTAACTCGTTTTTCAACGATGCAATTGCAAAACCTTTTTCCTGAAGTTGAGCTTTGAATTCATCATTTTTGGCAATCAAAGAGGTTGTTTGCTCTACAGTCTTAGTTTTCGTTTCTTTGATTGAATCACACAGTTCTTTGCAATGAATTTTCAAAGTCTCATTTTCATTAAGTAATTCAGCCACTTTATGTTCCAATTCAGTATTTTTTGTTGCAATAACATCACTGTCATGTTTAGCCTTAACTTCATTACACATATCACACATCTCAGCAATACGTTTTTTCAGGTTGTTGATCGTTAAGTTTTTGGATTGTAGCTGAGCTTTCAAATCTTAGGAAATTCCGGATTCCTACATGGTTGGTTAGTTTGAAGACTTTCTTCCTTTTGTTGCATTGAGATTTGAAGTGAAATACAATGTTTTTCAAGTTGTAAAAATCTGTTTGAAAGTTCATTATAAACTTCTTTTTCAACCATATCATTTGATTTGAAAAACTCAGCCGTAAGCAAAGAACTTGACGCATCATCATGTTCAGCATCCTGATCAATTTCTCCCCCCTTATGACTCATATTTGTTGAATCAGAGGTGATATTGCTATCAGTCTTTTCCAACAGATATGTGTCATAAGTAGGTTTAATTTGATCAGTATGTTGTTGTTCATTAGAAAGAACATTATGTTGATTAGACAGATGTACCTCAGCAGATGGTACTTTGTGATTTACTGGACTGAGATCTGCATCCACACCATGTGTGATATGAGTCCCTGAGCTGTTGCTATCATCATGCTTATTTGACTATGTCCCATTCCCCATGTGTTGTGCTCTTTCATTAATGAACTCCTGAACATTACTCATGAGCTGGAGTAGTGTAACTCTAAACATGTCAACCTCGATTCCAGTGTAATTAGCGAAACACTTTTTCGTCATTTGACTGTCATAATCATAATCCTCAGTGAATTGCGAATCAATGAACACTTGGAGTTGATTGTTGATCACACACAAGGCAGCCATGGATCTATCTTCAGAAAATTCTCCTTTGTCAAGTTGTTGTTCAAGTTGATCCAAATACAGAATCATTTTGACTGTGAAAGTATGAACATCTTGACCAAAGAGTGATGCGAATGCACGTCTATATCCTCCCAAGTATCCAGGTTGTTCAAAGAGAACCTTGAGATGTGAATGAAGTAATCGAAAACATTCAATGCAACTTTCCTTTGCATTAGGCAACATTAGTGACTGATGAAACTCTTTCTCTTGAGAATTCGAGCACAACAATTCCATATTAGCAATATCAGAATCACACATGTTTATTTGTTGTACCGGATTGGAAGTCTTATGTTTATCATACGTGTCGTACAACTTGAGTACCTCAGATATGAAAGAATCTGAAGTAGTAGACATGATGTAAACGTGCACGGGATTTTACAATTCTATGATTTAAACCGAGAAATAAATTCTTTCACGGGATTTTACAAAAATCAAGAATAAACTGTGAAATGATAATGATTACTTGAATGTTTTTTGATAAAAGTTTGGATCGATAATATGATTAGTGATTGTGTGTTGAGGGCAATGTTGCAAAAATCGGCCATGGCGGCCGATTAATCGCCGATATATCGGTAATCGGCCGCCGACCTTGTCGAATTATGAAATTCGGACAAAAAATCGGTTTGGGGAAAAAACGGCCAAAAATCGGCTGTATCGGCCAGAAATCGGCCAGGTTTAAAAAAAATTAAAAATTTAGGCATTCTACTTAATTTGGGGATCGTTTATTTCACTTATAACACACAATGAGCCTTATAATCAGAATTGGAGCCTTTTATTGAGGTTTGAAAACATAGTAGGCTTGGAATCAGTTACGATCTTTAGTTTGGTCTCCAGAAATACCCAAAACATGCAAAAAATGCCAATACGATCTTTAGTTTGGCCGATTAATCGCTGCAGGGTGGTCGACCGCCACGCTACCGATTCATGATTTTTGCAACATTGGTTGAGGGTGATGATTGATTGTTAGACTTTGTGAACTGTTATTTCATTTTGGTTGAAAGGGTTTAAGTGAATCCAAATAACCACCATAGTTATATCCAATAAACACGAAAATATCTCAACCCAAAATAATTTTCCATCTCGGATTCTTGAAGCTCAATCAAAGTCGTTGTCCAAAATTATACCAAAAATTCTTTACCAACCAAGAAATTCGTCCTTGTGATAGGACCCAATAACATTCAGCCCAAAGAAAACTTTTAAAACCAATCTTCCTTATGGTATCTGTCCAAAAGAAAATAAGCCCAATGAAAAATCTGGTACAAGCCTAATCCTAATCCAATTAACCCTAATTTTTCGTGTAGAAGAGACACAATAATCACACTTAATCTAACCCTAAACTTATCTCCTTGTAGCCACAAACAAATCTTCTCAGCCTTTTCTTATCCCAACCGACAACAAAAAAAATCCGACCCTTCCTGGATATCAAATGCACTTAGGTATGTTCGATAGTTAGTGTTTCTTGTAAATGGTAATAACTGAATACGTAAGAAAGATGATAATACACTTGTTATTGTCTTTTTCTTTATGATTTTCGGAGATAATAACGAAGCAAATCTTCGAATAGATCGATGAAGGTATGACGGTCGTGTGTTATAGATCTTTAACGGTCTTGAATTAACATGTGAAACACGATATCAAACTGAGATCGTTAATATTCTTTTTTTGTTTTTGTGTTTATTCGAACGAAAAGATAGGATGGAACTGATTTTCAGTTTTGTCTGTTCTTTTAATTGGTTCGAAAAGATGGGATGAAACTGATCTTGTGTTTTATTTTATTTTTTATTTTTTTTTCGTTTTGAGTTTGCTTTTGTTGATGTTCTGTTGAGATGGATTTAGGATAGAGGAGACGAGGGGATGTAGTTGTATTGAGATGGTTTGGATTTGGGTTTATTTTGTAACTAATGATGTTTAAACTGAGCTCACAAATGAGTTGGTATATGAATGTGGTCAAGTCAGTCTTTGGTAGGCAAAACGCAATGGCAAGTCGCAGTGCCTTAGACAAACTGCAATTAAGAAATGAACAAACCGCAACTGTCCGTCAAATCGCAACACCACAAACTGCAAAACCAAAATGCAAGCCTGTCAAAACGCAATTGACTTTTAGGCAAATCGCAGTTGACCTGGTTTTAGCAAATCGCAATAACAAAAGTCAATCAGTCAAACTGCAAGAGCAACGAGACAAAATGGTCACTTTCATTAAATTTGTCTTTTTTTTCCCTTTAAAGAGACAAGCCAAATCGCACCCTAAGAGTATATCTAAACCGCAAAAATAGATACCCCATATAACTCAAAACGCAACAATGAATCACCAACTCGCAGTCAAGAACAATGCCAAATCTCAACCAAGAAAAAACTATTCTGACTCACGAATAAGCCCACAAAAACTAATAAGCTTATGAAATAAGCAAACCAACAACCAAAGTGGGCTATTACAATGATTCTAAACGCGAAAGTACACGAGTTTAACAAATCAAGACCACAAACAATGACCAACCTATGATGTTTCTTTCTATTCAATTCGAACAAAGAAAAAAGAAAAACAACACCCACAAATTCAACCACGAATCAAACTATGGCTCTTAATACCAATTGTCGAATACTAGAAATCATAACACAAACACAAGATTAATGATAGATCGAATCAAGAGAGAGAGAGATAGAGTGGGAGCCTTTTAGAGAGAGAGAATGCAAGAGATTAGATTCAACTAGTGAAAAGGTCCAACCCTTCCCATGTTCGGGAAGGGATATATATACTACAATATTAGACACCCCGTGTGGGCTGTAGAGTGAGCTGACAGTGGGTAAAGACCCGACCCACTCCACGAATACAATAATAACTAAACTATTACAAATAATCCTACGAGCTACTTAATGCTAATGAGTACTCGGGGTGACCGAGTCTTCATATGAATATTTATATTCCTAACACAAACTGTAAATACACATAAAGCATTAACAATAATATGATTTATTATATTAATATATTTAGAACAAATAAATATTTAAATACATAGTTTTACTTCTTTTGTAAAATTTGATCGTGTGCAACTTGTCTGTTGGTGATTAGCCTTGTTTTAGGTAAAGAATATGAATACAATATCACATCAATTGCATGTAATTCATACGGTTATTAAGGTTAAACCATTGAACATCAAAGTAATATGTAATTGAATGATATTAAATACTATAGTAACTTTAAAACAACGTGTATCATGTTCTACCATGATAAAAGATAGTTCAAACAAACATGTGTATGTGATTGTCATATATCTATACAAATCAACAAAATAATATTAACATAATAATAATTTCAAAGAATTTACTGTTAGCATCTTAACTCAAATCTTGTAGCATAAATTCTAAAAATAATTTAGGTTGAGTTTCTGATTTAAAACCTTGATAATAACCTCTGCAAAAAACACAACATAACATGAATATAAAATAATAATCAATATCAAATATAACTAAAATGTTTGTGCTCACCAGTCGTGTCATCAACATTAGAAACTGAAATCATCAACATGATTTTGCCTATGATAAGAAAACAAAGGCACAAAGTTTAAAAAACTAATGAACGATTAGCACCTTCATAGGGTGGGTATATATAGGCTTAGAATTAGAGTTTTGTATTTGTATCGCAATAGATAACATAATTCATATATGAAAAAGATATCAGAAAAGATAACTATCGTTTTTAAAACCTACTAGAACGTGCTTCTAATATTCGCGAACAAGTTTCTGATGGGACGAAATTATGATTAACACTTTCACGACAACAAAGTTTTAAAAATCACACTCGGTTCCTCCTAACGTTTTTTCTTCGCGTTTTCGGCACATCTATGTTTGGGAACTTTTTAAAACCCCCAAACCTAACCCAATTTTTTTCACTTAAAAACTCAATTGACCAATGAGAAGGCTCAATTGCCAAAATCGAACCTTCTAATTGGTTAATCGAATCCCTAGATTTGACCAAAAGTGAGTTTTCTTATTATATAAAAGATAATTTTATCTATAAAAGGCAATGTAATTTATTAAAAATATAAATACTTAATTACAATTTAAACCACTGATATTTTTCACTTTCACTTACTACACACCCATATATATACATAAAAATTGCCCTCATAATTTAACGAACTATACACCGGCACTGCTATACCGGGTAATCATCTAGTATTTAAAAATGTAAATACACTCATTCTATGCGTTTGTAGTATATGTGTAACAATTTGTATATTTGAATATGGTTTTTGGGAAGAAGTCAAATCGAATTCATAATAGATATCGTATTAAAGTTACCCGCCGGATGAATCTTTTTAGCAGTGTCAGTTAATAAAAACTCATTTGACCAACGAGAATGCTCAATTTCAAAATCAAATCATCTCATTGATTAATTAAATCCTTCAATTTGGCTGAGAGTGAGTTTTCTTACTCCCTCCGTCCCTAAATAAATGTCCACTATTGACTTTTAAAGTCTTTTTTGCTCAACTTTGACATTAAATTAATTTATTTGTGTTATGTAATACTTGATGAAAATTATATAAATGAAAATACATTTAAAACTCAATCTATTCATATATTTTGCATCAAATATTACATAATACAAATAAAATACTTTAAGGTCAAAGTTATAAAGAGAATACTTAAAAAGTTAATAGTGGACATTTATTTAGGGACGGAGGGAGTATTAGGCTTTTTCTAACTTGTGCAACCAAGGCATTTGTTAAACGCAATTAATAAACTTAAAATACTATGTTTAAATGTTAGTTTGCATTAGTAATTTCCTAAATCTCTTCTAGTTATCATGATTAACTTTGTTTTATTTAAAAATAATTTTATTTTAGAGAATAATTTAGTTTATTTAATTCTTTTAAACAAGTGCCATGGTGACACATATTAGAAAATCCCTTCTTATTATATAAAAGATTTTATATTAAATGTCCTTCTATTGAACTTTATATTGAATATCAATATCAATTCGTTAGTGAATGTCAACTTAGAAGCCAAGTTTCATGCCTTCACAAATCTAATTAATTAAGCCAATAATCTAGCAATTATTTAGCATTTTTATAAGGCCTTCTACCAAATATAAAAGTTTACAATGATATCAAATCATCCTACATTATTAATTTATTAATCTTTTAAGTTGACCTTTCACCACTATGGCACCATCAATAAACTTGTTAATGGTTTATAAAAATTACATTAAACTCAAATGGATTAAATTTTGAAGAGTTTCAAAACCGTGACTAACAAAATGATAATCCTTTCATCTTAAAAAAATTGTTTTGTCTTGACTTTTTGAAGGTTTTTTTTTTTTTTTTTTTTTTTTTTTTTTTTTTTTTTTTTTTGCCAACTTTAACCTTAAGTATTTTGTTTGTGTTATACAATATTTGATGAAAATTATACTAATGAAAATACATTTCAATCCTGATCCATTTATATATTTTGTATAAAGTATTACATAAAATAAAACAAAAAAAATTAATATCAAAGTCGATAAAGAAAGATTTCAAAAAGTCAAAAAATAAGACAATTATGTTAAAACGAAGAGAGTAAATGACCTTCTCATAAACCACCATAACATGCTATAATTGTGACACAAATTCAATATCTATCTTCGTTAAACAAACAATGAAAGAGTTGTAGGAAAATTTAATGTTGTGTGAATGGTTTATAATCTAGATATCAATCTGAATCGTGTAATCACTTTCAGATTAAAGTATTTCGACCCTATATGCCTTGGTTTCATGAAGTCCTTAATCGGGTAAGACAGATTATTGCAATTGAAATCTTAGGCACTAGAAATCAATCAGAAACCCTTAGAGTATTTTATGATGTTCTTGCAAATGAGACCAGAAGTGTGGTTATAACCACCACCAAAAATCAGTTATTTTCGGTTATATAGCAGTTATTTTCGGTTATATACCAAAAGACACAATGGTTCACCAACTGAAAAGTTGGTTAAGTTTTCTAGGAAAAACTGGTAATTGCAAATCTAAAATGGACCCTTTTATATTCAAAAAGAGACCCATTTTCCTGCAGACTCTAAAATGGACCCTTTAATATTCTAAAAGAGACCCATTTTCCTACAGACTCTAAAACGGACCCTTTTATACTCCAAAAGAGACCCATTTCCTGTAGACCCTAAAATAGACTCTTTTATTATCTAAAAGAAACCCATTTCCTACACTTAACTCATAAATGGCACAACTCCTTAACCCATGTGTTTTTGTCGTGGTAGAAACATATCATCTCAAACGAGTGTGCACTCCACACTTCCCTAACTAGCAATCGAGTATGATATGAATCCCATTGGTCTCTAGTAAATCGCAATTACCTAAAATTAAGTTGAGAACACTAAAATTACCAACATTCCTCCCCTATTTTAGTGTAATCATTGATTTACTAAAATACACAAAACAAACCAAACTTATGCATAAATAAAAATGACACCATGGATTGAATTTTCACTTAGTATATTACACATTCCAGAAATTCAAAAATCAGGGTGTCGCTTAGGATTGAACCCTTCAATTCGTATGAATACCCAGAGATAATATACACATAAGTTATTGTAATACTTTAATGTTTATAAACTTGACACTATTATAAAGCCATGTGTCCATATCCTTTGATGAGCATATAAAAGCCAAGTCCAAGCTTCTTTAACGACAAAACTTCATGCTCACATAGGTAGTCCTTTTATTCTTGCACCTGCACATGCATATTTTCAAAAAAACTATTAAGAAGTTGAACTTCAACCTAACACCATCTACAGAACCGAGCACATACCTTGGGATGCTTTTGTTGAATGTGCTCCAATCACTAAAAATGAGCTTTCCACATTGAATTCAGCTCCTAGCATTAGCTAGAAGGGAATTGGGTGTCTCACCCTTAGAGATTTAAATGGACTTTAATCCCATCCCTA
Organism: Artemisia tridentata subsp. tridentata; assembly: GCA_021014915.2. Taxonomy (NCBI): domain Eukaryota; kingdom Viridiplantae; phylum Streptophyta; class Magnoliopsida; order Asterales; family Asteraceae; genus Artemisia; species Artemisia tridentata. Next base: position 318,885,438 of record CP139508.1, on the reverse strand, counting down.
TAGCCGACTTGTGCACTAAGTCTCGGGCTAATCCTTTGGTCAAGTGATCTGCCATATTTTGTTGAGATCAAACAAAATCCACAGAAATCACTCCAGTTGCGTTTTATATTGAGTTGATAATACAAAACAATAAAAGAGGAATGAAGCAAATACGAAACTACAAGGACTTAAAAGACAAAGAAGGAATTCTACAAGCTATGGAAGATTATAAAAGATTTCTTTTAGAAGATAAAGATTAAAGTTAGGAAGATTTGTTTCCTAATATTGTTATAAGTCTTTGAAAACCCTAATATCTCTATTATATAAAGAGATATAGGGTCTAGGTTTTATGCGTGCGCAAATAAAGATGTATTCGACTAGAATATTGTGTGTTCTAGGTGTGAGAGACGCTTAGAGTTAGCCTCAAGGATCTTTGATCCTTGTTATTGTTGAGTAACCGTTCTACAATTGATCAAGTAGAATTGGGGCTAGTCGTATATGTTATAGAAGATAATATAGAAAAACCTTGTTAACAATAACATTGATGTCTTGTTTAATTCCGCTACGTATATTGTTAAGCTTTGTTATTGTTATTCCTAGAGCTCAAAATGATCTAAGGAGTTCTAACAAACTCCACAATTGGTATCAGAGCTCAGGGAGCTCATGATCTATGGATTCACAAGGTTTTATTAGTCGAAGAAAGAAGAAAAATCGACTTTGGTTTTATTTTCGTAACTTTCTGCAGTGCTTTGGTAAAAAGGTGATATATAATTCGTTAACCGTTGGATCTTAATGAAATTTTTACTGGAGGTTCTTCATACATCAAGATACATTCTGACCGGAGGGATCTTCAGTCTGAGCTATCAATTAAAAGATATAAATTGTCGAAGTCTGCTACATAAAAAGGTACTATGAAGGATTGAAGTTACTGATTCAACAATTACTAATGGACGCATGGTGGAAGTAAGGATACATCGTCTGGGGTTACTGGTTAGGTTTACAAGAAAGAAGAACAATCAAGGAGGTTAGTATCTTGGTACTTAACGAGTTAAAATCTTAACTTTTGAGTTAGGGTTTTCAATTTTCATTCTAGTTGTTAGTGTTGCAAGTTCTCGGTTAATGCTGCTTACATAAGTTAATACTGCTGGTAACACAAAAGTTAGTACTGCTCCTTATTGTTTCTGCTGCTCGACAATATTAGTACTGCTACACTTGGTTTCTACTGTTGTACCTCATTAATGCTGCTAGTAGTATTTGATAATGCTGCTACTTTGATGTACCATCCGTTAATGCTGCCATGGTAACTTAAGTACTCGTTAATGTTGCTCGTTGAATATCTGTAAGTTACTACTGCTATTGGTCGAATGATGCTGCTTATGATTTTTAATGCTGCTTCAGGAAGTTATTACTGCTACTTAAGTTTATAGTACTGCTACTATATTTTTAGTACTGATACTATAATTTTAGTACTGCTACTCTATTCTTAGTACTGCTAGCATTATTCGATATCGGACAGTACATGATTTGGTTCTCGGTTAGATATAGAGATGTCGGATAACACACACTATTTGGATTTTGGTTTTTGTTTTAAATGTTCTTCAACGTTTAAAAGGCTCATATTTGTTTTAATTGGAATAATTGATTACGAAGAAGATGGATTATCAATTATTTGAAATTGAAGTGGAGTTTCATGGATGCGTGTTCTTATCATATCTTAAATGGCTAACAACGTTTAGAGATAACTTGTTCATGCTTTAACGTTGTGACAAAGACTTGTCAAAATCTAGCAATAGGGATTTGCTATCACATAAAGGAGTTACATTGTAGTGCTTAGTGTCTCATGAAAGATGAGGATTTTGTCAAGAGGTTGCGGTCTACTTATATATTTAGTTTTTGGTATAAGTTCAAAGTCATGTAGATAGTACAAGACATAAGACACAAGTTTGAGTTGTTCTACTTCATCATCAAGTTCGTTATACTTAGTTTTCTTTAACAGTAATCATTACAAAAAGCCTACAGAATTGAAGATTCAAGAAATGTGTAACACATGGATTTCAGGGGAAGCATATTCTAGAGTGTTTAATCATTTACAAGCACCATTTGAGGGGAAGGTTTTGACTACTGTAAGTCGTTAGTACTACTGCTGGTTTAAGTTTCTACTACCTCAAATTCATTTTTAGTAAGCGTTTTGGTGTTCTTCATAAAGGGTAATTTGAGACATTGGAAGGCTGGATTGGAAGTGTGATATTGGTTAGTGGTTGTCAAAATCAAAGTTGCATCTACTTAGCATTCCCTAGTGGATAATGACAAAAATAGGAAGAAGAAGTACATAGAAGTTTTGCAACTTGCAGATCCTTGGTGGTATAGCATGTTATGTAAGTTCACACGAGTTGAGCTTAAGGGGAAGATTGTTTCATTCATGCAAGATCTAGAAGAATGTTTTATAATTATCAACTAGGGGAATATTGTTGGGTTTTATATTGAGTTGATAATACAAAACAATAAAAGAGGAATGAAGCAAATACGAAACTACAAGGACTTAAAAGAAAAAGAAGGAATTCTACAAGCTATGAAAGATTATAGAAGATTCCTTTTAGAAGATAAAGATTAACGTTAGGAAGATTTGTTTCCTAATATTTTTATAAGTCTTTGTAAACCCTAATATCTCTATTTGTTGTTCCCTTTTACACTGATAGTAGTAACTAATGAGTTAAACTACCAGTGTTCCATGACTAGTAATGTATTAAGAACTTTGTTAAAAGATAAACGTAAAGTAAAGAGACACAAGTTTTCAACATTTAATTCTATTTGCAATTAACAAAGAATTATACCTAAGTGTTTGCGGAATAACACTTGGGATTGAATGACAAGTATGGTATGAATCCTCACTAAACTTAAGCTAAGCTTAAATAGCAACTAACTGAACCTACTGAGCTATCTCATGCACTAGGTTGCTATTTGGAGGAGTAAAAGTTGTTTGTGAATGTCTAAGTATTTAGTGCACAAACTTGTCAACTTTTATTCCACTTTATGATCCAATTTATACAAAAATAAAATTCAACCGTTATGATAAAAACAAAAGATGACCTAAGCTAGTTAGGACAAAATACTTACGTATTTTGTCTCTGTTACAATAGGCTATTTTGGGTATAAGACAAAACTGCTTTCTGAGGAGCAGTGATGACACTGTCTTAACTTTTTCCTTTCAGGGAAAGTTTGACTTCAGGTTGATAAGGACTTCTTCTTATTCATTCAAATGTTTCTTGCCTTGTCCCGTCTATTCTTCAGTCTTCAGTCTCCTGTCTTCAGTTGTTGAGGAGTCTTCAGTGAGTTATTGTCATTACTCACTGAACCCATCACCTTCTTCTTTGACTTAAGTGCTACTCACTGAGTTCCGCCTCACTGAATAGAGAGACTTTCTTCTTAGTCTCGTCCTAAGCATCCTGAAGGTGACTCACTGAGCAACTGTTTACTCAGCGACTTGAATATTGTTTAAGGTCTACTAACACTTAGGTTATTTTGTATTCAAATCCTTGTTTAGGATTACTTGGGTACTAAATGGACCCAATAGTCTCCCCTATTTGGATATAAATATAGCCTAAGTTTTTTGATATAAATATAGCCTAAGTTTTTTGATCAGTGTAAGTGAGCAAGTGGACTTCTTCTTACACTGAAGATACTATAAAGCAATTAAAGAACACTGATTTAAAAAATATGGGCCATCATCTTATTCATCAATTAAACAAGTCCTATCATCTAATACAGAAAAGCTCAGGGTTAAGTACTCAGACTTCCTTAATCCCCATGACCTCAAGTTTTTCTCTCTTGGATAACAACACCTGTTTGTCAGGCCTCTCACTCATCATCTTATCTATAAGCTTAATGAACTCATCATTTTCAGGACTCTTTACATAGAGTGCCATCAGTTTGTTTGTCAGCAGTGTTGTTATAATAACCTAAAACGTGAACTTTAAAATTCTGTTACTAAGCTAGCTTGAACCTGAAAACAAGTAGATTAATTAAAAATTACTACATGAGAATTATACACTATACAAGCCATAAAATAAATCTTATAAAAATCGAAATGTTATAATAACTAAACACATATCACACGTGTGTAGATCGTTGTAGCTCTTAGACTAGGTCTAATATTATATCTAGGAACACATAATAATGAAGGCGGAATATTCAAACATAGAATCAACATTATTATGAACAAGGTTTATTCATCATTACTAATATTATTTACAGCCCTAATTCTACTTGATCAAGGTAGAACTTGTTGACCTTGAGGTTGCACTAACTAACTAACTAACTAACTAACTAAAACTCTAACTACTAACCCTAGACGTTTATAACTTACGTCTAGGTTACACACACACACACCTTTAATCGACTACATCTTGTAGTTTGTGCACGTCTAAAACTAATGACCCATGTCCTCTTTATATACTAGATGGATTAGGGTTTACAATAAAGACAATCATAATACAATAAGGAAACTAAATCTTTTAAGTAAATCTTCTAGAATCTTCAAAATTCTCCATCTTTTTGTAGTTTCCCTTCTTGTCACATTAAGTCCTTCAAGTTTCATTCTTCTTGTTTTGTATCATAAAATCAATAAACCCAACAATCTTCCCCTATTTGATGATGACAAAACAAATACATTCTTGTACGAACTTCCCTAGACGAAGTAGAGAAGTTGAGATAATTAAATCTCACCATGAATGAAACAAGTCTTGTCTTCCCCTTAAGTCATGCCATGCCACTCCAGCATCTCTTCTAACATCTCTTCCCCTTTTTGTTATCAACAAATAGGGAATGTAAGTAGTAGAAACTTCCCCTCGAGTGGTGCATGTAGATGATTAAACGTTCAATCAATAAGCTTCCCCTGAAACCAATATGTTTACATCATCTCTTGAATCTTCAAATATGTAAGCTCCTTGTAATGATCACTTGTGAAGAAAACCAAATATAACGAAATTGATGAAGAAGTTGAATTTCCCAAACCTTCATCTTATATCTTGCACTATCCACGTCTCTTTGTGACTCCAAACTTATCTTAGAAGTAGGCTACTAGGACCTCTTGATAAATCCTCAATTATATGAGACACTGAGCACTACAATGTAACTCCTTTAAGTGATAGCAAATGTGTGTATTCAGCACCATAAGTTTGTAGATCACACATCCTTGCTAGATTCATCAAGTCTTTGTCATCGCAATAACACAAACATAAAAACGCGCACCTGTGAAACTCAACTACAACATCAAATAAATGATATTCAACCTTCTTCGTAATCAATTAATCAAATAAGAACAAATACGAGCCTTTTAAAACCTTTAAGAACATAAATCAACTAACCATCTTGTGTGTGTGAAACTAATAAACTGTGTGTGTAATCTAAGAAACTGCTCATAATTAACCGAGAGCCAAAGTAGAACCAATCTAATAAAAAACCCATCTCGGCTTCCCCTCACTGCTCGTAAATCATGAAACTCTTTACTTGTCTCCATAAATCATCTAATCGCAGCAGTACTTTGAACGAACAGTACCTTGGAGCAGTAGTTCCTTGATGAGCAGTACCTTGAAGAGCAGTACTTTCAACATCAGTACCTTCCAAATCCACTTCCTCAGTATCACCACTTTTTACTTCAACAGTAGCATCTTCAATGTTGATCTGCTCTGTTTCATCACTTTTCCTCACAACAGTATCTTCATGAGGAATATCTTCAAGTGGTGTATCATCATAAAGCCCAGTATCTTGATTGAACTCAGTATCTTCATTCAAATTCTCTAAATTCCTCCCCAATTGGAATGAAGACTGCTTGTGAATCTTTCTCTTCTTTGACTTAGACTTCTGTGAGTTTTGACCAGTCTTCTTCTGTGACTTGACCCACAACCTGTGGTGCTTAACTAATGGCCAAACAAACCTCTTTAATCGTCTGTGGCCAAACAGGTTGCTAAACCCTTAGACAAGCTACAAGAAAGTAACTAATGGCCAAACAAACCTCTTTAATCATCTATGGCCAAACAACCTATGGTGCTTAATTAATGTGACTTGACCCACAGTCTTCTTCTGATACCACTTGTTGGATCGATATACTCTGACCAAACTAACTTGTAGCTTGTCTAAGGGTTTAGCAACCTTGGATAAATCCAAAACTACTAATATTGAAATGCTGATATACTTTGTTAAGTATGCGGAATCTACTTCAACAAAGCTAAGAAGAATTAACACAAAACTTTGATTATATTAAACCTTAAACCTGCTTACTTTATACAGATTCACTAACAAACTCTAAATACTAATACTCTAATAATCGACAAATACTTTTCTCTAAAACTTCGTATGAACTTGTACGTCTAATGCCAACCTAGGGGTCCTTTTATAGGCACAAGGAAAACCCTAGTCGATTTACAATACTTGAATGACAAGTAATTCTAATTATAATCTAATAATAACTCTAAGAACGTTCTAGAATTACACATTAATCCTTAAACGTATTTGCATATCAGTCCTTTATCTTTAGCAGTACTTTGACTTCTTTAGAACATGAGCAGTACTTTGACTTCTATCGAACAGTACTTTGACTTTCTTCATGTAGCAGTACTTTGTAGCCCAACAATCCTCCCCTAACTTGAATTCCACTTGCTTGATTTCAAGTTCCTTTGTATTTCTTTAACTTCAACATCTTTATCTTCAAGGAAAGATTGTATCATTAACTTTTGTCTCATGTTTGTTTTGTCATCATCAAAGTAATCATTAACTGCAATCTTTATCAGCAACAGATCTTTTCAGCAACTCAGCATCATATTGGCAATAGGTACAACATATCTTAAAAGTTTCATACTATTCTCATCACTTCCAGGTGTGTTAACTCCTGTGAGAGGTGAATCATTGAAAACTTAATGGATTTTGATGTCTCTTTACCAAAGCCATTAACTCTGGAGTCGCTAATGTTTAGGATTAAGAACCATGGTACATTGATAACCATATGATTTTTAGCAAATCATCAACTATCAACGGATTTGAGTAGTCTTTACCAATAGCCGTTTGCTTTTGGACTAGCTAGTTCTTTTAGTACAATCATTACCATGGTGAACTAATTACCATACAATGGTTTTCCACAGCCTTTACCACAAAGCCATTATCTTGTAAGCAAGCCAACTCTTTACAATCATAGATATGGTGAGTTGAAAACCATACAATTTTTAGTAAATTGTCAACTAAAAACGGATTTGATAATCACATCAGAGCCGTACCCTCATGATGAGTCAAACTCTTTCTTGTTTACTTAAACATGGTGAGTTGAATACCATTTGTTGCTGTTTAAATCTTTGTGCTTCAAAATGTTTTTGCACTTTTCAAAAATCACTGATTTTATAAAAAAAATTTACTGGTTTCATGCTGCAAGCAGTACTTTGAGAAAGTACTGTTTGTCAAGCAGTACTTTTTAAATAAAGTACTTATGTTTCAAAAGATTTATATTATACATATCATACCAGTTGTTATGCATCAATCTTCAGCTAGCATTGTCCATTTGATGAACAATCCAATCACCATCAATGCAGTTTCACTTTCTTCTTCCACTTCCATGCCATAATCTAGCATTCTGATCATCAGATCCCTAGTAAGTGGATATCTTTGCTCTGCTAACATGTGGATCATTGTTCCATCTTCTAGCTCCAAAACATGTATTCCCACTGATTCAAAGAACCTCCATCTGTTAATTTCCCAATCCTCTTGATTTTCCCAGAGAGCACTATCACTTGTCTCTTCTATTTCCCAGATGGTTGTGAGATCTCCTACCAGAACCAAACCCACTCCTTGTGGTGGAATATGTTCAAAGTATGTCTGCACTTGTAGATATAGCTGAAGCAGATCTTCTCTATCTATCAGATGTAGTATATCCCATAACAAATTAAACACTCTAAAACTTCTATCTTGTCTATGAAATATCAAGTAGTCCCCTTCTTGTGATTCTACAACTGAGAATGTAGAAATCTTGGACTTCTTGTCTGCAACATCTTTTGATTTTGGATGCTCAAAGTCAACAACTCTCAAGTAATTTCTTAGCTCATCAGCTGTGTTTACTCATAATTCAATAAAATCCTTGAGCTTCTTTGATGACTGTTCATCAGTTGTTGTTCTTTTCCTCTTTGAGCTCCTTGTAACAACTCTTTCCTTTCTACTATCTTCAAGCTTCTTATCTTTAAATGAAATAATGCTTGCAAGATCTTTTTCTATAGCATCCCTAACAGCATCATACAAATCCTTCATCTCTGTATGTGTCAATTTCACCAAACCTGTATATCCTCTTCCTTTGAGATAAGCCATTATAGAATTTCTTTCTTGAGCTTTACTTTGTGGCCTTCTAGGTTTGATAACTTTCCTTGACTCTTCAGCATCTAATTCAGCCTGTAATTTCCTTGCAGCTTCCTCATTTTTAGCATCCTGAATAGCTCTTAGTTCTTTCAAGGTAAGCTTCTTCTTCTTAGTTTCTACCATGATCCCTTTACTTTTGTCTTTTGGATCTAATTCCTGTGTAGGTTGAGAAGAAGTATGAGGTGGTTGTTCAACATCAACAATACTTATGCCTCTTGGTCTAGACATATTCAACATGATGTCAGCAATGGTCTCATCATCACTTTCGGTATGTTTTCTAACTTCTTCTTCCTGTTGAACTGGATTGGAAGGGCCAACTTCCTCTTGAACTTGACTTGAAGGTCCAACATCTTCCTCAAAATCCAAAGTCCTTGGTGTAGAAGTTCCTTGATGAGCAGTACCTTGAAGAGCAGTACTTTCAACATCAGTACCTTCCAAATCCACTTCCTCAGTATCACCACTTTTTACTTCAACAGTAGCATCTTCAATGTTGATTTGCTCTGTTTCATCACTTTTCCTCACAACAGTATCTTCATGAGGAATATCTTCAAGTGGTGTATCATCATAAAGCCCAGTATCTTGATTGAACTCAGTATCTTCATTGAACTCAGTATCTTCATTCAAATTCTCTAAATTCCTCCCAATTGGAATGAAGACTGCTTGTGAATCTTTCTCTTCTTTGACTTAGACTTCTGTGAGTTTTGACCAGTCTTCTTCTGTGACTTGACCCACAACCTGTGGTGCTTAACTAATGGCCAAACAAACCTCTTTAATCGTCTAAACTTTCTTGTCAAATCCAATATCTGATCAGCTTGATCATCAGTAACCTTCTTGAGCCTCCTTAATTCCCTTGAAAGTTCATAGTTGGTCAAGACATCCTCAACTACTTCCTCATCTTCCTCAGATGATTGATGTCTATCTGTGGAAGCAGAAGCATTGGGAGATGGTGATGGAGTCACATCTGGAGGTGAATTCTCCTGAGCAGCACTTTGTGAAGACAAAACAGTATGATGAGAAGCAGTATGTTGAGAAGCACTATCTTCTCTTGAAGCTGGTTGCTCTCTAATTGCTGATGCAGAGGATTCCTCTTGCTCTTGTTCAGGCTCTTGCTCTGCATCCCTAACTGCTTGTGCAACTTCCAATATATGAGCTGTCAAAGGTGTATTTCTCCCAGAGAACTTGATACTCTTCTTAGCAATGAATGTAAACACCTTTGGTGGAAGTGTGACTGTAGGTAGAAAACTTTGTGTTTTAGAAATCCCCTCAAGTTGTTTGTTTAAGAATACCTGAATAAACCTTGGGTACATCAAGAATGGTGAACCATTAGTGATGTGTGAGAGCATTCCATCAAGAATCATCCTTGAAAAGTTGAAAGGACGATTTATAGCTAAACCCACCAATGCAGATGCAATGTTCTGACCAAACTGCTCCCATGAAGTACTCTTAGGACTCAAGCAGTGAAGTAGAACATGTATGAGATATTTCCAATGAGGACTAAACAATGGCTTCTGAAAAGTAAGTATGGTGAGATCACCTTCATACCCAATATCCCTGAGTGTATCCCAAATCTCTTGCCTTGCAAAACGAATAGCACTCCCTGCATCATTAAATTGCAAATCTTCCCTAATTGAAGATTCAGTAATCCTAATTACTCGACCAGCAACCTTAGCATGAATAAAAGGAACACCATCTTGTTCATCAGACTTCGCAGTAGACCAAAACTGTTGAATCCATGGTCCAATTACATCAGGGTTTACCAAAATAGCATAATTGATTGATGACCTAGTCAAGAAATCAATTATCGCATGAAAATCAACATTCTTTGCCGTTTTATCCAAGTTCGCGACCATGTTATGCTTAGAACAGAAATCACGATTAGCCATTGAGTGTAAAGATTGTTAAACGAAGGTAATTAGCGATTAGAATCGTAGATACCGAATGAATAAATGGATGGATAAGAATAATGTGAAGAGTGAAAATCGGTATAATGAGATAGGATAAATATGGGTAAGATTTAAAAAATCAAAGCCTAATTAATAGTGTTACCGTTGTATTTGGCTTGTTACCCCTTCCCGAATGAATTAATTAACCGTAGACCCACATTTTTGACCGTTGGAACAGTACTTCCACGAAAGCAGTACGTCCACCTAACCAGTACTCTTCAAAGCAGTACGTTGAAGCAGTACTTTGCAGAACCAGTACTTTGTATAGAAAACCAGTACTTTGCATCTTTTTATCCACAACCTTCTAACTAATAACGATGTTGCCTCCCCTCAAATACAACACAGGTACTAAAACTAAAAAAATCCAATACTTTCATTAAGAACTGAAAGAAAGTATACTAACTAATACTAAAGCCTCCCCTCAAATGTAGCCTAGAAGTTAATCATCCCAATGCTCACAACTAAGTGGTTGAATCTTGAAACATCAAATCCCTTAGTGAGTAGATCAGCTACATTGTCTTCTGTGTGAACTTTGACCGCATTTATAAGCCTGTGCTCATAACAATCTCGAATGAAGTGATGCCTAATCTGAATATGCTTGGTCTTGGAGTGATAAACTGGATTCTTCACAATACAGATGGTACTCTCATTATCAATGTTGATAGGAGTGTTTTTGAAGTTGAATCCATAATCCAAGAGTTGATTCTGCATCCACAAAACTTGTCCACAACAGCTTGCTGCAGCAACATATTCTGCTTCAGTAAAGGAGGTTGCTGCAATTGTTTGCTTCTTACATTGCCATGAGACTAATCTTCTTCCAAGATATTGACATCCACCAGAGGTTGATCTTCTATCATAATTATCTCCTGCATAATCACTATCTGAAAAAGCTTCCAAGTGAAAAGGTGACTCCTTAGGATACCATAATCCTAACTTTGGTTGATTCTTGAGATATCGAAAAATCCTCTTGACTGCATACATATGTGAAACCTTGGGGGTAACCTGATATCTTGCACACAAGCAGACAGCAAACATGATGTCAGGTCTAGATGCAGTTAAATACATAAGACAACCAATCATAGATCTGTAAAGCTTCACATCCACAGCTTGTCCATCTTCATCCTTGCCTAATGGTTTATTGTTGTCAATAGGTGTGGTGGCAGGCTTGACAGTTGGAAGGTCAAATCTTTTAAGTATGTCTTCAACATACTTTTATTGATTAATGAAGATTCCATCTCTTGTTTGTCTAACTTGAAGCCCCAAAAAGAAAGTTAATTCTCCCATAGAACTCATTTGAAATTCCTGCTGCATAAGTTCTTCAAATTCTTTCACCATAGACTTCTTTGTGGCTCCAAAGATAATATCATCCACATAGACTTGTACTAACATAATATCCTTCTTATCTCGTTTGATAAACAAAGTCTTATCAATTGCTCCTCTCCTGTAACCATGTTGTAATAAAAAAGTAGAAAGTCTCTCATACCAAGCTCTGGGAGCTTGAGGAAGGCCATACAGTGCCTTGATCACCTTGTAGACTTTGTTTGGATGTGCAGGATCTTCAAAACCAGGAGGTTGTTTAACATAAACTTCCTCAGAAATTGTGCCATAAAGAAAAGCACTTTTCACATCCATTTGGTAGACAGGAAATCCCATGTATGATGCAAAGGCAAGAAATAACCTTATTACCTCTATTCTTGCAACAGGAGCAAACACTTCATCATAGTCTACTCCTTCTTCTTGGCAATATCCTTGTGCAACCAATCTAGCTTTATTCTTGATAACATTCCCTCTTTCATCTCTTTTGATTCTGAAAACCCATCTTGTACCAATGACTCTCTTGCCATCTGGTAGGTCACATAATACCCAGACCTCTTGAAGCTTGAATTATAGAAGCTCCTCTTGCATAGCTTCAACCCAACTTTCATCAGCTAAAGCTTAAGCTACCTTCTTGGGTTCAGTTTGAGATAGAAAACAAGCAAACAGGCATGTTTGTTGATCCCTGTGATTCATCCTGTTTTTTTTGTAAACAAAGCTAAGTAAAGCAGTATGTTGCTTAGAGAGACCTTTAACTTTGTTTCTTGTAACCACTCCTGAAGAGGGTGATCCAATAATATTGCTTTGTGGATGAGCTTTATGAACTCTCAATGTAGGAGTTGGTGGAATTGGAAGATCAGATTCCAAATTAATAACATCAGGTTCTTCATTGGTAGTTGAGAAAATACCTTCATGGTTGAGCTCATCATCAATTTCTTCTAACCCAGGAATGTTAGCATTATCCAAATCTTCATCATCAACATTGGAATCATCATCATTGCTCCAATTTGATGGTTCTAACACACCAGAAGTACTGTCAAAAGGATCATCAGTACTTTGATCAAAAGTACTGTGAGCAGTATCTTTGAATTTACCCTGTTTCTTTGCAGCATCATAAGCCCTCCTTTGTTCATCTTCATAGGACTTTGCTATAGTTTCTTGAAAAAGCATCCTATTAAGTTATCTTGTATGGCTTGATCTTCATCAGATACTGTGATGGTTGGTTGAGCAGTACTTTGTTCCTTATTAGTAACTTCAGGTTCTTTATCAGGAACATCTTCTGGTCTAACATTGACTCCATGAACAATGTACTGTGAATCATCTTCTTTGTGATTAACATGATTTTCTTCTCTAACAGGCACATAATTCATAGATGGAGTGAACTTGAGATCAAGATCAAACATCCAATCATGACCTTTTCCTTTCTGAGTTTCTTTATCTTCCAAAAATTCAACATGAAGACAATCTTGAACCCTTTTGGTACTCCTGTTATATACTCTAAAACCTTTGCTATTTGTGCAATAACCTAATAGATATCCTTCATCTGACTTACCATCAAATTTTCCCAGAGAATCAATGGTATTTAGAATAGTTAGAGAACAGCCAAAAGGTTTTAGAAAACGAATGTTTGGTTTCTTTCCCATGAGCAGCTCATATGGTGTCTTCATCTGAGGTTTAGTAACTGATACTCTATTTAAAACATAGCAAGCAGTACTTATAGCTTCAGCCCAAAAGAGAATAGGTAATTGTGAATCTGCAAGCATTGTTCTAGCTGCTTCTATCAATGTCATGTTCTTTCTTTCTGCAACACCATTCTGCTGTGGAGTTCTAGCAATGCTAAACTCTCTCTTGATCAATTTCTTGGCACAGAATTCATCCATATGCTTGTTCTTGAATTCTGTTCCATTATCACATCTAATACCTCTTACTTTGAGTCTCAATTGATTTTCAAGGGCTACTATCAGGTCATGGATAGCATCAAAGGTTTCATCTTTGAATCCCAAGAAAAAGACCCAACTAAATCTGCTACAATCATCTGTCAAAACCAAGCAGTACTTCTTTTGGTTTAAACTCTCTACTGAAACTGGTCCAAACAGATCCATGTGTAGCAACTCCAAAGGTTCTCTAATAACTCTGTCCTCAAGCTTTTTACATGAAGCTTTATGTTGTTTACCCTTTTTGCAAGCCAAACATGAATGATCAGTCTTGAATGTTTTGGAAGGTAAACCTTTAACTAAATTGCCTTTGACCAGCTTGTTGATGTTCTTGAAATTTACATGACCTAGTCTTCTATGCCATAAATGTGCTTCTTCCAATGATGCCTTGGCTACGAAACATGTTGCTCTTCCAGCAGAATTGAGATTCTTTAAGTCTAAATTGTACACATCATTAGTTCTTGGTACTTTCTTGTAGCTTGTCTAAGGGTTTAGCAACCTGTTTAATCGTCTGTGGCCAAACAAACCTGTTTGGCCACAGACGATTAAAGAGGTTTGTTTAGCCAAACAAACCTCTTTAAACAAACCTCTTTAAACCCTTATACTCTGACCAAACTAACTTGTACCTTGTCTAAGGATTTAGCAACCTTGGATAAATCCAAAACTACTAATATTTAAACGCTGATATACTTTGTTAAGTATGCGGAATCTACTTCAACAAAGCTAAGAAGAATTAACACAAAACTTTGATTATATTAAACCTTGAACCTGCTTACTTTATACAGATTCACTAACAAACTCTAAACACTAATACTCTAATAATCGACAAATACTTTTCTCTAAAACTTCGTATGAACTTTCTTGTCAAATCCAATATCTGATCAGCTTGATCATCAGTAACCTTCTTGAGCCTCCTTAATTCCCTTGAAAGTTCATAGTTGGTCAAGACATCCTCAACTACTTCCTCATCTTCCTCAGATGATTGATGTCTATCTGTGGAAGCAGAAGCAATGGGAGTTGGTGATGGAGTTACATCTGGAGGTGAATTCTCCTGAGCAGCACTTTGTGAAGACAAAACAGTATGATGAGAAGCAGTATGTTGAGAAGCACTATCTTCTCTTGAAGCTGGTTGCTCTCTAATTGCTGATGCAGAGGATTCCTCTTGCTCTTGTTCAGGCTCTTGCTCTGCATCCCTAACTGCTTGTGCAACTTCCAATATATGAGCTGTCAAAGGTGTATTTCTCCCAGAGAACTTGATACTCTTCTTAGCAATGAATGTAAACACCTTTGGGGGAAGTGTGACTGTAGGTAGAAAACTTTGTGTTTTAGAAATCCCCTCAAGTTGTTTGTTTAAGAATACCTGAATAAACCTTGGGTACATCAAGAATGGTGAACCATTAGTGATGTGTGAGAGCATTCCATCAAGAATCATCCTTGAAAAGTTGAAAGGACGATTTGTAGCTAAACCCACCAATGCAGAAGCAATGTTCTGACCAAACTGCTCCCATGAAGTACTCTTAGGTGATGAAGCGAAAAGTGTACCGCTTTTAGGGGGTCATTTAAGCCCTAAATCATATTTATTTGATCAAATATTGCCCTAAATCGTTCCTTTTGTCATTTTAGGTACTTTGGAGAAGAAATCTGGAAAAGGAAGCATTTTGGACGTTTTTGAGGCATAAAAGTGAAGAAAACGGCAAAGTCTCAAAATTACGCTGGAAAGTACCTTTGACGGCGTCAGGAATTGGTCCAGACGGCGTCATGGCTTGGCAAAAGAGGTGGATGTGAAAATTACTCATGATAAGCCAGAGAATTTTGCATGAAAAATCTGACGGCGTCACCCTTTAATGTGATCAAGGTCGTCACGGCTTAAGCTAAAGAGGGACGGCGTCAAGCACTAATCTGACGGCGTCAAGCCTTGATAAGCCAGAGCGGATTTTGGAGGTCTAAAGAGGGACGGCGTCAGGAAGGCCATCCGGGAACCCTAAAAGCGGCGAGGGTGACGGCGTCAGGATCTACAATGTGACGCCGTCAGCCCTTAAACTCTATATATAGTTTTGCAATTTTTTTGTCATTAGTGTGGAACTTTGTGTGTAACCTTTTGGGAGGAAACCCTAAGACGATTTTAGTAGCTTTTTCAAGGCTTTTTGCCTTGAGATCTTCCATGTTACATTGAAGATAAGTTATCAATTAATCATTCAATATGTCTATGTGTTGTTTGATTCTATCTTGTTCTTGTCTTTTGTTTAACATGCTAGGCTAGGTTTTCTTTGTGTTTGCTTAGATCTAATGAAACCTAACTATTGATTATTGATTATTAGTGTGTTATTAATTGTATTGGATGATTGTTCATCGATGTTAGGCTTAATAAAACTGGCTAACTTCCTATACGGTAACTTGCTTGAATGTCTTAAGAAACATGAACCAATGCGTACTAAGGTTTTTATGGTTGTATTTAATGCATGAGCGAATTCTAGTGATCCCATGTTAGGAGCTTCTTAGCCGGCTCGACATAGGAGTGAAGTAGGAGCTTGTAGAGTTGGGGAAGTACGTACGCCACCCCACGATTGGTATTAAGGAATACACCCGTCATCCACGCGATTAATACACACTAATCAACCGGTAAAAGATAGTTAGGGAGTAAGGAAATCTAAGTAAACACATTTCTCTCCACATAAGTTTCATCAACCTTTTCATTTTCTGTTATTTTATTTTATTTGCATTCGTAGTTATTTGGGTTAGTTGATTAGCAACTAATTCCGCCCACTCTTTCAAACCCGAGATTTTACTTGCTTTCATAAAATTATAAAAACATAAAAAAGAATCTTCTCTCACCCCTAGACCTATTAGAGTAGTTTTTCAATCCTAACGACACTATTCCCTGTGGAGAACGATCAATCCCCCGTACTTACCACTACACTATACTACATCGGTCAGGTACACTGCCTGGTGGGGTTGTAAGCCTCTTGAGATCCCTCGAGAGGTAAAACCTGTTGTAAGGTCGCAAAACCACGCATCAAGTTTTTGGCGCCGCTGCCGGGGAATAGTTATTGTTTAGGCTGAATTTTTATTTTATAGGTCTACTCACTAGATTCCTTTCTAGTGAGATTTTTATTTTATTTTTCTAGGTTTTCTTTAGTCTATCTATTTTCTTCGTTTCTTTGTTCGTAACCATTACCATCCGACATCATGGAAGATGGTAATATCCTTGATCCCAACATCCCACCACCACAACAACCACCACCACCTCCTAGAGCCCGTACCTTAGGAGACTACTCCCGTCCTAGCCACCATGGCTACCGGAACACCATTGAGCTCACTCAAGGAGCCAATGTCACACCCTTGCGATCCGACACCATCCGGTTGGTGCAAAGCGGATGCGCATTCCATGGACTTCGTTCCGAAGATCCTAATCAACATCTCAAGGACTTTCTCAAAATTGTTGATTCCATAGACCGTGATGTTGCCACTCGAGAGACGACCCGACTGCGTCTCTTTCAATTCTCTCTGCGGGACCAAGCTAGTCAATGGCTAGAGCGTCTACCCGCAGGATCCATCACCTCTTGGGATGATCTCACTACTCGTTTCCTTGCTCAGTTTTTCCCACCAGGAAGAACTACCAAGCTAAGGAATGATATCTTGATGTTCCAACAACGTCAAGGCGAAACCCTCTACGAGGCATGGACTCGATTCAAGGACTTACTCCAAAAAGTCCCTCACCATGGCTTAGAACTTTGGCTCCAAGTCCAAATCTTCTATGACCATATCAATCTCTCCACGAGGCAAACCATTGACCAATCGGCTGGTGGTAAGCTACGTGATCTAAGTGCGGAACAATCATGGTGATGAAGCGAAAAGTGTACCGCTTTTAGGGGGTCATTTAAGCCCTAAATCGTATTTATTTGATCAAATATTGCCCTAAATCGTTCCTTTTGTCATTTTAGGTACTTTGGAGAAGAAATCTGGAAAAGGAAGCATTTTGGACGTTTTTGGAGCAAAAAAGTGAAGAAAACAACAAAGTCTCAAAATCGGCTGAAAAGTACCTTTGATGGCGTCAGAAATATCCCCAGACGGCGTCATGGCTTGGCAAGAAAAAGGTGGATGTGAAAATTACTCATGATAAGCCAGAGAAATTTGCATGGGAATTCTGACGGCGTCACCCTTTGGAGTGATCAAGGTCGTCACGGTATAAGTTAAAGCGGGACGGCGTCACGCCTAATTCTGACGGCGTCAAGCCTTGATAAGCCAGAACGGATTTTGGAGAGCTAAAGAGGGACGGCGTCAAGAAGGCCATCCGGGAACCCTAAAAGCGGCGAGGTGACGGCGTCACACTCCATAACGTGACGCCGTTAGATCTGAAAGTCTATATATAGTTTTGCAATTTTTTATCATTAGTGTGGAACTTGTGTGGAATTTTGTGTGTGAAAAACCCTAAGACGATTTTAGTAGCTTTTTCAAGGATTTTTGCCTTGAGATCTTCCATGTTACATTGAAGATAAGTTATCAATTAATCATTCAATATGTCTATGTGTTGTTTGATTCTATCTTGTTCTTGTCTTTTGTTTAACATGCTAGGCTAGATTTTTCTTTGTGTTTGCTTAGATCTAATGAAACCTAGCTATTGATTATTGATTATTAGTGTGTTATTAGTTGTATTGGATGATTGTTTATCTATGTTAGGCTTAAGAAAACTGGCTAACCTCCTATTCGGTAACTTGCTTGAACGTCTTAAGAAGCATGAACCAATGTGTACTAAGGTTTTTATGGTTGTATTTAATGCACAAGCGAATTCTAGTGATCCCATGTTAGGAGCTTCCTAGCCGGCTCGACATAGGAGTGAAGTAGGAGCTTGTAGAGTTGGGGAAGTACGTACGCCACCCCACGATTGGTATTAAGGAATACACCCGTCATCCACGCAATTAATACACACTAATCAACCGGTAAAAGATAGTTAGGGAGTAAGGAAATCTAAGTAAACACATTTCTCACCACATAAGTTTTAACCACCTTTTCATTTCTGTTATTTTATTTTATTTGCATTCGTAGTAATTTGGGTTAGTTGACTAGCAACTAATTCCGCTCACTTCTTAAAACCCGAGATTTTACTTGCTTTCATAAAATTATAAAAACATAAAAAGAATCTTCTCTCACCCTTAGACCTATTAGAGTAGTTTTTCATACCTAACGAACATTATTCCCTGTGGAGAACGATCAATCCCCCGTACTTACCACTACACTATACTACATCGGTCAGGTACACTGCCTGGTGGGGTTGTAAGCCTCTTGAGATCCCTCGAGAGGTAAAACCTGTTGTAAGGTTGCAAAACCACGCATCAAGTTTTTGGTGCCGCTGCCGGGGAATAGTTATTGTTTAGGTTGAATTTTTATTTTATAGGTCTACTCACTAGATTCCTTTCTAGTGAGATTTTTATTTTCTTTTTCTAGGTTTTCTTTAGTCTATCTTTTTTTTCTTCGTTTATTTGTTCGTAACCATTACCATCCGACATCATGGAAGGTGGTAATATCCTCGATCCCAACAACCCACCACCAACCTCCTAGAGCCCGTACTTTAGGAGAGTACTCCCGTCCTAGCCACCATGGCTATCGAAACACCATTGAACTCACTCAAGGAGCCAATGTCACTCCCTTGCGATACGACACCATCCGGTTGGTGCAAAGCGGATGCGCATTCCATGGACTTCGTTCTGAAGATCCTAATCAACATCTCAAGGACTTTCTCAAAATCGTTGATTCTATAGACCTTGATGTTGCCACTCGAGAGACGACCCGACTGCGTCTCTTTCAATTCTCTTTGCGGGACCAAGCTAGTCAGTGGCTAGAGCGTCAACCCGCAGGATCCATCACCTCTTGGGATGATCTCACCACTCGTTTCCTTGCTCAGTTTTTCCCACCGGGAAGAACTACCAAGCTAAGGAATGATATCTTGATGTTCCAACAACGTCAAGGCGAAACCCTCTACGAGGCATGGACCCGATTCAAGGACTTACTCCAAAAAGTCCCTCACCATGGCATAGAACTTTGGCTCCAAGTCCAAATCTTCTATGACCATATCAATCTCTACTCGAGGCAAACCATTGACCAATCGGCCGGTGGCAAGCTACGTGATCTAAGTGCGGAACAATCATGGGCTCTCCTAGAAGATCTTGCTCTTTATGACAACGAAAGTTGGAGTGATCCCCGTGATTTGAATAAAACGGTCAAGGCAATATCTTTGCCTTCGAACAATTCAAGCACTTCCGACCGTAGGATCATAGAACTTGAAGACCAAGTCAAGTTTCTTATGAAATCCTACGAGGCTCCTAAACCTTCAAGCCAAGTGAACAAGATCACTTCTTCATGTGAATTATGTAGTGGTCCCCACGACACTCGTGATTGCATGGAACTCCTCGAACAAGCTTTTGTGGACTACGCATCCTCGCGTACCGACGGAGCGGGAGACAAGTGGTACACTTTCAAACCCGAGCCAAACCCCTACGGTGATGCATACAACTCCTCATGGAAAAATCACCCAAACCTTAGGTGGAAGCAAAACCAAAACGCACAACAAACCAGTTCTTCCTACCCACCTAATCGTTTCCAATCAAGCGGTTCCAACTCGAACCGCACTTTCAACAACAATCCTTCCAGCAATGGTAGTACCAATAACTTTGAAGGATTGATGTCTCAATTTATGGCAACTCAAGAAGCTCGGATAGCTAGATTTGAATCCGAATTCAATCAACAACAAACGGAGATGACCAATAAAATTGACAACTTGTTGAAAGCCCTCAATAACCAAGTGCTATCACCTCCACATAAGGACGCTAGGAACACAAATAGCGGACCCCAAGTAAAAGACCCCTCTTCATCCAAACACGTCCACTTCGTCAACATTGTCACTATCAAACCAATTGATAGGAATGAGGATAATAGTGAACCTGAGGATGAGGTTAAGAAAGTCGAGGTTGAAAAAGAAGTTAGGAAAAGTGAGATTGAAAAAGTAGATGATGATGAGGACCACTTCAATAGGCTACCCACTAAGGAAGAGCGCGCCTATCATACAGACTTATTCGATGACCCCGAGACACCATACTTCCTAGGTAGACCAATTATAAAAATAGGCGACCCTTCTAATCTCAACATACCATGCAACATCGGACATTTACATGTGTGGAAAGCCTACATCGACCTTAGATCACCCATAAACATCATGACTAGAGCCCACTACAACTTGATAATGAAAAATCAACTTGGGTATAGGATGTTCCCTGACAAGGGTTGGATGAGTAACTTCACGGGAAGAGTTAAGGGATTACCGGTTTATGTAGGAAACTTCACCTATGTCACCGAATTTGTAATTGTAGAAGATATCCACCCAATAGTCGATGCATCCTTAACTCAAGTGGTTTTTGGAAAACCATTTGTTGAGGTCTCTAGAATGACTTATGAACCTTCCTTAGGGATAGTTAGATTTAAGGATGAGACCGATGAGGTAAACTACCAAATGCCATATAAGATAGAACAATTCCAACACTTGTCAAATGTTGAGAAGGAGCTTAAGCAAGCGGTCTACTATAGGAATGATGAGGATAGAAATAAAGGAGTAGACTATGTTATGGGAAGGATATCCGGTTTCTATAAGGATTGTTTGAAATTAGGACCGGAGTATAAAACCGGAAATAAGAATGGCTTAGGAACCGTGACCAATGATGGAGTCACGTAATGTACGTGACTTTGAGTCTAGCTACAAGACTCGTTAATAAAGAAAAGCTTTTCTTGGGAGGCAACCCAAGTTTTATTTGCTTTGTGTGTTTATTTATTTGTTTGTTTGATTTTATTTGTTTCCGTATGTATGTTTAAATTTTATTGTTATTGATTCATGTTCAAAACTAATTTGTGAAAATGCTTTATTTTGTTTTTAACTTCGTCTTAACTACATATAAAGGTATTTTGCAAAAGATAAGTGTAAGGGAAATCCAAACCGGTTTATTAGAACACAAATGAACATGAATCGTAATAATATTAAATGAACATACATATTGGTATTTGTTTGAGTCAAATGCTTGTATCGAATCATAATGATGTTTTGCAGGAATTCCAGGAAGTAAGGTATAGGTTTTTCCAAAAATTTTTCCGGAAACTTAACATGAGAATTCTGTCAGATCATTTCTGACGGCGTCAGGATTTACAACCTGACGGCGTCAGGTTTAATTTTCTGAAAATTTTTGAAAGTTTTGTTTTCATAAAAAGTTTCTATTAAATCTCTAACTTATAATCTCCAGGAATCTGCAAAATTATCATTCCACAAGCATTATATCCTTATATATAGAGTTTATCCCGCCGATGTTATGCAGGTTTTCGTGTTTGTTTTCTCAGGTTTAACAGGTTATTTTTGACAAGGAAATGTTTTGGATCAAGCTTATGGCGATGCATTAGTCATGGAGCTTCAACATTACTTTGGAAGAAGATCTAACCATGTTACTACATTATCCACCGAGCGAATCAGGGGAGTATTTGATTTCATTCTTTTACTTTATGCTTTTACATCTTGTTATTTGAACATTGGGGACAATGTTCATCTTAAGTGTAAGGGGGGGGGGTAAAAGTACGATTAGAGAATGCTATTACGCTTGATTTTTGTTTGTTTAATAATAGATGTGTAATAAAACTGAGATAAATACCTGTTAGGGCAATTTTAGTGCCAAATTTAAATTTTTTTACAACATTTAGGAGTGAAACTTTGATCTTAATGAGCGTCTCACGGATAGGAGTTATATGACTAGCACAAAAACCATACCACTAAAAAATTTTTCCACCCCCAAATATGTGAGGTTCGCCCCTAGAATTGGTAGGAAAAGCATTTATGCTATGATGTGTGTACCGGTAGCACTTAGATTCTAGAACTTGCGTTAGGACCATTCCAAGGCCACAAGTGAGACTACATTCGTGTAGTTAGATTTACTACATGATAAGAGGCATTAGGATTAACCCATTGTTTTACACCTGTATTTTTGTTATAATTACGTTGGCTACATTGGTCAAGTAATTCTCCCACACCCTTTGCGTTGTACTCATTTTTAGTACACGATACCCCTAGTACACCCCTCAGAGCCTATCTTTTCGTTTCGACCTTTAAGCATTTTACTTAAAGGAAGAATTTGTTTACACCCCACTAAAATGTACACCCAAATCGCCTTAGCCTACCTTGTATGCACTCATTTTTAGTGCATTATTGTTACAACATTTGTTTAAACCCAAGTTAATTATCTAGTTGACTACATGGTTGCTAAGTCGAGTCATATCCTTGTACATATTGTTTTGGGACGATTGGGACTCATGGGTAAAGTACTAGTGTAATGGAGTAATAGGGAAGAACATCATTTATTACCCCCATATGTGCTAAATATTTTAAAAGTACTCCAAGTGCTTCGATTATCTTAATTTGAGTCATTAGAATAAGTTATTTGTAAAGTTATGTAAAAGTTCAAGTGTAAGGGGAATGCAACGCCCCTATGATGTATTATTTTGGATGGTAGGGCAAGAGTGTATGTCAAAAAAAAAAAAAAAAAAAAAAAAAAAAAAAAAAAAAAAAGAAGTAGAAAAAAACATACGGACTACCATCCCGTTTCATTTTATGTTTATTTTATGTTTTCGTTATTTTGTTTTTAGCTTAAGATTGAGTCTAGTCTTGGCTTAGCAACATTGTATAGTACATGTAATTGATCAAGATCTTTAACTCGCCACCAGTAAAATATCCCTTATCCAACAAATCCGTGTTTATCATATCCCTACACCTAACGTTATAACCCATGTAAAAGCCCTCTTTGATAGTTTATCTTAGGTGCTTACGCCTAGTGGAGGAGGTTTTTGATCCTTGCCCAAGCCTATGGTAATCTATTTGCTATGACAGGTAGTGAGAGATATTATCCGTTTTCATTTATGAGATTTATTTTGATGACACTTGAGAGATGTGAGTATCTAAACACTACTTGTGAGGTGCTAGTTTGTAATCTCCGTGCTTATTATGATTAAAGTGGAACGAATATTTGTTGTAATTACTTTTATATTAGCATTAAATGACCCCTAACTTGTATTTTGATTAAATTAAAAGCGCATTTGCTTTAGGACAAGCAAATCTCAAGTGTAAGGGTATTTGATGAAGCGAAAAGTGTACCGCTTTTAGGGGGTCATTTAAGCCCTAAATCGTATTTATTTGATCAAATATTGCCCTAAATCGTTCCTTTTTTCATTTTAGGTACTTTGGAGAAGAAATCTGGAAAAGGAAGCATTTTGAACGTTTTTGGAGCATAAAAGTGAAGAAAACGACAAAGTCTCAAAATCGGCTGAAAAGTACCTTTGACGGCGTCAGAAATATCCCCAGACGGCGTCATGGCTTGGCAAGAAAAAGGTGGATGTGAAAATTACTCATGATAAGCCAGAGAAATTTGCATGGGAATTCTGACGGCGTCACCCTTTGGAGTGATCAAGGTCGTCACGGTATAAGTTAAAGCGGGACGGCATCACGCCTAATTCTGACGGCGTCAAGCCTTGATAAGCCAGAACGGATTTTGGAGAGCTAAAGAGGGACGGCGTCAAGAAGGCCATCCGGGAACCCTAAAAGCGGCGAGGTGACGGCGTCACACTCCATAACGTGACGCCGTCAGATCTGAAAGTCTATATATAGTTTTGCAATTTTTTGTCATTAGTGTGGAACTTGTGTGGAATTTTGTGTGTGAAAAACCCTAAGACGATTTTAGCAGCTTTTTCAAGGATTTTTGCCTTGAGATCTTCCATGTTACATTGAAAATAAGTTATCAATTAATCATTCAATATGTCTATGTGTTGTTTGATTCTATCTTGTTCTTGTCTTTTGTTTAACATGCTAGGCTAGATTTTTCTTTGTGTTTGCTTAGATCTAATGAAACCTAGCTATTGATTATTGATTATTAGTGTGTTATTAGTTGTATTGGATGATTGTTTATCTATGTTAGGCTTAAGAAAACTGGCTAACCTCCTATTCGGTAACTTGCTTGAACGTCTTAAGAAGCATGAACCAATGCGTACTAAGGTTTTTATGGTTGTATTTAATGCACAAGCGAATTCTAGTGATCCCATGTTAGGAGCTTCCTAGCCGGCTCGACATAGGAGTGAAGTAGGAGCTTGTAGAGTTGGGGAAGTACGTACGCCACCCCACGATTGGTATTAAGGAATACACCCGTCATCCACGCAATTAATACACACTAATCAACCGGTAAAAGATAGTTAGGGAGTAAGGAAATCTAAGTAAACACATTTCTCACCACATAAGTTTTACCACCTTTTCATTTTCTGTTATTTTATTTTATTTGCATTCGTAGTAATTTGGGTTAGTTGACTAGCAACTAATTCCGCTCACTTCTTAAAACCCGAGATTTTACTTGCTTTCATAAAATTATAAAAACATAAAAAGAATCTTCTCTCACCCTTAGACCTATTAGAGTAGTTTTTCATACCTAACGAACATTATTCCCTGTGGAGAACGATCAAACCCCCATACTTACCACTACACTATACTACATCGGTCAGGTACACTGCCTGGTGGGGTTGTAAGCCTCTTGAGATCCCTCGAGAGGTAAAACCTGTTGTAAGGTTGCAAAACCACGCATCACATGGGCTCTCCTAGAAGATCTTGCTCTTTATGACAACGAAAGTTGGAGTGATCCCCGTGATTTGAATAAAACGGTCAAGGCAATATCTTTGCCTTCGAACAATTCGAGCACTTCCGACCGTAGGATCATAGAACTTGAAGACCAAGTCAAGTTTCTTATGAAATCCTACGAGGCTCCTAAACCTTCAAGCCAAGTGAACAAAAACACTTCTTCGTGTGAATTATGTAGTGGTCCCCACGACACTCGTGATTGCATGGAACTCCCCGAACAAGCTTTTGCGGACTACGCATCCTCGCGTACTGACGGAGCGGGAGACAAGTGGTACACTTTCAAACCCGAGCCAAACCCTTACGGTGATTCATACAACCCCTCATGGAAAAATCACCCAAACCTTAGGTGGAAACAAAACCAAAACGCACAACAAACCAATTCTTCCAACCCACCTAATCGTTTCCAATCAAGCGGTTCCAACTCGAACCGTACTTTCAATAACAATCCTTCCCACAATTATGGTAGTACCAATAATCTTGAAGGATTGATGTCCAATTTTATGGCATCTCAAGAAGCTCGGATAGCCAGATTCGAATCCGAATTCAATCAACAACAAACGGAGATGACCAGTAAAATTGACAACTTATTGAAAGCCCTCAATAACCAAGTGCTATCACCTCCACATAAGGACGCTAGGAACACAAATAGCGGACCCCAAGTAAAAGACCCCTCTTCATCCAAACATGTCCACTTCGTCAACATTGTCACTATCAAACCGATTGATAGGAATGAAGATAACAGTGAATCTATGGATGAGGTTAAGAAAGTCGACATTGATAAGGAAGTTAGGACAAGTGAGATTGAAGAAGTAGATGATGATGAGGACTACTTCAATAGGCTACCCACTAAGGAAGAGCGCGCATATCATACAGACTTATTCGATGACCCCGAGACACCATACTTCCTAGGTAGACCAATTATAAAAATAGGCGACCCTTCTAATCTCAACATACCATGCAACATCGGACATTTACATGTGTGGAAAGCCTACATTGACCTTAGATCACCCATAAACATCATGACTAGAGTCCACTACAACTTGATAATGAAAAATCAACTTGGGTATAGGATGTTCCCTGACAAGGGTTGGATGAGTAACTTCACGGGAAGAGTTAAGGGATTACCGGTTTATGTAGGAAACTTCACCTATGTCACCGACTTTGTAATTGTAGAAGATATCCGCCCAATAGTCGATGCATCCTTAACTCAAGTGGTTTTTGGAAAACCATTTGTCGAGGCCTCTAGAATGACTTATGAACCTTCCTTAGGGATAGTTAGATTTGAGGATGAGACCGATGAGGTAAACTACCAAATGCCATATAAGATAGAGCAATTCCAACACCTGTCAAATATTGAGAAGGAGCTTAAGCAAGCGGTCTACTATAGGAATGATGAGGATAGAAATAAAGGGGTAAGCTATGTTATGGAAAGGATATCCGGTTTCTACAAGGATTGTTTGAAATTAGGACCGGAATATAAAACCGGAAATGAGAATGGCCTAGGAACCGGGACCAATGATGGAATCACGTAATGTACGTGACTTTGAGTCTAGCTACAAGACTCGTTAATAAAGAAAAGCGCTTCTTGGGAGGCAACCCAAGCTTTATTTGCTTTGTGTGTTTATTTACTTATTTGTTCGATTTTAATTGTTTCCGTATGAATGTGTAATTATTATTGATTCATGTTCAAAAGTAAATTGTAAAAATGCTTTATTTTGTTTTTAACTTCGTCTTAACTACATATAAAGGTATTTTGCAAAAGTTAAGTGTAAGGGAAATCTAAATCGGTTTATTAGAACACAAATGGACATGAATCGTAATAATAATAAATTAACATACATATTCGTATTTGTTTGAGTCAAATGCTTGTATCGACTCATAATGATGTTTTGCAGGAATTCTAGGAAGTAAGGTATAGGTTTTTCCAAAATATTTCCGGAAACTTAACATGAGAATTCTGTCAGATCATTTCTGACGGCGTCAGGATTTACAACCTGACGGCGTCAGGTTTTAATTTTCTGAAAATTTTGAAAGTTTTGTTTTCAAAAAAAGTTTTTTTTTATAAAATTTCTAACTTATAATCTCCAGGAATCTGCAAAATTATCATTCCACAAGCATTATATCCTTATATATAGAATTTATCCCGCCGATGTTATACAGGTTTTCGTGTTTGTTTTCTCAGGTTTAACAGGTTATTTTGGACAAGGAAATGTTTGTGGAATCAAGCTTATGGCGATGCATTAGTCATGGAGCTTCAACATTACTTTGGAAGAAGATCTGACCATTATACCACATTATCCACCGAGCGAATCAGGGGAGTATTTGATTTCATTCTTTTACCTTATTTACTTTTACATTTGTTATTTGAACATTGGGGACAATGTTCATCTTAAGTGTAAGGGGGGGGAGGGTAAAAATACGATACTTTAGAGAATACAATTGCACTTGATTTTTGTTTGTTTAATAGTAGATGTGTAATAAAACTGAGAGAAATACCTGTTAGGGCAATTTTAGTGCCAAATTTAAATTTTTTTACAACATTTAGGAGTGAAACTTTAGTTCTAATAAGCGTCTCACGGATAGGAGTTATATGACTAGCACAAAAACCGTACCACTAAAAAATTTTCCACCCTAAATATGTGAGGTTCGCCCCTAGAATTTTTAGGAAAAGCATTTATGCTATGATGTGTGTACCGGTAGCACTTAGATTCTAGAACTTGCGTTAGGACCATTCCAAGGCCACAAGTGAGACTACATTCGTGTAGTTAGATTTACTACATGATAAGAGGCATTAGGATTAACCCATTGTTTTACACCTGTGTTTTTGTTATAATTACATTGGCTACATTGGTCAAGTAATTCTCCCACACCCTTTGCGTTGTACTCATTTTTAGTACACGATACCCCTAGTACACCCCTCAGAGCCTATCATTTCGTTTCGACCTTTAAGCATTTTACTTAAAGGAAGAATTTGTTACACCCCACTTAAATGTACACCCAAATCGCCTTAGCCTACCTTGTATGCACTCATTTTTAGTGCATTATTGTGACAACATTTGTTTAAACCCAAGTTAATTATCTAGTTGATTACATGGTTGCTATGTCGAGTCATATCCTTGTACATATTGTTTTGGGACGATTGGGACTCATGGGTAAAGTACTAGTGTAATGGAGTAATGGGGAAGAACATCATTTATTACCCCCATATGTGCTAAATATTTTTAAAAGTACTCCAAGTGTTTCAATTATCTTAATTCGAGTCATTAGAATAGTTATTTGTAAAGTTATGTAAAAGTTCAAGTGTAAGGGGAATGCAACGCCCCTATGATGTATTATTTTGGATGGTAGGGCAAAAGTGTATGCAAAAAAAAAAAAAAAAAAAAAAAAAAAAAAAAAAAAAATCAAAAAAATCAAGAAAAATACAAAAAAAAAAATGAGAAAAAGAAAAATAGAAAAAACATACGGACTACCATCCCGTTTCATTTTACGTTTATTTTATGTTTTTGTTATTTTGTTTTTAGCTTGAGATTGAGTCGAGTCTTGGCTTAGCAACATTGTATAGTACATGTAATTAATCAAGATATTTAACTCGCCACCAGTAAAATATCCCTTATCCAACAAAACCGTGTTTATCATATCCCTACACCTCATGCTATAACCCATGTAAAAGCCCTCTTTGATAGTTTATCTTAGGTGCTTACGCCTAGTGGAGAAGGTTTTCGATCCTTGCCCAAGCCTATGGTAATCTATTTGCTATGACAGGTAGTGAGAGATATTATCCGTTTTCATTTATGAGATTTATTTTGATGACACTTGAGAGATGTGAGTATCTAAACACTACTTGTGAGGTGCTAGTATGTAATCTCCGTGCTTATTATGATTAAAGTGGAACGACTAATTGTTGTAATTACTTTTATATTAGCATTAAATGACCCCTAACCTGTATTTTGATTAGAATAAAAGCGCATTTGCTTGAGGACAAGCAAATCTCAAGTGTAAGGGTATTTGATGAAGCGAAAAGTGTACCGCTTTTAGGGGGTCATTTAAGCCCTAAATCGTATTTATTTGATCAAATATTGCCCTAAATCGTTCCTTTTGTCATTTTAGGTACTTTGGAGAAGAAATCTGGAAAATGAAGCATTTTGGACGTTTTTGGAGCATAAAAGTGAAGAAAACGGCAAAGTCTCAAAATTACGCTGGAAAGTACCTTTGACGGCGTCAGGAATTGGTCCAGACGGCGTCATGGCTTGGCAAAAGAGGTGGATGTGAAAATTACTCATGATAAGCCAGTGAATTTTGCATGAAAAATCTGACGGCGTCACCCTTTAATGTGATCAAGGTCGTCACGGCTTAAGCTAAAGAGGGACGGCGTCAAGCACTAATCTGACGGCGTCAAGCCTTGATAAGCCAGAGCGGATTTTGGAGGTCTAAAGAGGGACGGCGTCAGGAAGGCCATCCGGGAACCCTAAAAGCGGCGAGGTGACGGCGTCAGGATCTACAACGTGACGCCGTCAGCCCTTAAACTCTATATATAGTTTTTGCAATTTTTTGTCATTAGTGTGGAACTTTGTGTGTAACCTTTTGGGAGGAAACCCTAAGACGATTTTAGCAGCTTTTTCAAGGCTTTTTGCCTTGAGATCTTCCATGTTACATTGAAGATAAATTATCAATTAATCATTCAATATGTCTATGTGTTGTTTGATTCTATCTTGTTCTTGTCTTTTGTTTAACATGCTAGGCTAGGTTTTCTTTGTGTTTGCTTAGATCTAATGAAACCTAACTATTGATTATTGATTATTAGTGTGTTATTAATTGTATTGGATGATTGTTCATCGATGTTAGGCTTAAGAAAACTGGCTAACTTCCTATACGGTAACTTGCTTGAACGTCTTAAGAAACATGAACCAATGCGTACTAAGGTTTTTATGGTTGTATTTAATGCATGAGTGAATTCTAGTGATCCCATGTTAGGAGCTTCTTAGCCGGCTCGACATAGGAGTGAAGTAGGAGCTTGTAGAGTTGGGGAAGTACGTACGCCACCCCACGATTGGTATTAAGGAATACACCCGTCATCCACGTGATTAATACACACTAATCAACCGGTAAAAGATAGTTAGGGAGTAAGGAAATCTAAGTAAACACATTTCTCTCCACATAAGTTTCATCAACCTTTTCATTTTCTGTTATTTTATTTTATTTGCATTCGTAGTTATTTGGGTTAGTTGATTAGCAACTAATTCCGCCCACTCTTTCAAACCCGAGATTTTACTTGCTTTCATAAAAT
Source organism: Artemisia tridentata subsp. tridentata (assembly GCA_021014915.2). Classification (NCBI taxonomy): domain Eukaryota; kingdom Viridiplantae; phylum Streptophyta; class Magnoliopsida; order Asterales; family Asteraceae; genus Artemisia; species Artemisia tridentata. Next base: position 318,854,901 of record CP139508.1, on the reverse strand, counting down.
TATAAAAACATTAAAAAGAATCTTCTCTCACCCTTAGACCTATTAGAGTAGTTTTTCAATCCTAACGACACTATTCTCTGTGGAGAACGATCAATCCCCCGTACTTACCACTACACTATACTACATCGGTCAGGTACACTGCCTGGTGGGGTTGTAAGCCTCTTGAGATCCCTCGAGAGGTAAAACCTGTTGTAAGGTCGCAAAACCACGCATCATTAGGACTCAAGCAGTGAAGTAGAACATGTATGAGATATTTCCAATGAGGACTAAACAATGGCTTCTGAAAAGTAAGTATGGTGAGATCACCTTCATACCCAATATCCCTGAGTGTATCCCAAATCTCTTGCCTTGCAAAACGAATAGCACTCCCTGCATCATTAAACTGCAAATCTTCCCTAATTGAAGATTCAGTAATCCTAATTACTCGACCAGCAACCTTAGCATGAATAAAAGGAACACCATCTTGTTCATCAGACTTCGCAGTAGACCAAAACTGTTGAATCCATAGTCCAATTACATCAGGGTTTACCAAAATAGCATAATTGATTGATGACCCAGTCAAGAAATCAATTATCGCATGAAAATCAACATTCTTTGCCGTTTTATCCAAGTTCGCGACCATGTTATGCTTAGAACAGAAATCACGATTAGCCATTGAGTGTGAAGATTGTTAAACGAAGGTAATTAGCGATTAGAATCGTAGATACCGAATGAATAAATGGATGGATAAGAATAAAGTGAAGAGTGAAAATCGGTATAATGGGATAGGATAAATATGGGTAAGATTTAAAAAATCAAAGCCTAATTAATAGTGTTACCGTTGTATTTGGCTTGTTACCCCTTCCCGAATGAATTAATTAACCGTAGACCCACATTTTTGACCGTTGGAACAGTACTTCCACGTAAGCAGTACGTCCACCTAACCAGTACTCTTCAAAGCAGTACGTTGAAGCAGTACTTTGCAGAACCAGTACTTTGTATAGAAAACCAGTACTTTGCATCTTCTTATCCACAACCTTCTAACTAATAACGATGTTGCCTCCCCTCAAATACAACACAGGTACTAAAACTAAAAAAATCCAATACTTTCATTAAGAACTGAAAGAAAGTATACTAACTAATACTAAAGCCTCCCCTCAAATGTAGCCTAGAAGTTAATCATCCCAATGCTCACAACTAAGTGGTTGAATCTTGAAACATCAAATCCCTTAGTGAGTAGATCAGCTACATTGTCTTCTGTGTGAACTTTGACCGCGTTTATAAGCCTGTGCTCATAACAATCTCGAATGAAGTGATGCCTAATCTGAATATGCTTGGTCTTGGAGTGATAAACTGGATTCTTCACAATACAGATGGTACTCTCATTATCAATGTTGATAGGAGTGTTTTTGAAGTTGAATCCATAATCCAAGAGTTGATTCTGCATCCACAAAACTTGTCCACAACAGCATGCTGCAGCAACATATTCTGTTTCAGTAGAGGAGGTTGCTGCAATTGTTTGCTTCTTACATTGCCATTAGACTAATCTTCTTCCAAGATATTGACATCCACCAGAGGTTGATCTTCTATCATAATTATCTCCTGCATAATCACTATCTGAAAAACCTTCCAAGTGAAAAGGTGACTCCTTAGGATACCATAATCCTAACTTTGGTTGATTCTTGAGATATCGAAAAATCCTCTTGACTGCATACATATGTGAAACCTTGGGGGTAACCTGATATCTTGCACACAAGCAGACAACAAACATGATGTCAGGTCTTGATGCAGTTAAGTACATAAGACAACCAATCATAGATCTGTAAAGCTTCACATCCACAGCTTGTCCATCTTCATCCTTGCCTAATGGTTTATTGTTGTCAATAGGTGTGGTGGCAGGCTTGACAGTTGGAAGGTCAAATCTTTTAAGTATGTCTTCAACATACTTTTCTTGATTAATGAAGATTCCATCTCTTGTTTGTCTAACTTGAAGCCCCAAAAAGAAAGTTAATTCTCCCATAGAACTCATTTGAAATTCTTGCTGCATACGTTTGATATGTGTCGTTTTACACATATCTTTTCGTCCAATTTTCGAGTCAAAACAACCAAAAACACTTTAAAACGATCAAATAATGTTAAAAATATCTTTGAGATGTGTTTTTGTGTATTCCATATGCAAAATGATTGAAAACGATTGAAAAACAAACAAAATTTGCATAAATGGCAAGTCTAATCCCTCAAGCTTAAAAAAAAATAATAATAATAATAAAAAATAAATTTTTGGTCCTTGGATTATTCTCACTTGGCAAAAGTGACCCTTGGTGTGATTTGGTATACCTGGCAGTTTTGGTCCTTGAAGATTACTGAAGTTACAAAATTAGTCCTTGTGTTATAATCTTAATTGACCAAACTTTAACAAACCGGATCCAAAAGAATTAAACCAACCCAATCCCACTTAAACCCCACACAGTCCAACCCATCACCCTTTAACCCATTTAACTAAACCTAAACCTACCAACTCACCCTTTAGCCCAACTCGCCCTTTAGCCCACAATAAAAAAACCCGTCCAACCCAATCCACCCAAACCCGTCCAGTCCACCCAACCCGACCCGTTCCAACCTTTTTATACCCAGCCAAATAGTCAAATTCCCCAAAATAGTCAAAATCCCTATCCCTAATACTCAGCCGCTACTCTCTCTTCTTCCCCAAAGCAGATAACCGCCAAAATCCATCCTCGTTTCCCAATCTTGTCCCCTCTTCTCTTCCCAATACCTCTCACATCACCATCATCTCCACCTCAGCTTGTACGATACTCACGGGTATCCCCTCCACCTCAGCAATCCGAGGGGAGAGAACGAATCAACGGCCAAGATTATAAGATGTGAAGATCTAGGTGATCCTATGGTGTCAAGAAAAAGAAGATTCAGATTTATTTTTAATTATTATTTTTCTTCTTTTTTTTTTTTATAAATAGACGGCTAGTATTTTTTAGAATCGTAGGTTTTATTTTAGCTATGTCTCGGTATGTTTTTTTTTATGTAATTTATTTTTAATTTAGTTGTAATCGAAGGTTAATTTTAGTTTTTTTTTATTTTTTTTTGTAATTCTTAAATTTACGCAGTTGTGTTTTGCTTTAATTTTAATAGAAGTTCGTTTGGTTTAAGTTACTGCTATTTAGTTTTTGTTATTTCACTGCTTCGTTTAAAGATAGTTGTTCAAGTTAATTTTTGCTTCGGTTAGTATTGGTTAGGTTAGATTTATGTTGGTGATTATGTTGTTGTATCAGTTGTGATTCGCTTAGAGTTAGGTTGCTTATTGCTTAATTAGTTGGTTATCAGTTTAAGTAAAGCTTTGTTGTGATTGTGTAAAAGCAGCTGTTGAATCAGCTATTGAATCAGTTAGTTGTTGTTTCGGTTAGTATGTTTGTGGTCTAGTTGTTTGCTGTTGTTGTTCATTGTTAGTAAAAAAAAATAGAAACACAAGCAGCTGTTTGTGGTTTGTTGTAGTTTATCCGCTATTAGTGTTTTTAGGTTATAATGTGCAAAAGTTTTTACTTACCCCTGTTCTTCCTTACTTTGCTTATTTTTAGAATCAGTTTTAAGAATTTTATGTATTTTTCTTTTCAAAAATTTATTTTAAATCATGTTTAATTAGATTTTAATTAGAAAAATGTAATTCGTTTTCGTAAAATTTTCTTTTGTCGATTAGAATGTAGGAAATATAATTTGGAATTCGTAGGTTTAGTTTTTCATCGTGTTCACGTTTATGCTCGGGTATTCCCCGGTTTAGTTCGATTTCAACTTTCGTTTACGTATTTACTTTCGTGCACTTTAGGTTATCGTTTTTCTTAGATGATTAGTCGTTTTTAATTTATGTTTACTTATTTTAGCGTAAAAAACCCAAACTCTCATCTTTATTTAACCATTCAAAACACGTATTCACAAACCGAGATCACGAATTCCATTCAGCCTTCGTTGGGGATAACGACCCAGTCAAGAAATCAATTATCGCATGAAAATCAACATTCTTTGCCGTTTTATCCAAGTTCGCGACCATGTTATGCTTAGAACAGAAATCACGATTAGCCATTGAGTGTGAAGATTGTTAAACGAAGGTAATTAGCGATTAGAATCGTAGATACCGAATGAATAAATGGATGGATAAGAATAAAGTGAAGAGTGAAAATCGGTATAATGGGATAGGATAAATATGGGTAAGATTTAAAAAATCAAAGCCTAATTAATAGTGTTACCGTTGTATTTGGCTTGTTACCCCTTCCCGAATGAATTAATTAACCGTAGACCCACATTTTTGACCGTTGGAACAGTACTTCCACGTAAGCAGTACGTCCACCTAACCAGTACTCTTCAAAGCAGTACGTTGAAGCAGTACTTTGCAGAACCAGTACTTTGTATAGAAAACCAGTACTTTGCATCTTCTTATCCACAACCTTCTAACTAATAACGATGTTGCCTCCCCTCAAATACAACACAGGTACTAAAACTAAAAAAATCCAATACTTTCATTAAGAACTGAAAGAAATTATACTAACTAATACTAAAGCCTCCCCTCAAATGTAGCCTAGAAGTTAATCATCCCAATGCTCACAACTAAGTGGTTGAATCTTGAAACATCAAATCCCTTAGTGAGTAGATCAGCTACATTGTCTTCTGTGTGAACTTTGACCGCGTTTATAAGCCTGTGCTCATAACAATCTCGAATGAAGTGATGCCTAATCTGAATATGCTTGGTCTTGGAGTGATAAACTGGATTCTTCACAATACAGATGGTACTCTCATTATCAATGTTGATAGGAGTGTTTTTGAAGTTGAATCCATAATCCAAGAGTTGATTCTGCATCCACAAAACTTGTCCACAACAGCATGCTGCAGCAACATATTCTGCTTCAGTAGAGGAGGTTGCTGCAATTGTTTGCTTCTTACATTGCCATTAGACTAATCTTCTTCCAAGATATTGACATCCACCAGAGGTTGATCTTCTATCATAATTATCTCCTGCATAATCACTATCTGAAAAACCTTCCAAGTGAAAAGGTGACTCCTTAGGATACCATAATCCTAACTTTGGTTGATTCTTGAGATATCGAAAAATCCTCTTGACTGCATACATATGTGAAACCTTGGGGGTAACCTGATATCTTGCACACAAGCAGACAACAAACATGATGTCAGGTCTTGATGCAGTTAAGTACATAAGACAACCAATCATAGATCTGTAAAGCTTCACATCCACAGCTTGTCCATCTTCATCCTTGCCTAATGGTTTATTGTTGTCAATAGGTGTGGTGGCAGGCTTGACAGTTGGAAGGTCAAATCTTTTAAGTATGTCTTCAACATACTTTTCTTGATTAATGAAGATTCCATCTCTTGTTTGTCTAACTTGAAGCCCCAAAAAGAAAGTTAATTCTCCCATAGAACTCATTTGAAATTCTTGCTGCATACGTTCTTCAAATTCTTTCACCATAGACTTCTTTGTGGCTCCAAAGATAATATCATCCACATAGACTTGGACTAACATAATATCCTTCTTATCTTGTTTGATAAACAAAGTCTTATCAATTGCTCCTCTCCTGTAACCATGTTGTAATAAAAAAAAGTAGAAAGTCTCTCATACCAAGCTCTGGGAGTTTGATGAAGGCCATACAGTGCCTTGATCACCTTGTAGACTTTGTTTGGATGTGCAGGATCTTCAAAACCAGGAGGTTGTTTAACATAAACTTCCTCAGAAATTGTGCCATAAAGAAAGGCACTTTTCACATCTATTTGGTAGACAGGAAATCCCATGTATGATGCAAAGGCAAGAAATAACCTTATTGCCTCTATTCTTGCAACAGGAGCAAACACTTCATCATAGTCTACTCCTTCTTCTTGGCGATATCCTTGTGCAACCAATCTAGCTTTATTCTTGATAACATTCCCTCTTTCATCTCTTTTGATTTTGAAAACCCATCTTGTACCAATGACTCTCTTGCCATCTGGTAGGTCACATAATACCCAGACCTCTTGAAGCTTGAATTGTAGAAGCTCCTCTTGTATAGCTTCAACCCAACTTTCATCAGCTAAAGCTTGAGCTACCTTCTTGGGTTCAGTTTGAGATAGAAAACAAGCAAACAGGCATGTTTGTTGATCCCTGTGATTCATCCTGTTTTGTTTGTAAACAAAGCTAAGTAAAGCAGTATGTTGCTTAGAGAGACCTTTAACTTTGTTTCTTGTAACCACTCCTGAAGAGGGTGATCCAATAATATTTCTTTGTGGATGAGCTTTATGAACTCTCAATGTAGGAGTTGGTGGAATTGGAAGATCAGATTCCAAATTAATAACATCAGGTTCTTCATTGGTAGTTGAGAAAATACCTTCATGATTGAGCTCATCATCAATTTCTTCTAACCCAGGAATGTTAGCATTATCCAAATCTTCATCATCAACATTGGAATCATCATCATTGCTCCAATTTGATGGTTCTAACACACCAGAAGTACTGTCAAAAGGATCATCAGTACTTTGATCAAAAGTACTGTGAGCAGTATCTTTGAATTTACCCTGTTTCTTTGCAGCATCATAAGCCCTCCTTTGTTCATCTTCATAGGACTTTGCTATAGTTTCTTGAAAAAGCATCCTATTAAGTTCATCTTGTATGGCTTGATCTTCATCAGATACTGTGATGGTTGGTTGAGCAGTACTTTGTTCCTTATTAGTAACTTCAGGTTCTTTATCAGGAACATCTTCTGGTCTAACATTGACTCCATGAACAATGTACTGTGAATCATCTTCTTTGTGATTAACATGATTTTCTTCTCTAACAGGCACATAATTCATAGATGGAGTGAACTTGAGATCAAGATCAAACATCCAATCATGACCTTTTCCTTTCTGAGTTTCTTTATCTTCCAAAAATTCAACATGAAGACAATCTTGAACCCTTTTGGTACTCCTGTTATTACTCTAAAACCTTTGCTATTTGTGCAATAACCTAATAGATATCCTTCATCTGACTTACCATCAAATTTTCCCAGAGAATCAATGGTATTTAGAATAGTCAGAGAACAGCCAAAAGGTTTTAGAAAACGAATGTTTGGTTTCTTTCCCATGAGCAGCTCATATGGTGTCTTCATCTGAGGTTTAGTAACTGATACTCTATTTAAAACATAGCAAGCAGTACTTATAGCTTCAGCCCAAAAGAGAATAGGTAATTGTGAATCTGCAAGCATTGTTCTAGCTGCTTCTATCAATGTCATGTTCTTTCTTTCTGCAACACCATTCTACTGTGGAGTTCTAGCAATGCTAAACTCTCTCTTGATCCCTTTCTTGGCACATAATTCGTCCATATGCTTGTTCTTGAATTCTGTTCCATTATCACATCTAATACCTTTTACTTTGAGTCTCAATTGATTTTCAAGGGCTACTATCAGGTCATGGATAGCATCAAAGGTTTCATCTTTGAATCCCAAGAAAAAGACCCAACTAAATCTGCTACAATCATCTGTCACAACCAAGCAGTACTTCTTCTTGTTTAAACTCTCTACTGAAACTGGTCCAAACAGATCCATATGTAGCAACTCCAAAGGTTCTCTAATAACTCTGTCCTCAAGCTTTTTACATGAAGCTTTATGTTGTTTACCCTTCTTGCAAGCCAAACATGAATGATCAGTCTTGAATGTTTTGGAAGGTAAACCTTTAACTAAATTGCCTTTGACCAGCTTGTTGATGTTCTTGAAATTTACATGACCTAGTCTTCTATGCCATAGATGTGCTTCTTCCAATGATGCCTTGGCTACGAAACATGTTGCTCTTCCAGCAGAATTGAGACTCTTTAAGTCTAAACTGTACACATCATTAGTTCTTGGTACTTTCAATGTTACCAAGTGATCATCAACAAACTTAAACTCAGGAGAGAGAATAAAACATTCTGTATCAGTGAACAGAATTGAGTACTTCTTGTCACAAATCTGAGAAACTAACAAAAGATTGAACTTGAGCTCCTTCTTATATCTAACATTCTCAAAATCAATACATCCAGCCTTGATGGGTCCTTTGCCAGTGATTCTCCCTCCATCAGGATCATTACCAAATGCAACTCTTCCTCCATAATATGCCTTAAAATCTGACAGGATCTCCTTGTCCCCTGTCATGCTGCCAGAGCAACCACTATCAACAATAATATGATCTTTAAGCTCCTCCTCTGGGTTGCCCTGCACAGTAAAAGAAAAGGGTTAGTTTCTTTTAGGAACCCAAGCCATTACTGACTTGTGTTCCCCTTGTGGAGTGACATACTTGAATTCCTTCAGTATGTAATCTCCACTGGTTTTGAAGGCATGGTCAATGATTATTTGCTTTGGTCCCATGTCCTGTGTTGTATTATCAACAATACTCCCTGTTTCACCCTTATCTGATGAAAGTACTGCTTGTTCCCCATCAGTACTTTCTTTCTTAACCCAATTTCGTTTGACTTTAGGTTTCTCTGACCTAGGTACTCTGCTTGAGGTGTAAGGCCTTTTATATGAAGTGAATCTCTTAGGTCTTCTATGTGAAAAAGTGTTAGCAGTACCATGATTGGGTGAAAACTTAGAAGTACTTGTAGAGGGTACTGCTTGAGAAACCTTAGATTTATCAGTACTTGAGGGTACTGATGGTTTTGAAAAAGGTCTTTTCTGGTGAGGGTACCTATAGTCTTTTGAGAAATTACTATGGTTAACCCTATTTGAGTGATTCCAAACTAGTCTAGTCTCCCTTAGCTTATGGGTGGCAGGTCTATTCTTTGGGAACTGACTTAAATATTCTGAGTGAAAGTCACAGTGCTTAATCAAATGATAAGGACTATAGCATACATAACATAATTTTCGCTCCATATTCCCAAATCCTCTTCTATGATTAAAAGGTTTCCTATAGTTAGCAGTATTTTGAAAAGTTTCTCTTGGAGGTACTGCTGAATGTCTATCAGTACTTTGAAAAGATTTTGGAGGTACTGCTTGTTTTTGAAAGACTGTAGGAAACTTTTGATCATTACCCCTTTGTAAATCATCCTTGGGTTTCTCAGAAATAGATTGACCAGTAAGCTTCTTCCTAAACTCTAGGTTGTCTACACCATAACAAGAAACATCTGTCCTAGGTGGTTGAAGCCTACCAGTAGGTGGAGGAACTGAGTGGTACTCCTTATCTTTCTTAAACTCAGGAGGTGATTCACTAATTGGTTCCTCATTCCTAGATGTGTTTTCTTCTGAGCTAGTAAGTTCATCATCACTAGGTGAGATCTCTTCCTTATCACTAGGTGGGGTCTCATCTGAACTACTATCCTCACCATAACCTAGTCCAGCTCTACTGTTTATTCTTCTTTGTTTTTCAAAAAATTGAACATGTGATAGACCAGCCTGTTTAATACTAGCAAGTTTTTCTAATAAAGCATCTCTTTCCTTAGTAATCTTTTCTAATTCAGACACCTTACATCCTAACTTCCATTCACTTAATTTTAATTGATAATCTTGTTGCTCATATTTTTCTCCCCAAGCCATTTCATTATTTTCATGTGTTAATATTTTGGCTTCCATTGACTCTAAAGTTAATTGATAACCAGCTACTTCAGACCTAGCTGTTCTACAATTATCTCTTTCAGTCACATAGTCTTTAAGCAACTTTTGATACACATCATTACACTTAGAGCATACCTCAGAGACATTGGATGAACTTGGTGAAGTAGCTACCATAGCAATCTGAATAGGTTCATCTTCATCCTCCATGCTCCAGTCAAAGCTTCCAAGACCATCTCTGGATTCCAAAGCAGCATATCCTGGTTCCTCATCAAAAGCTGTGCTCCAATCAAAATCTTCCATTGCAACCATAGAATAGGTTACAGGTTCATCATCAAATTCACTGCTCCAGTCAATCTCAGCTAGATTTTCTTGAGCCACCAAAGCTTTTGGTTGTGATTCAGTAATAGGAACCTCTTTTCTTTCAACCTTGGGTTGTTCAATCATTCTGTTTGCTTGATATTTTGCAAACTTGCATTCCCTTGCAAAGTGTCCAAGCTTTTGACAATTGAAACATTCAATCTTGGATTTTTCAAAAGTGATACCCTGTTTAGCTTTGAAATCAATTCCCCTTCATGTCTTGTTCATGAACTTCTTGATCCTTGCAGTGATCATGGCAACTTGCCATCTTATGTCAATCTCTTCTAAAGCATCTTCTTCAATCTGCAACAAGTCTTCTTGATAGGTAACAGGTAAAGTGGCTTGTTGAGCAAAGAAGGAACATACAACATTATCAGAGTTGGTGTTGTTTGTTGGTGATGGGTTGGGGGTGGTAGTGGTTGTGCAAACGTGCTGTGTATCACCAACAGTACTTTAAGAATGATAAGCAGTACTTTTAGTAGAAGTACTGCTTCTGTTTTCAGAAGACACAAAAGCTATGTTGTGAGTTTTCTGAGAACTGTGACCATTCATCTCTTGCTCGTACACCTTCAAATTGTTGTAGAGATCATCAAAGTCCATAGACTCCAATCCAGGTTATCCTCTAATCATGGTAGCAACCACATGCCAGACAGATGGCAAACTCCTTAAGAACTTCAAATTTGCATCTTCAACGGTTACCTCTGCTCCATACAACTCTAGCATACTAAGTAAATTTTGAAATCTGTCATAGGCAGCATCAAGACCTTCTCTTTCACCAACAGTGAAAGTTTCAAACTGCTGCTTCAATAAGTTTCTATGCATCTTCTTGGAAGCATCATTACCTCCAAATCTTGTCTTGATCGCAGCCCACAATTGCTTTGCATCCTTAGCATCATGAAACTTTAGTAGGTGACCATCAGGAATAGCAGACAACAGTATGTTGAGAGCCTTATCTTGATTTCTCTTTGTAGCTGCTGGCAAGGTTGGTTGAGGTGGTTTAGGTTGTCCTTCAACTGCTACAGGTTCATCAAGAACAACATTACCATTGACAATCACATCCCATAGAGCATGGTCTGTAATAGCAAGGTACTACCGCATTTTCATGCTCCAGAGATCATATTCTCCCTTCTTGATGATAGGAATTCTGAGTGAGGTGATGGATGGGATTGGTGCAACTTCAGTCGTCATCGTTTAGGGTTTTTGGTTAAATCGGTTTTAAGGGTTTCTTCTTAATCAGAGTTTCCACACAAGCTCTGATACCAATTGTGTAGATCGTTGTAGCTCTTAGACTAGGTCTAATATTATATCTAGCAACACATAATAATGAAGGCGGAATATTCAAACATAGAATCAACATTATTATGAACAAGGTTTATTCATCATTACTAATATTATTTACAGCCCCAATTCTACTTGATCAAGGTAGAACTTGTTGACCTTGAGGCTGCACTAACTAACTAACTAACTAAAACTCTAACTACTAACCCTAGACGTTTATAACTTACGTCTAGGTTACACACACACACCTTTAATCGACTACATCTTGTAGTTTGTGCACGTCTAAAACTAATGACCCATGTCCTCTTTATATACTAGATGGATTAGGGTTTACAATAAAGACAATCATAATACAATAAGGAAATTAAATCTTTTAAGTAAATCTTCTAGAATCTTCAAAATTCTCCATCTTTTTGTAGTTTCCCTTCTTGTCACATTAAGTCCTTCAAGTTTCATTCTTCTTGTTTTGTATCATCAAATTAATAAACCCAACAACACGTATTGTAACACCCCCAATTTCGTGATACGCAGCGGAATTCAAATTGGGTGTTACTTCATGCCACAACAGTTGAATAGTAGAAAACGATCACCAATTTTGTCGTTTTAAAAGATTTATCATTCGAATATCAGAGTTTACAAAATGAGGTCCCAGTGGTTTCAAAGTTTATTAAATAGGTTTTCGAATGATAATAAAATTTATAGCCTTCATAGTATCCGTGTTCCTCTGTGCCATCCCTGCTCGTTATGGACCTGAGATAAATACATGCTAAAAGCGTCAACACAAAGGTTGGTGAGTTCATAGAGTTTATAAGTAGAATGGATGATTTCCAAAATCAAAGAGTTTGTGAGCCCATAGAAGTTGTAAATAAACAATTGATTATTGAGGTCAAAGAGTGAGTAATACCATAGTATTTATAGTTAAACCAGTTGATTGTCAAAAATCAAAGTGTGAGTAAATCCATAGAGTTTGCATAAAATCAGTTGGTCTTCAATAGTTCCAAGTTTAGATAATAATTGTATTACATACAATTATTGATAAAATAATTAGTAGATTACGTTGTTATATACCCATAGTTCGTTTGTTAGCCCTAACCGAGTCAACACAAAATAGTTCGTTGCCAAGTAGTGATTTCCTGCTATGTAGTGAACACAAGTTCTAAGTTTAGGTAATATTTGCAATGACCACAAACATTAATAAAATAATGATAATACTGGATCATGACTACAGTATCGTTCTATTGCTCTAAGTATCATGACACTCAACGTTTAACTGACATCAAGAATGATGTAAAATACTCGTGGCCCTCGGGATAGGTATTTGCCAATAGCTTATAGGTAGGTTTAAATAAAGTGCGTTTGGTGGCCCATCCTGGCAAGACCAAACAGGGATTGTCAATCCCAAATAGATCTATTCACAATTATTTACGTTCACTCGCAAGTGATTAAGGTTCATGATATGAGGGACTTCGAACATGGCAATAAAGGTAAACTTAGGCAATAGTGAATCAGGTATAGTATACAGTTGAAAATCACTTGTGATCATGTTTATAATAGGTACCTCTCCATGAGATATAAAAGCGAATAGAAGTGGATTCATAAGTTCATAGTAATCCGCAAAAGTTTATAGTGCCCTTGTAAGTAAAAGCAAGTATTACGTTACAATAACAAGTAGAGTGGTTTATCAACTGAGTATAATGTTTAAGGTAAACTAGTAAAGTTTATATGAAATACAAGCATGTATTTCCCCCAAAAGTAATTCAAAATAGGTAAAAGAGTGGTCTATGGAACTCACAGTAACATGTATATAGATAAGAGTACTTGTAAAAGTATAAAGCATGTATCTCCCCCAAAACATTTATAAAACAATTATAACGAGTAGAAGTGGGTCCATGATTCACAGTAGTATGTAAAAGTGCTTGTTAAAGTAAATGAATATAGTTTGAGCATGTATCTCCCCCAAAAGTAGTTCAAAACGTATAAAAATAGGGGCTATGAAACTCACCTTAGTGGAATGGTAGACAGAGTAAAGTAATGTCAGAAGTAGAATGGGAATGGCTCCAAAAGACAACCTGGATAATATGGAAGTCTGAGATAAGTTCGACTTATCGTGGATAATGATTTGAAACGATGTTGGATGCCAAAAATGGTTTTGTGGCAAAGGTGGTTTGCGTGGTAAAAGGCTTAAAGTTCGAAAACAAAGTTATATACTATATAACTTGTCTGTTATGTATTTAAGTATGGCTATCGTATATGTTTTCGTTTGTTCGTTCGTTAACGATATTTATTTCATATAGACAAGTTTTATAAAGTAACTCGAACCGTTTAAAGTGTTAAAACATGTTCCTGAAACAATCTATAAAATGTTACACTTTTACCCTTATATTTTAATAGTTGACAAAAACAACCCTTATTGACTTATAATCTCCAAGAAATTACATTTTTAGTCCCTCAAATTAGAATTTTACAGAAATTTACAATATATACCCTTGTGCATGAAAATCGTAACATTTCTAGTCCTTATTTCTTTTTCAATGCGTTTTGAGCTTAAAAAAAAAAAGCACGACTTGCTACGACTCTTTTATGTATGATAAGATAAGTTTGCAAATATCATTTTTGATAGCTTATTAGCTTATAATTCGAGCTTTTAAGCTTCAATTATCTTCAGTTTTTCTTTCGTTACAGTGGGCGAACAACCCAAAAGAACATCGAATAAAAGCGTGGCCTTTGGATGTTTTCGAAATGTTTTTGATCCTTTGTAATCTATGCTGGAAGGACTTTAAGTTAACCAAGTTTCAGAATTTTTGGAGCTCGTTTGATAGGTAAAATAAACGGCTAAAGTTGGTCACTCAGAACTGTTGCTCGATATGCAACAGTTATGAAAATGATTTTGTTTCTGGATTTTAAACTTATAAACCAACGTTTTGAGCATAGTAACATGTTATGCATTACTATTAGTTACTTGTTATTAGTGCCACTTAATGCATAGCCGTACCATTATTTTGAGATGCCATGTTCATAATCAAAATGATTACGAGAGTAGTGGATTAAAAGAGTAAGCTAAAGTGGTACTTAAGGTTTTAATCATGAACGGATTATGGACAAGAAAATATGTATATGGAGAGAAGAGTAAAAGAAACTCACAACACCACAAATGGGTGGGGTATACCCGTCATAGGACTAGAGATCCAAGGTGAATATTGTAGCTCGTTCAAGGGCTCAACCGTGAGTCGAGACCAAAAGCTTAACGACTTGGGAGGCGTATGACACCATATGAAAACCTGGTTATGCTCATTTACTTCTCGTACACCCCAGGAGGGAAACAAAAGGACTTGTGTGTTTTACAGCCCAAGTTCGACTCGATAGCTTCCAACTGTGAACCCGATAATCTCCAAAGTGAGACTCTCGATAACTTTAGCTTCTCAGAGTTTTGAGTTTGATTTTTGAGTGAGTGTGAAGTGTGTGTGCGAGCTCTTTCTGGTATACGTATATATAGTCCAAAGAGAAAAGAGAAATACAAGTTGCAAGTAAGTTGGTTTTCCACGTCAAATGAAGAGTGGACGAAAAGGTTTACACAGAAGTGTAAGATTAGCCTGTGGAGGGGCAGAAGGAATAACATATAGATGTGGTTGATTAGTTTGCATGTGTAACAGGGCAAGTGGGTTTCATTTGGAGTTAATTCAAGTACTCAAGTATTTGTTTTGTTGTAGCGTGAGGTATGAGGAATTTGATGTGTAAGAAAGGTTGAGTGTGTAAGAAATCTTTTAAGATGTCACATGGCTTTGTCCTCTCTTGTTTGTCTAGAACCTGATTCATCACAAAATATATATTAGGGGTCGGTTTGGTTTTATAGTTCACAAAGGTTCACATGGGTGGAGTGTGTAAGAATTAGCAATCAAGTTTGTGTCATAGCAAGTGTAAGAGTTACATGTTTTTATCATTGTTTGGCTTATAAGCCGATCACCACAAGGAAACTATCAAGGCTCGGTTTGGTTTGTAGTGTACTAAGGTCCACATGACTTTGAGTATTTGTGTGAGTTTAATGATGATACATAGTGAGGTTGTCAGAGAGTAGGAAGGGGAGTCGTGCAAGGTTCAATTTAGAGTGTGTAAGTCACTCAAATGATGGTGGCTTGTGGATGGTTTAGCCGGCACTAAGGGCCAAGGACAAAGAGACAAAATGAGTTTTTTTTTTTTTTTTTTTTTTTTTTTTTTTTTTTTTTTTTTTTGTGGTCTAGATGGCTCGTTGGTGTCTTAAGGGGTCAAGTGAATATATAAAATGTGACTAAAATCCATTGTGGCTCGATTGGAGGTGCCTGGAAGTCGAACGAAATAAGTCTTTAGTTAAAACTAAATTTTTGAGCTAAGTTGGAACAAGTGGTAGTCGAGTTGAGCTTTGAGGATTTTTAAGCTAGCAGACGATCGAAATAATCCAAGTGGTTTGTACCACTCGATTCTCAGCTGGGAGGAGAATCGAGTTGAGCAAAAATATGATGGGGTCGTTAGGCTAGATCGCGAGAAACATGGCCAAAATAAACCGAGTATAGACACTTTCTAAAACTTAAGTTTTTTTTTTTTTTTTTTTTTTTTTTTTTTTTTTTTTTTTTTTTTTTTTTATAATTTTTTGGGCCGGTTGGGCTTAGTTTGGGTTTGGGCTCAATTCATGGCCGAAGCCCAATGAAATTTTGGGTCCGTTTGGTTGTTAGAGGTAATGGGCCGAGGCCCATTGTAATTAGGTGTGCGTTTCGGTTATCGTTCGTAAACCCGAATTATTTAGCAAACGCGTTTTACCACTAAACGTAAAGTTAGAAATGGTGCTTGGTTAATATTTTTCGCAATCATAGACTATCATGATACGTGTGCGAGCTAGTTCCAAATTGTTCAAGAATCATGAACAACGTTGTGATAGCATGACATGAATAAAGAAAATTTTTGTTATTGGTAAAAATGGTTAATTAACATTGTAATGACATATTATTCGTTGATTAACATTTATTATTCATAGGGAAAATTACGGGAGGTTACAGTACCTACCCGTTAAACAGAATCCCGTCCCAGGATTCCAGTCTAAGGTGGTTTTCAGAGTTGTTTTGCTACTGAAATTACTCAGCAATAGTAAGTGGAAGTCATTGGAATGAAGATTCCAGCATGATAAGTTGTGATGAAGTCATATGCTGTGCAACCCCCTATACGAGGTGTTAGAAAGAGTGTACGTATAAACAAAGGATTTCAAGCGTTGGAGCCATATAAATTTCGAAAGAGATGAATTTATTGTGGTATATGTGGAAATCACTATTCCCATAGTCAACATGACTTGAGAAAAATTTCATTTTTGAATGAAGATTGTTATTCTACCGTGTTTTGAAAATAAACATGGTTCATAATTTTTGAAAGTCAAAAATCTGTGGGGGTAACCTACCCGTTAAACAAGGAGTTTGTAAGTAATAGATTTTTAACAATGAGGATTTCGGATGATAACATGATGAATGTAGAGAAAGTTGTTGAAGCCCTTTTTTTCTTTTTCTTTTTTTTACCGCGATGAATAGTAACCACCAATAATTGTGAACAGTAGCCAAACGGCTACTTTTATTTTATACCCCATCTTCTTCATTTAATCCTCATTTTTTTTCATACTAAACTTAACTTTTCAACTACATTCTTCTCCTTAATTCTTCCAATATGTCGCATCCTATTACCATTCTTGCGATCGTGTACGTTGTTGCCGCTGCCTTCTACTTGGCATATGTTCCAAACGAGGATCGTGCACTTTTGGCCTGGATTTTAGTGTTTCTTGTACCGCTCGTGGTTCTAGCGATTGTCATCGATAGTTTTTGGAAGTAGTAGGTAGTATTGTGGTAGGAAATAAATCTTTGTTATGTTTCCATGTAACCTCTTACGAATGTGGAATAAAACTTGTTTGCTTTATATATAAAATCGTGTCTTACGTTAATAATTTGTTTGTATCTATCGTTCAAAATATCCAAGTTGTTAGATAGGTATGGAAGCTAGGAGGGGAAATCAATATGCCATAAGATGAAATGTGTTGTAGCTCAAAAATCATTTTGTTCCTTAGGGTTGTTAACCGTTGCTGGGGACAAAAGAGAAACTCCAAGGTTGGTTTGTTTTGGTTGTAGTCGAGTCCACAAAGGGTCCAACAACATGAAACATGACCAAATAACTAGGTGGGGGTTCGTTTGAGTTTGCTGAGGTTGTTTGGAGCTCGAATGGAACAAAGTACTTAGGCAATATATGATTTTTGGCCTAGTTGAGGCAATTTGTGAACATGACAGTCGGGCTGAGCTTTGATGATAACTTGGTCATCTCATGATCGAGTAATTGGAAAAGACTTGTTACACATGATTCTTTGGTAAGGGCTTAATCGAGACGTGTAAAAATATTGATAGATTGTTAAGAGAATTTCACAGAAAATGACCCAAAGTAATTGGGCATGAGCCGGTTAGATTAGAAATAAAGCTTAAGTTTTTTTTTTTTTGGCTTAAATAGTGTTGGGCTCGAGTTTTTTTTTAATTATTTATGATCAAGGCCCAATGATAAACAAGGGTGCGTTGGGTTGCTGTGAGCAATGGGTCAAGAACCAATGTTTCAAGGGTGTGTTTGGTTTGGCTTTCGTGAGTCTGAAATGTTTAACAACACGCGTTTTATTATTCCGCGATACATAAAGTTATAGATGGTACTTGGTTTATATTGTTCACGATTATTAGACTATCAAGGTTCGTACAAATGAGGGTGACATTAAGAATGTGAGAACGCGTTACGACATTTAGATTAGTAACCCTGTTTTGGAAATAATTGCGCCCATTGTTTCATTTACAGTGTTTGGAATGTAATTGAGATTACTGTAGAATTTACAGTGCCTGAGGTTGAAATATAGGGACCACTGTATCACTTACAGTGTCCAAGAAAAGTAGAGGCCACTGTATTTACTCACAGTGTCTGCTAAGGAAATAGAGACCACTAGAGTTTTGTGATAAATTCAAAGTGGTAAGACATAAGGTTACGAAATAGTTTTGAGACTATTGTAATCACATACAATGTCTGGGAGTTTAGAGGGAGCATCGTGAAATTCACAACGTTAGAGGAATAAGTAAAACCATTGTGTAGCTCATAATGTCTTAATAGTGGATGGAACCATTGTAATCTCATGTGAAATTTACTATTTCCACAGTCAACGCAACTTGGAAAATTTTCTTTTGGATGAAGATCATTATTCTTTCATGCTTTGAGATTGAGCATGGTTCCCAATTTCAGGTATCTGTGCGGGTAACCTACCCGTTAAATAAAAGAGTTTTATTGATAACAGATTCTTACATAGAGATATTCGGATGAGAATTCGATGTGTGTAGAGAAAGTTGCTGAATCCCAGCTTTAGGGGATGAGGAATCTTGTTTGTTCTTATGTGAGGAATAGTAAACGCAAGTGGCTAGAATAGTAGCCTACCGGCTATTCCTCCTATAAATACCCTGATTTCACTCCTCATCACCCACATTTCCCTCATCCAAAATTTCAAAATGTCTTACACCTACACCATTCTTGTAATTATGCACGCTGCTGTAGCCATTTTCTTGGCTTACGTCCCACAAGAAGATCTGGAGTCCTTGGCCGAGGTCATAGCGCTTCTCATAGCACTCGTGGTTTTGGCCGTCAGCGCGGATGAAATATGGGGGTAAGAGATAGTATTACGATAGGAGTGTTGCTTTGAATCTGTATACTAACACCATGTATTAATGTTTTATTGTGTTAATAACTTGTGTATTTTTGTCTTACAGGATATTCGAGGTGTTGCACCCAGTCGTGGTTCTTGCTCTTGCTGGTGTAGTGGTGTTTTTCATTGGCATAGCGGGTCAACAGATTAGTGATGTTATGCCTTTCTTAATGATATTTGTAACGTTAGCATTACCAATGCTAATCATATCATTATGTATCAATATTTATGGTTTCTAATGAGAGTTATGCTGTGTGTTTGATGAATTTTCGTGGTTATCGGTTTCATACTCATGTCATTACAGATACAAATAAGCCCACTTATTTATAATTCGTTATTTACATAGAGAGGCGTCCCAAACAATGTAAATAAGGAAATATAAACTTATGGTTCGGCGCTTTACAATTTCTTTATTTAAATAAAAGGCATCCCAATCATTCAAATAAAGACATTGTAAACCATCCTACTTAAGAATTTCTGATTTAACACTCATACTAATCAACAAAATAATCCATGCGCGGATTTTTTAGGAATACGGGAAAAGTATTTCACACGCATCTATAAAGATGCGAGTAAGATAATTAAGGATGGTTGGTACGGTACTCGAAATAGTTGGTGAGTATATATATCAATATATTAGAGTGTTGGTGTAGCAAAACTATCTAGAAGTCACATAAGCGTCTGGAGGATGGAAAGCACGGAGAGCGAAAGGCTATAAAACGTTTTGTTTGTAAAAGTGGTTATAGTTTGGATCTCAATTAGACCCGTTTCTCTATAACTGTAGCTCTGATACCAATCTATAACACCTCCAATTTCGTGATACGCAGCGGAATTCAACTTGGGTGTTACTTCATGGCACAACAGTTGAATAGTAGAAAACGATCACCAATTTAGTCGTTTTAAAAGATTTATCATTCGAATATTAGAGTTTACAAAATGAGGTCCCAGTGGTTTCAAAGTTTATTAAATAGGTTTTCGAATGATAATAAAATTTATAGCCTTCGTATCCGTGCTCCGCTGTGCCATCCCTGCTCGTTATGGACCTGAGATAAATACATGCTAAAAGCGTTGATGAACTCAAATAAGTACATTTTATTACCATCATTTATCCTATTTATTTGACTTGTTTTATTATATTATCTGTGAGAATTAATACGTTAATGTTTACTTTTGTAATTCTCAGATAAAAACAAGTATTATGTGAAACTTGGCGATTTTGGACTAATTATGGAGCAAAACAAGCAAGAAGTTAAGAGTCTACTGAAATGTACAAGATCAAGATCATTCTGCTCCAGATACGCCGCATATTACTTATTATATACGGCGCATCACTATCAAGATTTCACAAGCTACGATCCAAGACAGCAAGGACATGCGCCGCATCTAAGAATGGAGTTACGCCGCATCTTCTGGCGGTGTACGAATATTCCTGAATATATTAATCTTGGACCCCACGCGAAGTTAAGTCAATGCGCCGCATCTACTTATTCTATGCGCCGCATCTAGCCCTCAGACAGAAACTATAAATACCCCAAAGTCAGACGAATTTCGGAGTTAGACAGAACCTAGTTTTAGAAGACCGAAGACCACAGAAACCCTAAGCCGAATTCAGACGAAGTAGCAGCACAAGACACACCTTGAACGAAGATACAAGAGCTGTAAGAAGGTCCTGCATGTATTCAATTCATTAAGTAGTTTTATTTTATTGTATTAGTACACTTTAATTGGTCAGGATTGATGGGCTTGTGTCATTGATTTAATCATGCACTTCAACTCCCCTTAAAATTGCTTTCCCATTAATTAAAGTTTATATGTTGATGTCTTTGGTGACTTTTATTAGTGCATTGATAACCTCTGTGTCTAGCTGAGCATTGCTTGGGTCGCCATGCCCCTTCCTCGCCTATTTATTATATCGCCTATGCATTCTATCGTCTGTAGAAAAGTAGGAAGAAAAGATAAGTAGGATAGTCATAAGTAATCATTAAGGGTTTACTCGCCGATAAGATTAGAGCCAACGAGAAAGGATTAATCTCGGTGCGTTGCATCGAACTATACACTTCATATAAAACTAGCAATAAAACAAGTGACAAGCTACTTAACTATCAGGACAGGTCTTCTTATTGTCTCAAGTATTTATCTGTGTACGTGTGTGCTAATCGCTGATTCGTGCTTATTAGTTTAGTTTATTATTTAATCATAATCAAACCGTGCCAGTCTCTCAGGCTGAAACCCCTTGCGTTAGATTAGGTTGTATAGCTAACTTAAGATATTAAAATACTGATTAGAATAACTAGATAATACGTTCCACTCTTAGTGATCGACACTCTACTTACCATTATATTCATACTGACCGGGTACACTGCTCGTTAAAGTGTGTGTTATTGATAAGTCGGCTAAATATAAATTTAAAACTTGAATACTGCTAAAACCACAACGACATACCGTGGGTATAAAAATTAGAGCAATACACACGCACATCAAGTTTTTGGCGCCGTTGCCGGGGAGTGAATTGTTATTATCTGTTAATTTGATTAGTATTTTAATTAGGTTTTTCTTTTTAACTTTTATTCTAACCGCTAACTCTGTTGTATATTAGTTAAATTGCATTCATTGTATTATTTTGCATATTTTCTGTTTTTGTGTGTTTTTATTTTTGTTTATTTTCGTTTGTTTTTATTTTTGTTTTTCTTTTTCTATTTTCTTGTATTCTGCTATCGTTGTACTGAGCTAATTCAAACGATACGGCGCATCTATTTTCTTAGATACGGCGTATTGCGTTTAATTTTTATAAAATACAACGCGTTTAATAAATTCGATACGACGCATCTTTCCCCAAAATACGGCGTATCTGTTTTTAATAAAAAAAATTTTTTCTAAACGATAACGTCATACGACGCATCTGCTTTAGCAGAAACGGCGTATCTATTATTTTAATTAAAAACAGTTTTCGAATTATTAAACAGATACGACGCATCGATTTTTATCGATACGGCGCATCTTCTGAATAAAAAATCTGGTATTTCGAAACGTAACAAAAATACGGCGCATTAACTTTTGTTAATACGACGCATTTAATTTTAAATAAATATCGATTTTTGATAATTAAAACTGATACGGCGCATTCTAAAATTTATAAGCGGCGTATCTATTTTCTGAATAAAGTCTGATTAAATTTTAACGATTATAAGATACGGCGTATCCAACTTTTTGGATACGGCGCATCGTCTGCAGATATCAGTAACTTTAATTTTTCGTATTCCGTTTTCGTTGTTGATTTTCTGATATATTACTTTCTTGAACATACCCTACTGATGCTTTTGTGATAGTTTCAGGAAGTGCATGACCAGGAGTTCTACGAAGAACTTGATTCAACCTTTCGAAGATCCTGAACGAGCCTTTCATTCGCTTAAAAGGCTTTTCAACACAAAAGCTTTGATATCTCAAGTTCGTTCGAGCTTGATTATTTTTCTGAAGAGAAAGAGGAAGTAGAAACAGAAACAATGGCGGAAAACACAACTATGGAGGAATACATGAACAAAACCCGTCCTGATTACACTTTAGGAGTTGCTAGACCAAAGTTTGATGAAAAGTCTAAGTTTGAGTTGAAGGGTCAGTTTCTCAAGGAGCTAAGAGAAAATGCTTTCAGTGGATCGGAACATGAGGATGCTAATGAGCATGTTGAAAAGGTCCTCGAGATTGCAGATTTGTTTACTACAGAAGGAGTCTCTGACGGTCAACTCATGCTAAGAATCTTTCCAATTTCACTTAAAGGAGCTGCTAACAAGTGGCTAAGGAATGAACCTGCTAGTTCAATCACAACGTGGGAAGATTTGAAGAGCAAATTCCTGAAGAGATATTGTCCACCTGCTAAAACCGTTAAAAAGATGGAGGCTATCAACAGCTTCAAGCAAGAGCCTGATGAAACTCTTTATCAAGCTTGGGAAAGATTCAAAGACCTATTGATGAAATGCCCTCAACATTATCTAAGTGAAATGCAGGAGATAATATTGTTTTATCAAGGATTGGACGTGCCTACTAGACAAATCTTGGATGCTAAGGGAGTTGTGCCTCAAATGAGTGCAACCAATGCTAGGAAAGCTATCCAAGAAGCTGCTGATCATTCTCAAAAATGGCACGATGGGACCTCTACTAGATCTAAGAGCAGCACTAATTTTGACGGGTTTGCTACAATTCAAGCTCAATTGGATAAAATTAGTAGAGAGATGAAGAAGCGTGATGAGAAAGTGTATGCTGCCCAAGTTGGATGTGAAAAATGCGAAGGACCTCACTACACTAAAGATTTCCCTAACAAGAATGAAGTGAGACTTTTGAAGAAGCATACTACACACAATTTGGACAACCATTCCGACCTTCAGGAAGATTTAGGGAAGCTACTCCGGGATTCTATCAAAAGAACAACTTCAATCCCGCTTATCAAGAAAGGAGGCAGACTTTAGATGACACTCTAAAGCAAATTATGGCCGATGCTGCTAAAATACATGATGAGAACACTGCTATGATCAAGGAAATCCGAGCTTCAACAAACACTATTACAAGAAATCAAGGAGCTTCGATCAAAGCATTGGAACAACAAATTGGTCAAATGAGCAAAGTTCTTCAAGAAAGGGGATACGGAAGTTTACCTAGCTCAACTGAAACCAACCCAAGAGATCATGTCAAGGCCATAAGCACCACTGAAGAAGTCACTCCTAACATTCCTTTTCCTAGAAGACTGATGAATGGTAATGATGGTGCAAGACCCGAATTTTTCTTTAATTCTTCAATCAGTTTAAGGAGACTACTCAAAGAGAAGACAAAGATTTAAGAGGAGATCAAGGCTACAATGAAAGAAGAGAGCTCTGCAACCGACTTACATGTCTTGCCTCATAAAGAAAAGGACCCAAGAATTTTTACTTTACCTTGTTCAATTAATGATATATCTTTCAATAATGTGTTAGCTGACTTAGGAGCTAGTGTTAGTGTAATGCCCCTTAAGACATTCACTACCCTAGGACTAGGAAAATTAGCACCAACTAAGTTGCTTATTGAATTGGCTGATAAAACGGTAAAACAACCTGAAGGGATTGCTAATAATGTGCTAGTTAAGATTGAGAAGTTTGTTTTCCCTGTAGACTTTGTTATATTAGATATGCCCGAGGATGTTAAGATTCCTTTAATCCTTGGAAGACCTTGCTTGTCTACCGCCCGTGCTAAGATTGACGTGTTTAAAAGAAAAATCTCATTAAGGGTAGGGAATAATAAACTAGTCTACAAGTGCCAAAATCCTGTTAAAAGCATAATTAGAGGCGTCTATGTGCTAGGATTAAGAGAACGTATGGACCTTGATCTTGAAGCTAGGCTCATGGGAGAAACATTGATTCAAAACAACTCAACTAATCCTAATCATGAAGACTTCGAGGAATTTATTGACCTTACTGTACCTACCAAACTTAGGCGCGATATTGTTAATGATTTTGATGATGAGTGGTATGATTGCGTAGTGATTAACAAACGTAGGAGAATAGTTGAGGATACGAATTTGAATAATGATGTGTTTATTGAACTACCACCCCACCTTGCTTATATATGCCTATATAATAATAAGAATTTCCCGTCTATCATTTTGTCATCTCTGCCCGAAAGGGACAGAACTTTGTTTATACAGATATTAAAGAAGAACGGCGTGGAAATTATGGACGAGCAAGGAGTGTTCAATATTACTGGACTGGCGATGAGGGAGCGCGATGCTTCCGACTCCTTCAATGATCGATAATAAAGAGCTGAACGTGAGTCTAACTTGAAGACTCTGGAATAAAGACAAGTGCTGACCGGGAGACAACCCGGAAAATTTTTACTATTCTGTTCTGTGTCGAGTCAGTCAGGCCCGCAGAAGATACGGCGCATCTCAATCTTGAGATGCGACGCATCTCCTGCACTGGTCATATCTTACTTTATTTTCTGCATTTTTATTTTTGACTTTAAAACTTTTTGTCAGTTTATTTTAATGCGGCGCATCCCTGGTTAAGGATGCGACGCATCTTCTATTCTGATTCGTATTTATTCCAGGCTCGATACGGCGCATCTTCTTCCATAAGATACGGCGTATCGACTGACCTGATGATTTTCATTTTAATTTTTAAGTTTTATTTTTACTAACTACAAATGTATTATGCAAGTTTGAACCTTCTTAACTTAGGTGTGTTAAAGTCTTGATGGTATTATAGAATCCTGCAATTCCTGTGGATACATCAACTATGAAGCTTAAACGTTCTCATCCACAAGAAAGATGATTTTTGCTCTTATACAAATAATGGAGGATCATACCGAGCAAATCTCAGGGGAGTTTTTCTGTTCTAATTCTTTTATTTTCCAGTTTTTAATCTTTGATACAAACAACGAGGACGTTGTTTAACTTAAGTGGGGGGATTGGAGAATTAGAACACTTACTTGTCCTTAACTTTTTCAAAATATGCTTAAAATGTGCTTAATATATCAAAATTTAAAATTTTTAGCATGTTTTTGTTTAAGTCTAAATTACATAGCTGCACACATGACATTATTTCAAAAATTGTGAACTTTTCAAAATTCACAAATCTATGAGTGTGCCGGTGACTTGTAAACTTTAGAACTTGGCCTGTATACTATTCGAGACCACCATAATAAGTATTATTTATATAATTGGAATGACTTGTCTAAATTGGTAAATTTCTAGGATTACACCCAAATAGCCTTTATATGTTATGTGATATTAGCTAACTACACTGGTTAGTTAACCCCCGTATAAACCCTTTTGTTACTCTCACTTTTAGAGTAAGATACCCCTAGAAAAACACTCAGAGCCATTCCTTTCGTTTCTTACACCTTTGTTATAATGTTTCGTTACACCCTTACACCTTAGCCTACCCTGTAGATTAAAATCCGTGGTTGGTTAATTGCTTTAGGCAAAGTGTGTTTCCTTACATTACCTGTGTTCGCGTGCGTAATTCATTATCTTTGGTTGAGTCAGGAAATTGCACAATGCAATTGGAGTGAAAGTAAATATTGTATATCTTTGAGTTTATTTTTCGTGTGTTTACTACTTTCACTATTACCGTTATTTCTGAAGTCATGAAAAGTATGGAAAAATTATCCAGAGTTATCATTATAGTGATGTGGGAAATTTTACACATCTATGTTTATGTTTCAAGTTCAAGTTAAAAAAAAAAAAAAAAAAAAAATAGAAAAGAAAAAGAAAAAGGAAAAGTTGGATGTTTGTTTTAACCAACTTATGTAAAGTTTTGTATTAAGTGGTCGATATCACCACTAGTTGTTGTATATTATATTTATGGATTGAATGGGAGTTGGACGTTATGGGAACGCCAACTAAGGTTATTCTTTGATTGAGATCTTGTTGAGTATAATTCGTGTCTACCTAAAGCGTGTGTTACAAGTGTTAAAGCGTGAGTTATTCTATGATATGAGTCTTATTCATGGGATGGTTGGGATAGCAATTTACCACACTTAGGATTTTAATTTATCTGTTTTGTTTATTTTTCATTTTACACCAATTTATATCCCAAATATTATCCATACCCTATATTATTCTTTATCCAAACCTTTGATTTATTGAGATTAGGGATTTGAGCAATCTTAAGTATCGTAGTCATGGATTCAGCTATGTATTTAGGATTTTGTCGCCCTTTTTGATATAATATTATTGGTGAAGATTACTTGGTCCTATCTTTAGCCTATTCGAGTTAAGGATTTGAGCAATTGCAAGTATCGTGTTCGTGGATTCGATCATGTATTTGTGATTTTGTCGCCTTTTCTGGAATTTGAGATCGATAGAGATTAAGGAGAATGATTAACCCTTAACCAACAAACCCTTTTTACCGCTTTAGACTTGTTATTCCTTGGCTTTAGTGGGGGATATGCGTATACTTACCAAGCTTATGATAGAATATTCGTCACGACTGGATAGTTAAACGATTAGATTTGCTTTTATCAATATATTTTATTTTACTTCTAATTCGTTAAGTGTTTGGTTGTGTGATTATGACAAAAATGAATACATGCTTAAATATAAAAATAAATCCTAACATCTTTTAGGATACATTTTCATAAGATTAATTCTAAGGTTTACTTGGGGAAAAGTAAAGTTCAAGTGGGGGGATATTTGATGAACTCAAATAAGTACATTTTATTACCATCATTTATCCTATTTATTTGACTTGTTTTATTATATTATCTGTGAGAATTGATACGTTAATGTTTACTTTTGTAATTCTCAGGTAAAAACAAGTATTATGTGAAACTTGGCGCTTTTGGACTAATTATGGAGCAAAACAAGCAAGAAGTTAAGAGTCTACTGAAATGTACAAGATCAAGATCATTCTGCTCCAGATACGCCGCATCTTACTTATTATATACGGCGCATCACTATCAAGATTTCACAAGCTACGATCCAAGACAGCAAGGACATGCGCCGCATCTAAGAATGGAGTTACGCCGCATCTTCTGGCGGTGTACGAATATTCCTGAATATATTAATCTTGGACCCCACGCGAAGTTAAGTCAATGCGCCGCATCTACTTATTCTATGCGCCGCATCTAGCCCTCAGACAGAAACTATAAATACCCCAAAGTCAGAAGAATTTCAGAGTTGGACAGAGCCTATTTTAAGAAGACCGAAGACCACAGAAACCCTAAGCCGAATTCAGACGAAGTAGCAGCACAAGACACACCTTGAACGAAGATACAAGAGCTGTAAGAAGGTCCTGCATGTATTCAATTCATTAAGTAGTTTTGTTTTATTGTATTAGTACACTTTAATTGGTCAGGATTGATGGGCTTGTGTCATTGATTTAATCATGCACTTCAACTCCCCTTAAAATTGCTTTCCCATTAATTAAAGTTTATATGTTGATGTCTTTGGTGACTTTTATTAGTGCATTGATAACCTCTGTGTCTAGCTGAGCATTGCTTGGGTCGCCATGCCCCTTCCTCGCCTATTTATTATATCGTCTATGCATTCTATCGTCTGTAGAAAAGTAGGAAGAAAAGATAAGTAGGATAGTCATAAGTAATCATTAAGGGTTTACTCGCCGATAAGATTAGAGCCAACGAGAAAGGATTAATCTCGGTGCGTTGCATCGAACTATACACTTCATATAAAACTAGAAATAAAACAAGTGACAAGCTACTTAACTATCAGGACAGGTCTTCTTATTGTCTCAAGTATTTATCTGTGTACGTGTGTGCTAATCGCTGATTCGTGCTTATTAGTTTAGTTTATTATTTAATCATAATCAAACCGTGCCAGTCTCTCAGGCTGAAACCCCTTGCGTTAGATTAGGTTGTATAGCTAACTTAAGATATTAAAATACTGATTAGAATAACTAGATAATACGTTCCACTCTTGGTGATCGACACTCTACTTACCATTATATTCATACTGACCGGGTACACTGCTCGTTAAAGTGTGTGTTATTGATAAGTCGGCTAAATATAAATTTAAAACTTGAATACTGCTAGAACCACAACGACATACCGTGGGTATAAAAATTAGAGCAATACACACGCACATCAAGCGTCAACACAAAGGTTGGTGAGTTCATAGAGTTTATAAGTAGAATGGATGATTTCCAAAATCAAAGAGTTTATGAGTCCATAGCAGTTGTAAATAAACAATTGATTATTGAGGTCAAAGAGTGAGTAATACCATAGTATTTATAGTTAAACCAGTTGATTGTCAAAAAACAAAGTGTGAGTAAATCCATAGAGTTTGCATAAAATCAGTTGGTCTTCAATAGTTCCAAGTTTAGATAATAATTGTATTACATACAATTATTGATAAAATAATTAGTAGATTACGTTGTTATATACCCATAGTTCGTTTGTTAGCCCTAACCGAGTCAACAAAAAATAGATCGTTGCCAAGTAGTGATTTCCTGCTATTTAGTGAACACATGTTCTAAGTTTAGGTAATATTTGCAATGACCACAAACATTAATAAAATATTGGCAATACTGGATCATGACTACAGTATCGTTCTATTGCTCTAAGTCTCATGACACTCAACGTTTAACTGGCATCAAGAATGATGTAAAATACTCGTGGCCCTAGGAACAGGTATTTGCCAATAGCCTATAGGTGGGTTTAAATAAAGTGCGTTTGGTGGCCCATCCTGGCAATACCAAACGGGGATTGTCAATCCCAAATAGATCTATTCACAATTATTTACGTTCACTCGCAATTGATTAAGGTTTATGATATGAGGGACTTCGAACATGGCAATAAAGGTAAACTTAGGCAATAGTGAATCAGGAATAGCATACAGTTGAAAATCACTTGTGATCATGTTAATAATAGGTACCTCTCCATGAGTTATAAAAGCGTATAAAAGTGGATTCATAAGTTCATAGTAATCCGCAAAAGTTTATAGTGCCCTTGTAAGTAAAAGCAAGTATTACGTTTCAATAACAAGTAGAGTGGTTTATCAACTGAGTATAATGTTTAAGGTAAACTAGTAAAGTTTATATGAAAGACAAGCATGTATTTCCCCCAAAAGTAATTCAAAATAGGTAAAAGAGTGGTCTATGGAACTCACGGTAACATGTATATAGATAAGAGTACTTGTAAAAGTATAAAGCATGTATCTCCCCCAAAACATTTACAAAACAATTATAACGAGTAGAAGTGGGGCCATGATTCACAGTAGTATGTAAAAGTGCTTGTTAAAGTAAAAGCAAGTAGTTTAAGCATGTATCTCCCCCAAAGAGTTGATAAAACAGTTAAATGAGAAAGGAGGGGCTATGAAACTCACGGTAATCCGTGAAAGTTTCTAAAGTACTTGTATATGTAAATGAATATAGTTTGAGCATGTATCTCCCCCAAAAGTAGTTCAAAACGTATAAAAATAGGGGCTATGAAACTCACCTTAGTGGAATGGTAGACAAAGTAAAGTAATGTCAGAAGTAGAACGGGAATGGCTCCAAAAGACAACCTGGATAATATGGAAGTCTGAGATAAGTTCGACTTATCATAATGATTTGAAACGATGTTGGATGCCAAAAATAGTTTTGTGGCAAAGGTGGTTTGCGTGGTAAAAGGCTTAAAGTTCGAAAACAAAGTTATATACTATATAACTTGTCTGTTATGTATTTAAATATGACTATCGTATATGTTTTCGTTTGTTCGTTCGTTAACGATATATATTTCATATAGACAAGTTTTATAAAGTAACTCGAGCCGTTTAAAGTGTTAAAACATTTTCCCGAAACAATCTATAAAATGTTACACTTTTACCCTTATATTTTAATAGTTGACAAAAACAACCCTTATTGACTTATAATCTCCAGGAAATTACATTTTTAGTCCCTCAAATTAGAATTTTACAGAAATTTATAATATATACCCTTGTGCATGAAAATCGTAACATTTCTAGTCCTTATTTCTTTTTCAATGCGTTTTGAGCTTAGAAAAAAAAGCACGACTTGCTACGACTCTTTTATGTATGATAAGATAAGTTTGCAAACATCATTTTTGACAGCTTATTAGCTTATAATTCGAGCTTTTAAGCTCGAATTATCTTCAGTTTTTCTTTCGTTACAGTGGGCGAACAACCCAAAAGAACATCGAATAAAAGCGTGGCCTTTGGATGTTTTCGAAATATTTTTGATCCTTTGTAATCTATGCTGGAAGGACTTTAAGTTCACCAAGTTTCAGAATTTTTGGAGCTCGTTTGATAGGTAAAATAAACGGCTAAAGTTGGTCACTCAGAACTGTTGCTCGATATGCAACAGTTATGAAAATGATTTTGTTTCTGGATTTTAAACTTATAAACCAACGTTTTGAGCTTAGTAACATGTTATACATTACTATTAGTTACTTGTTATTAGTGCCACTTAATGCATAGCCGTACCATTATTTTGAGATGCCACGTTCATAATCCAAATGATTACGAGAGTAGTGGATTAAATGAGTAAGCTAAAGTGGTACTTAAGGTTTTAATCATGAACGGATTATGGACAAGAAAATATGTATATGGAGAGAAGAGTAAAAGAAACTCACAACACCACAAATGGGTGGGGTATACCCGTCATAGGACTAGAGATCCAAGGTGAATATTGTAGCTCGTTCAAGGGCTCAACCGTGAGTCGAGACCAAAAGCTTAACGACTTGGGAGGCGTATGACACCATATGAAAACCTGGTTATTCTCATTTACTTCTCGTACACCCCAGGAGGGAAACAAAAGGACTTTTGTGTTTTACAGCCCAAGTTCGACTCGATAGCTTCCAACTGTGAACCCGATAATCTCCACAGTGAGACTCTCGATAACTTTAGCTTCTCAGAGTTTTGAATTTGATTTTTGAGTGAGTGTGAAGTGTGTGTGTGAGCTCTTTCTGGTATACGTATATA
This sequence comes from Artemisia tridentata subsp. tridentata, assembly GCA_021014915.2. Taxonomy (NCBI): domain Eukaryota; kingdom Viridiplantae; phylum Streptophyta; class Magnoliopsida; order Asterales; family Asteraceae; genus Artemisia; species Artemisia tridentata. Next base: position 318,823,622 of record CP139508.1, on the reverse strand, counting down.
TAGACCAAAGAGAAAAGAGAAATACAAGTTGCAAGTAAGTTGGTTTTCCACGTCAAATGAAGAGTGGACGAAAAGGTTTACACAGAAGTGTAAGATTAGCCTGTAGAGGGGCAGAAGGAATAACATATACATGTGGTTGATCAGTTTGCATGTGTAACAGGGCAAATGGGTTTCATTTGGAGTTAATTCAAGTACTCAAGTATTTGTTTTGTTGTAGCGTGAGGTATGACGAATTGGGTGTGTAAGAAAGGTTGAGTGTGTAAGAAAGCTTTTAAGATGTCAAATGGCTTTGTCCTCTCTTGTTTGTCTAGAACCTGATTCATCACAAAATATATATTAGGGGTCGGTTTGGTTTTATAGTTCACAAAGGTTCACATGGGTGGAGTGTGTAAGAATTAGCAATCAAGTTTGTGTCATAGCAAGTGTAAGAGTAACATGGTTTTATCATTGTTTGGCTTATAAGCCGATCACCACAAGGAAACTATCAAGGCTCGGTTTGGTTTGTAGTGTACTAAGGTCCACATGACTTTGAGTATTTGTGTGAGTTTAATGATGATACATAGTGAGGTTGTCAGAGAGTAGGAAGGGGAGTCGTGCAAGGTTCAATTTAGAGTGTGTAAGTCACTCAAATGATGGTGGCTTGTGGATGGTTTAGCCGGCACTAAGGGCCAAGGACAAAGAGACAAAATGAGTTTTTTTTTTTTTTTTTTTTTTTTTTTTTTTTTTTTTTTTTTTTTTGTTTTGTTTTCTAGATGGCTCGTTGGTGTCTTAAGGGGTCAAGTGAATATAGAAAATGTGACTAAAATCCATTGTGGCTCGATTGGAGGTGCCTGGAAGTCGAACGAAATAAGTCTTTAGTTAAAACTAAATTTTTGAGCTAAGTTGGAACAAGTGGTAGTCGAGTTGAGCTTTGAGGATTTTTAAGCTAGCAAACGATCGAAATAATCCAAGTGGTTTGTACCACTCGATTCTCAGCTGGGAGGAGAATCGAGTTGAGCAAAAATATGATGGGGTCGTTAGGCTAGATCGCGAGAAACATGGCCAAAATAAACCGAGTATAGACACTTTCTAAAACTTAAGTTTTTTTTTTTTTATAATTTTTTGGGCCGGTTGGGCTTAATTTGGGTTTGGGCTCAATTCATGGCCGAAGCCCATTGTAATTAGGTCTGCGTTTCAGTTATCGTTCGTAAACTCGAATTATTTAGCAAACGCGTTTTACCACTAAACGTAAAGTTAGAAATGGTGCTTGCTTAATATTTTTCGCAATCATAGACTATCATGATACGTGTGCGAGCTAGTTCCAAAGTGTTCAAGAATCATAAACAACGTTGTGATAGCATGACATGAATAAAGAAATTTTTTGTTATTGGTAAAAATGGTTAATTAACATTGTAATGACATATTATTCGTTGATTAACATTTATTATTCATAGGGAAAATTACGGGAGGTTACACGTATTAATAGGGGCTATTTTTTTATTTGTACTCTACAATTATGCATGGAATTTGACTACATATCATACGACAATATTAGGTCCAAAATAAATTAAAGTTTGTACACAACAATTTAGTCTAGGAAATATCTAGAACTCATTTAAATTTGAAATGATAAAATTGGTCTTCTTCCATAATGCTCGGCTAGTCTCCCACTATATCTTCCCTCCTCCTTCTCCGGTTCTTCAACCGAATTACTCATTCAACAAGCACACTAAAAACCCTAAAACAATTAGAGTGACTACAGAAGTTCCATTCTTCTTCAATCGAGTGCTAAGTGGTACAAGGGAGGTGTCAAGAGGCTGTTTTGTTTGTGTGATAGCAGGTTCAAAGGTGGTTGTTTTGATTCGAACAATGTTGTGTTCTTGGGTCTTCTTGTTCTTTTTCCATTCTCCTATTTATTCTTGAGGTATCGACATTCTTGACTCTTGTATTCTCTCGTCTTGTAGACCCTAAAAGGTTATAAGATTGTGGCCTAAAAATTATCAGTAGTCGACTGGAAAACAACACAAATAAAATGGGTATACTCCACATAAAATAATGAATTTGAATTCATAAGATGATGAACTAGGGATCGCTGGATATAATAACATGTTTATGTCGATATAAAGGTTAGCATGATTGTTAGAATCTGTAATAACATCGTTGGTTTAGTCACTATTGTACGGTGTAAAACCTGGAATGAAAGACGCATATAATGAGGTGTTATAATACATGTCGATATATATAACTATTAGTGGCTATTTGAATCTGAACTTTTCTGTATGAAACTTGGGTTATTAGTGTACATAATATAACAAGCAGCACATATGTATTTAAGGCATGTAATCTTGATATTAATGCGAATAAAAGTATGATGAGATGTTGATTTAAAAGAAGGTATATTGTGTAGAGTGTGTGTTGGTGTCGAATTTGGTATAATGTGCGTCGAGACTAGGGCTGTGTGAATGATATTTTATGTGTGTATAAGTGAGTGATTTTGGATGAGTCGTACGGTGTGAAAACAAGGAGATGTAGGCGTATAAACATGTTGTGGTTATGGTGTGTTGTAATGGGTAGGGAAAAGGGTTATTGCACATGTCAAGTACTTGTTTGGTGGGGGTCTTTGGTGTGTCGAACTGTGGGAAAACAAGAGGGTCGAATTGGTCATGTTTTGGGTCGAATGAAAATAGGTATACATGGGGTAATATGGTAGCTCAAGGTGTGATTTTATGTGTTGTGATGTTGAGTATTTTGCGGTAATTAGGGTCGAATGGTGTTTTCTGATAACAAGGTGGATTATATTGTTGCATGAATGTGTTAAGTAAAGTGCGTAGGTTTGGTAACTAAGAGTTTGTCATTTATTTATAATTTACATATTTGACCCTCAACTTTGATAAAATGATGTTTAAACCCCAAACTAATATAAGTTGTCATATTAAACCCTGAACTATGATGTTGACCATATTAAGTCTAAAAGTTATTTAATTATCATTTATAACCCTAAAAGTCATTAATTCGGGAAGCTTGCTAATTATAGAACTTACTAAATATAGAAAGTTACTAAACCGGAAAACTTACTAAATATGTTAGGTTACTAAAAATAGAAAGAAACCTTAAATGGGAAACCTTAATAACTATAAGTGGTAAACTTCTAAAATGAGCTTCTAAGTAATACCTGATCATTAATTTATATAGGTTCGGTGAAGAAGGAGTGATTCCCTACTTTCGGTGCTTTCTTATGTTGGTTGATTGATTTGCATAAGGTATAGATATTCTGCCCTTTCTCAATAAGGGTGTTTCTTCTCTTGACTTTGATCTTTGACCTCGATTCGTTTGATATGATCCCTTTTGATATGAGCATTAATATGATCTCAGTTATATGATCCTTTGTTATGATACAGTTTGTATGATCCATTGCTATGATTTCCTTTGATATGATTCTATGATATGATATGCTTTGTTCTGTTTGTCGCCCGAGCTAACTAGCCATGGAGGTACCATGGCCATGTCATTGAGGCACCGATGGCATGACACTTTCTGTGGAGGTGTGATTGATCCACGGCGTCCCCATTTGATTTGATATGATATGATATGATATGTGATCACTTGGCCATTTTGATATATGCGTATACTTGTCCAGTACATGGTACGTATATGATTTGTTTGTAGGGAGCGTATGGATGCATCCTAGGCTTATATGATATGATTTGTTTGGTGACTGGTTGTACGTGCCCTATACCCCACTCACTGTTTGGTACTTACAGGCCTCCCCTCTCCGTACACTTAGATATGATAGGTATATGTGATTATGTGGTCTATTCGAGTGGCTCGTTTAGACAGGCTCGTGGCTATCTGTTAGGTATCTTTGGTCCATTCGAGTGGCTCATTTGGACGCGTTCGTTGCCATGTTTATTTGATTCTTTGACTCTTAGAGCTATTCTACTCATGATATTTATGCATTCGATCCATTTGATTCGTATTATCTTATTTCTCCATTTCATTTGATTTGTGATATTTGCTCAGATGATCTTGATATCTCATTCTTTTGACAGATGATATTCGCAGGAGCTTATGTTCCTTTTCCTATACTTATATATGATTTGATGATTCGTTTGTTATATATATCTATTCACTGGGCTTTTTAAGCTCAACCGCATTTCTTTTCCTGCGGAAGGTTTTAGGTTGGAAGCTGGGATTGAGTGAATAGTGCATAGGAGCCTTAGTGGACTACCCCGACGATAGGTCCCTGATAACGCTCATTTTATACATGTTTTAGTTGCGTTATTTCTATGTTTATGCATTGTATTTGGTTGTATTTGTGAACATATTATGCTTAAAAAGGTACAAAATATGTATTTAGGTTCAGGTACAATCAAGTTCAAGTAAATGGCTAAAAAGATGAAGAAAAGTGTTAAATGAAGAGCTTTTGCACAAACGTAAGATTCTTCTCACAATCAAGGCTTTGGAAGGATCGTTAAAGATAAAGAATCAAGATTGCAATGATTTCCAAGTTCAAGAAAAGATCAAGAATTGATGAAATGAATGAAAAGTTATATGAAAAGAATTATGGCTTACTTCTCCAACCAAAGGTTCAAGAAATACATTGAAGGTTTAAGTTCAACCCAAGGTTCAACAAAGTCATGCCAACCTTACTCCAAACCTTGGGCTGGAATCTGAACCTTAGGTTGAGACCTTCAACCTTGGGTTGATACAATTGCTGGCACATTTAAAGACTATCTTTAATGAGCTAACTCTTCATATGGGTTGCCATTACACTTCATTTACTCCAAGTGCAGAAATTTTATGACACTTTGGGCTCAAGTATTTTGCTTGGTGACCAAGGGGAGTCATCTTATATATATGTATGCTTGGATGGAAAAGAAGGAGGACAATTACAATTAAAAAAACACAATCCATGACATAAGATTCATCAACAACTACTACAACTATTTTACTCTCTCAATAGGGGCGACAAGGGAAGAAAAAAACGCAGGAAAAGAAGAAGCTTACACTCACCAATCATCAATTTAATCATTCAAGGAATCTTTGTTGATCATCTCACAAGAGTTCCTAAATCTTGTAATCATCATTACAACTTTTTTAAGACTTTTAAATCATGTTTTCTAGTGATAAAATTCTTGTGGTTATTTCTTTGTTTGCCATGAGTGGCTAAGTGCCTTGTGCACTTGCCAAGATGATGTTTGTGACATGATTCTTGGTTGATTATGACTCCATGGTTCTAGTTAAACGAAAAACTAATACTAAGATCGAATTGTACTATTAAAAGTTTTCTCCACCAAAGAGTTATCAAGTTTGGTTAATTACTAATAGTGTAATGGGTTGAAAAAGACATTGTTAGTCAATTAGTTGTAAACCTTTTTCTATGAGGGTGTTACCTTATGTATTGACCATTTCATAAGTAACTTGGTTAAACTTGGAAAACTAAAATAGTGAGGTTGGCAATTGCTTGTGAAACGAAAGCGAATCAAGTGATTGAGTTGTGTTAGTCTTGATTGATCAAATCTTAAATATTGTTTTTGTCATCCTAAAATCTTGACAAGGATTGAAAGTGTTGGAAGCAATAGGATTAGTATACCCACTAGTCGAATTAGAACACCACCTAATTCATTGATCATAATCAAATGGAATCATTGTCATAATCATATCAAGATAATTGTGCAAAACTAGTCTATGCAAGTGTAGTTTTTATATATATTGAATTTAAATCATCATTATTTGCTTGCTATTAGAATCGTTGAACATGATTGATATTATATTCAAAACTCACATCCAAAAAACCAAACAAATCCCTATGAACGACCTCGGCTTACCATTTCACCACTTACTACACACTGACGAGTATACTTGCTCGTATGTGTTTCGTTTGAATTATTGGTAGATCGTGTTATAAATTTAAAACTTGCACTCGAAACGGGCACATCAAGTTTTTGAGTGATAAAATTCTTGTGGTTATTTCTTTGTTTGCCATGAGTGGCTAAGTGCCTTGTGCACTTGCCTAGATGATGTTTGTGACATGATTCTTGGTTGATTATGACTCCGTGGTTCTAGTTAAATGAAAAACTAATACAAAGATCGAATTGTACTGATGCGTGGTTTTGCAACCTTACAACAGGTTTTACCACTCGAGGGATCTCAAGAGGCTTACAACCCCACCAGGCAGTGTACCTGACCGATGTAGTATAGTGTAGTGGTAAGTACGGGGGATTGATCATTCTCCACAGGGAATAGTGTTCATTAGGTATGAAAGACTACTCTAATAGGTCTAAGGGTTGAGGAAGATTCTTTTTTTTTTATGTTTTTATATTTTTTTATGAAAGCAAGTAAAATCTCAGGTTTGAAAGAGTGGGCGGAATTAGTTGCTAGTCAACTAACCCAAATTACTACGAATGCAAATAAAATAAATAACTGAAAATAAAAAGTTGGTGAAAACTTAAGTGTAGAGAAATGTGTTTACTTAGATTTCCTTACTCCCTAACTATCTTTTACCGGTTGATTAGTGTGTATTAGTCGCGTGGATGACGGGTGTATTCCTTAATACCAATCGTGGGGTGGCGTACGTACTTCCCCAACTCTACAAGCTCCTACTTCACTCCTATGTCGAGCCGGCTAGGAAGCTCCTAACATGGGATCACTAGAATTCGCTTGTGCATTAAATACAACCATAAAAACCTTTAGTACGCATTTGGTTCATGTTTCTTAAGACGTTCAAGCAAGTTACCGAATAGGAAGTTAGCCAGTTTTCTTAAGCCTAACATAGATAAACAATCATCCAATACAACTAATAACACACTAATAACCAATAATCAATAGCTAGGTTTCATTAGATCTAAGCAAACACAAGATAAATCTAGCCTAACATATTAATCAAAAGACAAGAACACGATAGAATCAAACAACACATAGACATATTGAATGATTAATTGATAACTTATCTTCAATGTAACATGGAAGATCTCAAGGCAAAAAGCCTTGAAAAAGATGCTAAAATCGTCTTAGGGTTTTCTCCCAAAAATTCCACACTAAGTTCCACACTAATGACAAAGAATTGCAAAACTTTATATAGATTTTTACATCTGACGGCGTCACGTTATGGAGTGTGACGCCGTCACCTCGCCGCTTTTAGTGGTTCTCGGGTGACCTTCTCGACGCCGTCCCTCTTTAGCTCTCCAAAATCCGTTCTGGCTTATCAAGGCTTGACGCCGTCAGACCTTGAACGTGACGCCGTCCCTCTTTGAATTAAGCCGTGACGCCCTTGATCAGGTTAAAGCGTGACGCCGTCAGAATTCACATGCAATTTTCACTGGCTTATCATGAGTAAATTTCACATCCACCTTTTCTTGCCAAGCCATGACGCCGTCTGGAGTAAATCCTGACGCCGTCAAAGGTAACTTTCAGCCGATTTTTGAGACTTTGCCGTTTTCTTCACTTTTATGCTCCAAAAACGTCCAAAATGCCTCCTTTTCCAGATTTCTCCTCAAAAGTACCTAAAATGACAAAAGGAACGATTTAGGGCAATATTTGATCAAATAAATACGATTTAGGGCTTAAATGACCCCTTAAAAGCGGTACACTTTTCGCTTCATCAAATACCCTTACACTTGAGATTTGCTTGTCCTCAAGCAAATGCGCTTTTATTCTAATCAAAATACAAGTTAGGGGTCATTTAATACTAACATAAAAGTAATTACAAAAAATAATCGTTCCTATTTAATCATAATAAGCACGGAGATTATAAACTAGCACCTCACAAGTAGTGTTTAGATACTCACATCTCTCAAGTGTCATCAAAATAAATCTCATAAATGGAAACGGATAATATCTCTCACTACCTGTCATAGCAAATAGATTACCATAGGCTTGGGAAAGGATCGAAAACCTCCTCCACTAGGCGTAAGCACCTAAGATAAACTATCAAAGAGGGCTTTTAAATGGGTTATAACGTTAGGTGTAGGGAAAAGGAAAACACGGTTTTGTTGGATAAAGGATATTTTACTGGTGGCGAGTTAAAGATCTTGATCGATTACATGTACTATACAATGTTGCTAAGCCAAGACTTGACTCAATCTTAAGCTAATGAAAGAAAATAACAAAAACATAAAATAAAACGGGATGGTAGTCCGTATGTTTTTTCTACTTTTCTTTTTCTCATTTTTTTTTTTGTATTTTTCTTTATTTTTTCGATTTTTTTTTTTTTTTTTTTTTTTTTTTTTTTTTTTTTTTTTGCATACACTTTTGCCCTACCATCCAAAATAATACATCATAGGGGCGTTGCATCCCCCTTACACTTAAACTTTTACATAACTTTACAAATAACTATTCTAATGACTCGAATTAAGATAATCGAAAAACTTGGAGTACTTTTAAAATATTTAGCACATATGGGGGTAATGAATGATGTTCTTCCCCATTACTCCATTACACTAGTACTTTACCCATGAGTCCCAATCGTCCCAAAACAATATGTACAAGGATATGACTCGACTTAGCAACCATGTAATCAATTAGATAATTAACTTGGGTTTAAACAAATGTTGTAACAATAATGCACTAAAAATGAGTGCATACAAGGTAGGCTAAGGCGATTTGGGTGTACATTTTAGTGGGGTGTAACAAATTCTTCCTTTAAGTAAAATGCTTAAAGGTCGAAACGAAAAGATAGGCTCTGAGGGGTGTACTAGGGGTATCGTGTACTAAAAATGAGTACAACGCAAAGGGTGTGGGAGAATTACTTGACTAATGTAGCCAAAGTAATTATAACAAAAACACAGGTGTAAAACAATGGTTAATCCTAATGCCTCTTATCATGTAGTAAATCTAACTACACGAATGTAGTCTCACTTGTGGCCTTGGAATGGTCCTAACGCAAGTTCTAGAATCTAAGTGCTACCGGTACACACATCATAGCATAAATGCTTTTCCTACCAATTCTAGGGGCGAACCTCACATATTTGGGGTGGAAAATTTTTTAGTGGTACGGTTTTTGTGCTAGTCATATAACTCCTATCCGTGAGACGCTCATTAAGATCAAAGTTTCACTCCTATATGTTGTAAAAAAATTTAAATTTGGCACTAAAATTGCCCTAACAGGTATTTCTCTCAGTTTTATTACACATCTACTATCAAACAAACAAAAATCAAGCGTAATTGTATTCTCTAAAATCGTATTTTTACCCCCCCCCCCTTACACTTAAGATGAACATTGTCCCCAATGTTCAAATAACAAATGTAAAAGCAAAAAGTAAAAGAATGAAATCAAATACTCCCCTGATTCGCTCGGTGGATAATGAAGTAACACGGTTAAATCTTCTTCCAAGAGAATGTAAAAGCTCCAAGACTAATGCATCACCAATAGCTTGATTCCACATACATCTCCTTGTCCAAAATAACCTGTTAATCCAGAGAAAACAAACACGAAAACCTGCATAACATCGGCGGGATAAAATCTATATATAAGGATATAATGCTTGTGGAATGATAATTTTGCAGATTCCTGGAGATTATAAGTTAGAGATTTAATAAAAACTTTTTATGAAAACAAAACTTTCAAAAATTTTCAGAAAATTAAATCTGACGCCGTCAGGTTATAAACCCTGACGCCGTCAGAAATGACCTGACAAAAATTCTCATGTTAAGTTTCCGGAAAATTTTTGGAAAAACCTTTACCTTACTTCCTGGAAATCCTGCAAAACATCATTATGACTCGATACAAGCATTTGACTCAAACGAATACTAATATGTATGTTCATTTAATATTATTACGATTCATGTTCATTTGTGTTCTAATAAACCGATTTAGATTTCCCTTACACTTACCTTTTGCAAAATACCTTTATATGTAGTTAAGACGAAGTTAAAAACAAAATAAAGCATTTTCACAATTTAGTTTTGAACATGAATCAATAAGAATAAAAATTAAACACACATACGGAAACAAATAAAAACAAACAAACAATCAAACAAATAAAGCAAATAAATAAATAAAGCTTGGGTTGCCTCCCAAGAAGCGCTTTTCTTTATTAACGAGTCTTGTAGCTAGACTCAAAGTCACGCTACCCTATATAAGTAAGCTCGTCATCGAGGACGTCTTTAGGGTTAAGCTTGGATTGAAGTTTCCTATTGGTCCGCTTAGTACGATATATCTTTTCAAACTTCTCTCCATCCGGGTCATACAATGTCATCTTAATATGCCATGACCCATCTCCATCTTTGGGTGGTTTGTCCCAATCCCACTTGTGATCATCCTCCTCACAAGTCCACTTATTCATCCCTAGGTTAATTGGCAAAACTCCTAGGAACTCAATCATCCTTCTAAAAACTAGAGGGTCTTCAAATGGATCCAATTCGGTGTCCCTAGCCAAGAGTTGTTCTACCGTATGTGTTCGGTTCACAAAGTCCTCTTCTAGGTAAAATGGGCGTTGGGGTCCTATGAAGCCTCTATCTATCCAAGGTCCATATCTAGATGGTCTCCTATTTAATTCTAACCAATGGGGGTGTCGGTTCCTCACTAGTATCATAGGCGTGTTTCTTAACATCATAGACTGACCAAGTATCTCCTTCTCCTACCGCTATCTTAGATTCCTTACAATCAATCATAGCACTAGCGGTCGCCAAAAATCCTCTACCTATCAACAAGGGGCATGTAGGGTCGCTAACCATATCAAGGACGTGGAAATCGGCTAAAATGGTTAGTTTTCCAATGTGTACTAACACGTCCTTAACTACTCCAACCGGGTAAGCAACACTTCCATCCGCTAAACCTATTATCACCTCGGTTTCTTCAAGTTTTCCAAGTTTTAGAGAGGTGTAAAGAGGTAACGGAAGTAGGTTAAGGCTTGATCCAAGATCGGCTAATGTGTCATAAGCCTCCGAATTACCGATCTTGCAAGGTAGAACAAATAAGCCCGGATCATCTAACTTCTTAGGTAGTTTGTTTTGAACAAAGGCGGTCCCTCTTTCGCCTAACTTGAGCTTCTTTTCTTCCAACTCATCAACAACCGGACTTTCAAGGTGGAGCTCCTTGAATTCTTCGTCAAGGTTTTGAGTGGGAGGTGTTTCAACTATGTTGTTGACCAATTTGGATGTCATAACTTCTTGGTCATTTGGAACGACTTGGGTTTGTTTGAAACACGTGCTCATGGAATTGACCGAATAATATTGTGGACAAGAACTAGGGGACGAAACCGATGAAATAGCGTTGACGTTTAGTTTCAGGTTCTTGACCGTGTTACTAGGGAGTGCTCCCATTTCTCGGTCATTGAGGGCTTTCAACAAGGTGTCAATCTTATTGGTCATCTCGCTTTGTTTTTGTTTGAAATCGGCTTCAAACTTGGCTAAACGAGCTTCTTGAGATGCCATAAATTGAGACATCAATCCTTCAAAGCTATCGGTACTACCATTGCCAGAAGGATTGTTGTTGAAATTACGGTTCGAGTTGGAACCGCTTGATTGGAAACGATTAGGTGGGTTGGAAGAATTGGTTTGTTGTGTGTTTTGGTTTTGTTTTCACCTAAGGTTCGGGTGATTTTTCCATCAGGGGTTGTATGAATCACCGTAATGGTTTGGCTCGGGTTTGAAAGTGTACCACTTGTCTCCTACTCCGTCGGTACGCGAGGATGCGTAGTCCACAAAAGCTTGTTCGGGGAGTTCCATGCAATCACGAGTGTCGTGGGGACCACTACATAATTCACATGAAGAAGTGATTTTGTTCACTTGGCTTGAAGGTTTAGGAGCCTCGTAGGATTTCATGAGAAACTTGACTTGATCTTCAAGTTCTATGATCCTACGGTCGGAAGTGCTTGAATTGTTCGAAGGCAAAGATATTGCCTTGACCGTTTTATTCAAATCACGGGGATCACTCCAACTTTCGTTGTCATAAAGAGCAAGATCCTCTAGGAGAGCCCATGATTGTTCCACACTTAGATCACGTAGCTTACCATCGGCCGATTGGTCAATGGTTTGCCTCGTGTAGAGATTGATATGGTCATAGAAGATTTGGACTTGAAGCCAAAGTTCTATGCCATGGTGAGGGACTTTTCGGAGTAAGTCCTTGAATCGAGTCCATGCCTCGTAGAGAGTTTCGCCTTGACGTTGTTGGAACATCAAGATATCATTCCTTAGCTTGGTAGTTCTTCCCGGTGGGAAAAACTGAGCAAGGAAACGAGTGGTGAGATCATCCCAAGAGGTGATGGATCCTGCGGGTTGACGCTCTAGCCATTGACTAGCTTGGTCCCGCAGAGAGAATTGGAAGAGACGCAATCGGGTCGTCTCTCGAGTGGCAACATCAAGGTCTATAGAATCAACGATTTTAAGAAAGTCCTTGAGATGTTGATTAGGATCTTCAGAACGAAGTCCATGGAATGCGCATCCGCTTTGCACCAACCGGATGGTGTCGGATCGCAAGGGGTGTGACATTGGCTCCTTGAGTGAGCTCAATGGTGTTTCGATAGCCATGGTGGCTAGGACGGGAGTACTCTCCTAAAGTACGGGCTCTAGGAGGTGGTGGTTGTTGTTGTGGTGGTGGGTTGTTGGGATTAAGGATATTACCATCTTCCATGATGTCGAATGGTAATGGTTACGAACAAAGAAACGAAGAAAATAGATAGACTAAAGAAAACCTAAAAAAATAAAATAAAAATCTCACTAGAAAGGAATCTAGTGAGTAGACCTATAAAATAAAAATTCAACCTAAACAATAACTATTCCCCGGCAGCGGCGCCAAAAACTTGATGCGTGGTTTTGCAACCTTACAACAGGTTTTACCTCTCGAGGGATCTCAAGAGGCTTACAACCCCACCAGGCAGTGTACCTGACCGATGTAGTATAGTGTAGTGGTAAGTACGGGGGATTGATCGTTCTCCACAGGGAATAGTGTTCGTTAGGTATGAAAGACTACTCTAATAGGTCTAAGGGTTGAGGAAGATTCTTTTTTTTTTATGTTTTTATATTTTTTTATGAAAGCAAGTAAAATCTCGGGTTTGAAAGAGTGGGCGGAATTAGTTGCTAGTCAACTAACCCAAATTACTACGAATGCAAATAAAATAAATAACTGAAAATAAAAAGTTGGTGAAAACTTAAGTGTAGAGAAATGTGTTTACTTAGATTTCCTTACTCCCTAACTATCTTTTACCGGTTGATTAGTGTGTATTAGTCGCGTGGATGACGGGTGTATTCCTTAATACCAATCGTGGGGTGGCGTACGTACTTCCCCAACTCTACAAGCTCCTACTTCACTCCTATGTCGAGCCGGCTAGGAAGCTCCTAACATGGGATCACTAGAATTCGCTTGTGCATTAAATACAACCATAAAAACCTTTAGTACGCATTTGGTTCATGTTTCTTAAGACGTTCAAGCAAGTTACCGAATAGGAAGTTAGCCAGTTTTCTTAAGCCTAACATAGATAAACAATCATCCAATACAACTAATAACACACTAATAACCAATAATCAATAGCTAGGTTTCATTAGATCTAAGCAAACACAAGATAAATCTAGCCTAACATATTAATCAAAAGACAAGAACAAGATAGAATCAAACAACACATAGACATATTGAATGATTAATTGATAACTTATCTTCAATGTAACATGGAAGATCTCAAGGCAAAAAGCCTTGAAAAAGATGCTAAAATCGTCTTAGGGTTTTCTCCCAAAAATTCCACACTAAGTTCCACACTAATGACAAAGAATTGCAAAACTTTATATAGATTTTTACATCTGACGGCGTCACGTTATGGAGTGTGACGCCGTCACCTCGCCGCTTTTAGGGTTCTCGGGTGACCTTCTTGACGCCGTCCCTCTTTAGCTCTCCAAAATCCGTTCTGGCTTATCAAGGCTTGACGCCGTCAGACCTTGAACGTGACGCCGTCCCTCTTTGAATTAAGCCGTGACGCCCTTGATCAGGTTAAAGCGTGACGCCGTCAGAATTCACATGCAATTTTCACTGGCTTATCATGAGTAAATTTCACATCCACCTTTTCTTGCCAAGCCATGACGCCGTCTGGAGTAAATCCTGACGCCGTCAAAGGTAACTTTCAGCCGATTTTTGAGACTTTGCCGTTTTCTTCACTTTTATGCTCCAAAAACGTCCAAAATGCCTCCTTTTCCAGATTTCTCCTCAAAAGTACCTAAAATGACAAAAGGAACGATTTAGGGCAATATTTGATCAAATAAATACGATTTAGGGCTTAAATGACCCCTTAAAAGCGGTACACTTTTCGCTTCATCATGTACTATTAAGAGTTTTCTCCACCAAAGAGTTATCAAGTTTGGTTAATTACTAGTAGTGTAATGGGTTGAAAAAGACATTGTTAGTCAATTAGTTGTAAACCTTTGTCTATGAGGGTGTTACCTTATGTATTGACCATTTCATAAGTAACTTGATTAAACTTGGAAAACTAAAATAGTGTGGTTGCTAATTGCTTGTGAAACGATAGTGAATCAATTGATTGAGTTGTGTTAGTCTTGGTTGATCAAATCTTAAATATTGTTTTTGTCATCTTAAAATCTTGACGAGGATTGAAAGTGTTGGAAGCAATAGGATTAGTATACCCACTAGTCGAATTAGAACACCACCTAATTCATTGATCATAATCAAATGGAATCATTGTCATAATCATATCAAGATAATTGTGCAAAACTAGTCTAGGCAAGTGTAGTTTTTATATATATTGAATTTAAATCATCATTATTTGCTTGCTATTAGAATCGTTGAATAAGATTGATATTATATTCAAAACTCACATCCCAAAAACCAAACAAATCCCTGTGAACGACCTCGGCTTACCATTTCACCTCTTACTACACACGGACGAGTATACTTGCTCGTATGTGTTTTGTTTGAATTATTGGTAGATCGTGTTATAAATTTGAAACTTGCACTCGAAACGGGCACATCAGTCCCATTTGCATTTGGATTAGACTCGGGAGTTATCTACCATTTAGATTTAGTTCAGATTTGTATTCCAGTTGATAGTCAATATGATGTAGATTTATTATGTCCTTAGTTTCATTTTGAACTTTTGTAACTTTAGTAATTATAAAACTCTTCCGCTTGCGTTTGTTCTGTTGACACCATAATGTGGCATTTTGACCCTTGTCGGGTTGGGGTTTTACAATTATGGTATCAGAGCCCAGGCTGCGACTTGTAGTACATAAGTTATGGCCTGTGAAGATTTGGACCCTTAGGTTTGCACTGTATGAGCTTATGGAACAACCCTTGAAATTTTGCCTTAGGTTTTCCCTGCGGAAACTTTAGTTATGACCGGTGAGGATTGGGTAGATTATGCAATAAGGCATTGGTTAGTTATCTTTCTTCCGCACCACTCTGATTTGTACCTCTGCTTTCAATAAAGCCTTTATAAGATCATCCATTCAGGAGAATTAGAAAATTTATTAGGATACGCAACATAAATTTAGAATGCTATGAGAATTTGTTGTAATACCCTACTGGTTTTACTTTATGAGGTTATCACATTCTGTCGAACTTCGATATTTGATTCGTTTGATAATCGTTTTGAAGCCTTTTCATTCGTTAAGAGAATTCGTATATGTATGAATCTGATGTGTTCGACACATTCTGTGGGTTCTTTTGCTTTCGCTAAGCAATTAAAGTCCGCTCTGCACTATTAGAATTTGTTGTAACTAGTTCTAGCTCTAAGAGAAATCTTGTGATTATCCTTCACAAGTATCGGAATTGTCCAGCACATTTTGATGATATTTGAGAATAAGTTTCATTCTACTAATCTGTTTCCTTTGGGAACGTTTAATTCGATGTTATTTTGAAATGGATTTGTTGACTGAGCATCAAGATGCTAACAACAGTCATATTAGATTTGAAATCTTTGGCGATTCAAGAAACTTAAATTTTGTACCATGGTTCTCAACCTGGTAAACAATTATGAGCGGGCGGGCGGGCGGAGGGGGGGGGGGTTTGGTTTCTAGAGTTATTCGGTTATTTGAAATTTTCGTAATGTATTCCTTAATAAACTATCAAGATTTCCACCCGAGTGTGAATTTGTTTCGATCTGGTTATGAAATTTGTTTAGTCACGACTCGAGGTAGATTGTGATTGCAATGAAGGCATGTGTATATGATGCAAGTATTATGACGCCTGGCCAACGTGATAATAGTTACATCATATAACTTGAACTTATTAGGATCATAGGATGTCTTGAGAAGTGCCTGAGAACAGTAGGTTGGTTGATTCAGAAACTCTATCTTTATAAGAGCAACATTTTGCCTAATTCTGATACTCTGTATCTTATGACATCGGTTGAATGGAAAGAATTGAAGGACCAGCTTTTAGAAAGTGATTTTATGCGTTTGAATGTGTATCTGTGGCGTACTCCATTTTATTCGTAAGGATGAATAATTATAGTATGAAGTTGTGTATGGAACTCGAGAAGCTAATTCGTATGGTGGTTAGATTCGTTATCCGTTACCTCAAATCAACGATTTGTCTAATCAATTTCTGGGTGTGAATTTTCACAATGATTGAATTAAGATCTAATTATCTTCAATTATGTGCAAGATGTTCTTAGAATTGCTTTTCGTATTCGTTATGATCTCTATGAGTGTGGTGATGCCAATTGTATTGGCCATTGCTCCGACTGTTCGTATGGACTTGATAAATCGTTTCTTTCATCAATACTTGGACAATTTCTCATAGTATGACATATTGGTGTATTTAGAGATGAAAGAAAAACATGGGGATCATCTTCGTATTCTGTGATAATATTTCTTCATCAGAAGAAGCTCTATGTAATATTCTTGAAGAGTAAATTTTGGTTGGGATGAAGAATGAGAGGAGAATTTTAAGAAGCTGAAAAGAGATTTGTTTCTACTCAAGAAGGAGACTTAGCTACGTCCTTATGCAACACAGGAAGATTATTGGTTATGCATCAGTACAACTAGAACAAAAGGAGGTGAACTATCCGACGCAGGACTTGGCAAAGATTTAGGAAGGACAACATGAGTTGAGTCATAGTAGATGGTTTGACTAGGTCGGCTCACTTGGAGGATTGGCAAAGATTTCTTTCAGTAGAAGATTATTCAAGCTACATGGCGCACCTGCAGTGATCGTGTCAGAGATTCACATTTCTACATCACATTCCTAGGAAGAGCTACTGAAGGCTTGAGGAACCAGACTCAAGTTTAGTGATGTTTCGCACCTCCAAACTGATGGATAAGCAGAATAACTATCCGAGCTTGGAAGATGTGTTGAGCAGGAAATTTGACAAGTATTAGTTCTGGTTGTGTTTGCTCACTAAGATAGAGGGCATACAAGTGGCAAGGATTTTCTTTTAAAGTTTTATATGAACAAAGATTAAGAACACCTTTTAGTTAAATTAGTTCGGGGAGCTGTTTATTGAAGGTCCGAAGTTGATTACAGTAACTAAGGGATTAGCTATCATTTTGGAAGAGAAACTTTGAAATTTTAGGTCGGGAATTTGTGTGATGTTTCCAGAAGAGTTAGATGTTTTGGCATATGAAGAAGATTTAATTCGCGATACATTAGACCATAGAATCATTTCTTATCCGTATGATTAATCTACCTATTCCGTTATGCCTTATGATACACTTTGATATTCCAATATGTGCTTAGTTGATCATCGATACAAATAGGTTACCCATCTCGTTATGAAACTCTTGATACGTATGATGATTCGGTATGTGCTCCTTTGGTTATTAGCAAGTTCCTTAGTTCGTTCCGAAATCTGGATAG
Source organism: Artemisia tridentata subsp. tridentata (assembly GCA_021014915.2). Classification (NCBI taxonomy): domain Eukaryota; kingdom Viridiplantae; phylum Streptophyta; class Magnoliopsida; order Asterales; family Asteraceae; genus Artemisia; species Artemisia tridentata. The sequence goes on along the minus strand of CP139508.1, from coordinate 318,805,903 downwards.
AGTTGATTAAGTTTTATCATTTAGCACTACCTCCGTATTTGCCACATGTGTATATGTGTTTCATGTATCTCTTAGCGAGATTTCAATTATCATCTATCATGTATGTGTTCCGTATTCGTTGGATCGATATGTGTTATGATTTGTATGTGGAGAGCCGGGGGCTATCTTAGTTGTCTGGATCGAGTCATGATTTACAAAACCATTCCATTTGTTAAAATCCTTTGGAGGAATCATCCCGAGAGTGAGGCTAATTGGGAGACCGAAGAGTCGATGCGATCTAGTTATCCACATTTCTTTTCATGATTGTACGTATTCATTGATTTTCTATTTCAAATTTCGAGAACGAAATTTTTCGTTTAGAGGGAAAGAATTATAATAACCTAAAACGTGAACTTTAAAATTCCGTTACTAAGCTAGCTTGAACCTGAAAACAAGTAGATTAATTACAAATTTCTACGTGAGAATTATACACTATACAAGCCATAAAATAAATTTTATAAAAATCGAAATGGCATAATAACTAAACACATATCACACGTATTAATAGGGGCTGTTTTTTTTTTTTTTTTTTTTTGTACTCAACAATTATGCATGGAATTTGACTACATATCACACGACAATATTAGTTCCAAAATAAATTAAAGTTTGTACACAACAATTTAGTATAGGAAATATCTAGAACTCATTTAAATTTGAAAAGATAAAATTGGTCTTCTTCCATAATGCTCGGCTACTCTCCCACTATATCTTCCCTCCTCCTTCTTAGTTTATTCAACCAAATTACTCATTCAACAAGCACACTAAAAACCCTAAAACAATTAGAGTGACGGCAGAATTTCCATTCTTCTTCATTCGAGTGCTAGGTGGTACAAGGGAGGTGTCAAGAGGCTGTTTTGTTTGTGTGATAGCGGGTTCAAAGGTGGTTGTTTTGATTCGAACAAGGTTGTGTTCTTGGGTCTTCTTGTTCTTTTTCCATTCTCCTATTTATTCTGGAGGTATCGACATTCTTGACTCTTGTATTCTCTCGTCTTGTAGACCCTAAAAGGTTATAAGATTGTGGCCTAAAAATGATCAGTAGTCGACTGGAAAACAACACGTATAAAATGGATATACTTCACATAAAATAATGAATTTGAATTCATAAGATGATGAACTAGAGATTGCTGGATATAATAACATGTTTATGTCGATATAAAGGTTAGCATGATTGTTAGAATCTGTAATAACAACATTGGTTTAGTCACTATTGTACGGTGTAAAACCTGGAATGAAAGACGCATATAATGAGGTGCTATAATACATGTCGATATATATATATCTATTAGTGGCTATTTGAATCTGAATGTTTTTGTATGAAACTTAGGTTATTAGTGTGCATAATATAACAAGCAGCAACATATGTATTTAAGGCATGTAATCTGGATATTAATGCGTATAAAAGTATGATGAGATGTTGACTTAAAAGATGGTATATTATGTGGATTATGTGTGTCATATGGGCTGGTGAGTATAAGTGATGTGTAGGGTGCGTGTTGGTGTCGAGTGTGGTATAATGTGGGTCGAGACTAGGGATGTGTGAATGATATTTCATTTGTGTATAAGTGAGTTATTTTGGATGGGTCATATGGTGTGAAAACAAGGAGGTGTAGGCGTATAAACATGGTGTGGTTATGGTGTGTTGTAATGGGTAGGGAAAAGGGTTATTGCACATGTCGAGTACTTGTTTGGTGGGGGTCTTTGGTGTGTCGAACTGTGGGAAAACAAGAGGGTCGAATTGGTCATGTTTTGGGTCGAATGAAAATAGGTATACATGGGGTAATATGGTATCTCAAGGTGTGATTTTATGTGTTGTTATGTCGTGTATTTTGGGGTAATTAGGGTCGAATGGTGTTTTCTAATAACAAGGTGGATTATATTATTGCATGAATGTGTTAAGTAAAGTGCGTAGGTTTGGTAACTAAGAGTTTGTCATTTATTTATAATTTACATATTTGACCCTCAACTTTGATAAAATGACGTTTAAACCCCAAACTAATATAAGTTTTCATATTAAACCCTGAACTATAATGTTAACCATATTAAGTCTAAAAGTTATTTAATTATCATTTATAACCCTAAAAGTCATTAATTCGGGAAACTTGCTAATTATAGAACTTACTAAATATAGAAAGTTACTAAATCGGGAAACTTACTAAATATGACAGGTTACTAAAAATAGAAAGAAACCTTAAATGGGAAACCTTAATAAATATATGTGATTATGTGGTCTATTCGAGTGGCTCGTTTAGACAGGCTCGTGGCTATCTGTTAGGTATCTTTTGTCCATTCGAGTGGCTCATTTGGACGCGTTCGTTGCCATGTTTATTTGATTCTTTGACTCTTAGAGCTATTCTACTCATGATATTTATGCATTTGATCCATTTGATTCGTATTATCTTATTTCTCAATTTCATTTGATTTATGATATTTGCTCAGATGATCTTGATCTCTCATTCTTTTGACAGATGATATTCGCAGGAGCTTATGTTCCTTTTCTTATACTTATATATGATTTGATGATTCGTTTGTTATATATATCTGTTCACTGGGATTTTTAAGCTCATCCGCATTTCTTTTCCTGTGGCAGGTTTTAGGTTGGAAGCTGGGATTGAGTGAAGAGTGCATAGGAGCCTTAGTGGACTACCCCGACGATAGGTCCCATTTGCATTTGGATTAAACTCGGGAGTTATCTACCATTTAGATTTAGTTCAGATTTGTATTCCAGTTGATAGTCAGTATGATGTAGATTTATTATGTCCTTAGTTTCATTTTGAACTTTTGTAACCTTAGTAATTATAAAAGTATTCCGCTTGCGTTTGCACCATAATGTGGCATTTTGACCCTTGTCGGGTTGGGGTGTTACAATTGTGGTCTTCACTAAGTGAATGTCACTGACTCTTTGAAAGGCTTGTTGACCAAATTCATCAATGAACAAGATTCCAAACTCAGGGTGCTTGATCACCTCATTAGGAACGAACTTGACACCTTCAGGAGGAATTCTGTTGCAGTGTAGTGCAACAATAAAGCGTTCAGGTTCCAACTCTATTGCTTTCCTTTTTTTCCCTGTGCTCTGAGTTGGTTCAGGGATTGTGAGGCCCTAAGATGCAAGTGCCTTTTAGTTGTCAATTCCCATACACTTGGCAACCCTTTCCAATTCTTTGTATTTCTTTGTTTGGGCTTCCAGTAGTTCGGGGATACATTTGTTCTTTTTCTTGCTCAGGGTGGGCCCCATCATGTCCCATTCTTTGATGTCGAATGCTGAGAACTTGTAGGGAGCATTCTTTTCATGCAATCTTGGTCCTCTTTGGATAGTTATGGAAAGAGGGGCAGTATTTGCATGAATGATCATATCAGTGATGGAACCTTCACCCTTGGTCTTGGTCATAGTCCACACATACCTTTCATAGTTCCTCCTTTGCCTCTCACTATTCAGCTTGACCTTTAGGTTACGTTCTTGGATTAGATCAGCCTGAAGTTGTAGAAACTGTTCCCTCAGATGCTTTGATCAGTCTCCTTGATCACTTCTTTAGACACTTCTGCAATGACTGGCCTACTAAGTAACTCAGCCCTGATCTTGTCTTCATGTTCCATTACAGCAGCCACTTCATCATGAGTCCCTCTGAATACCTTCCCATTGTGTAGGACAAGATCAATAAGTATTGATGCGTCAAGATCTTGTCTAACTTCCTTCTGAGCTGGTACAAGTCTGGGAGGAGAGTCTCCTGATTCCTTGTCCCCCTTCCCTTTGTCAATGGGCTGAGGTGGTGAAGAGGAGGGCTTAGGAACATCAATGGGGGTTGTTGTGGCTTCAGTGGTGATTGGAGTTGGTGAGTTTTCAGTGATAGGAGGAACCGATGAGATCACCATAGCCTTTGTGGTTCCTGATGCTGTTGTTTGTTCAGCCATGTAGCTTTGGATTGGTACAGCATCAGTAATCACTTCCTGGTCTTCAGAAGTCTGACCATCTTTTCTTGGCTGCCTATGTGGATCCAACTGCCCGAATAATTGTTGAACAGGTGTAGATGTAGGCTTTGTTGGAGCAGCTTTCTCCCCCTCAACAGTTGCTGTAGCTTCAGTGGAAGCAGCTGTTGAAGAAGGAGCCTGTAAAGAAGCAGACTTTAGGAACTTGAACATATTAGTGACCAGTGTTATGATTTCACTGGTTTCATTCTTTAGGCTAGAGATATCAGTGGTCATTGTTGCCTAAGCCGAAGAGAGAGCTGGAATCTTACTGGTGTAGCATGAGGACAATTCATTATGCTTCTTTGTGAGTTCATCATATGATGAGGAGATGGTGGTGAGCTTGATCTCTTGATCCCTTAGCGCCTTGACAACTGTTTCTTGATGAGTCTTGACAGCCGAGAAGTCTACCTCCCTGAATAATGGTAGGAGTGCCCTGAGAGCTGCAGAGGTAGACTTGTGAGAGTCCATGAACTCAGTAAGCTTGGTGATCAGAACAGGATCATCCTTAAACTCAGCCTGAATATTGGTAAGAGTCTGAAGGACGGAGGCAAAATGAGTACCCTGATCAGTACCCAGCTTCTTAATGGAGGTCTTCAAGTCACTGACATGTTTATTAGTGGAGATGGTGACTTGTTTGAGATGACCTTGAGACTCTTCAACAGTTGCCCTGAAGTCAGCATAAGAAGCAGCTGCTTCAGTGTGTTGTTCCCATTGTTCCTTGATGATTTCATTGAAGAGGGCAGTGTTAGTCTTTCGGAGGAATTTGACCAACTGCCTTTCAGTGAGGAGAACAACATCGTCATACTTCTGCAAATATTCAAGAATTGCAGCAGCAGAGTTAGAGGAGCCTGATGATTTATGAGATGATGATGATGATGATGATGATGATGAATTGTGTTGTTGTTCATAACAAGGAGGAGACAAAGTTTGTTGCTCATTGTGCTGAGGAGACTTGTCAGTGTGAAGTTGGTCGTCAGTTTCCATGTCTTCCCCAGCAGCTAGGACTTCATCATCCTAAAATTCAACCACTTCCTCTTCTAATTCTTCATTGATGAACATTTCTAAATCAGCAAGAGAAGGAGCCAAGGCTAAATCCAGCTTCCCCTCAGAAGAGGGCTTGCCTTCAGTGTGGTCAGGTCCTGACCCTCCAGGAGAACAAAGTGGGTTTTCTTTGCCTGGTCCACGGAGTCAGTTCCTGAGGTATGCGCATCGCTTGGGGGGTGTAGGTTCCATATCAGCGGGTGGTTGCATGCCCCCTAAGTCTTTTTCCCCTGATGTTCCTTTATGGACTGGTGGGTTTGAGCTAGTACCATCACCAGGAAGTGGAATGTTGAGGTCCCCCTTTCCAACAGGGTTGTGGTGCCCTATCGAAGATATAAGGACCATGACTCCCTCAGACTCTGATTGTGATGTATCATAGTGATAAGCGGGATGTGAAGGGGTATGGGAACCCATCTCAGTAGCGTGGTGCTGCCCTAGCGAGGTTATAGGACCCTGTTCTCCCTCAGGAAAAGGTTGTGATATACTAATGCCTTCATCGGGATGTAAGAGTTGAATGGTTCCTGACTCAACTGACTTGTATATGTAAGTAGAGTCTTTGGGAGAGGGTTTCCCCGAGGACACTGAGTGTGATTTCTCAGTGCCCTCCGTTGGCGTTTGTTTTTGGGTCAAGGTGATGCTGGGCCCTTCAGTGGGTGTCTCTTTGGGCTGGTCTTTCTTGGGCCTCCTTTTCTCAGGCTTTGAGCCAGAGGTCTCAATGGCAAGTGGTTTGGGTTGAACCACCTTCCTGGACCCCTGTCTCTTTTTCTTCTTCTCCTTCTTGGAAGGAGAAGGCATAGGTGAAATAGAGTCAGCACCCTGAATGACTGTCAACATATATGTTGTCAGGGTGATTTGTGTTACCTCAGTGGGGTCTCTTGAGTAGTTGGCTTTATGTAGGATATCAGGAAGAGATCCCTGTGTATTGTCCTGAACATACTCAGAGCCCAGTAAGTCTTGAAGCACATAAGAGATAAACCTTGGGTAAGACATGTGTCTTTGCCTGGTTTTGCCTGTGAGCTTGACTATGAGGTCCATGAAGATAATTTCTCCAATGTCTATCTTTTTACCTTCTAGGAGACTGAACACTATCATTTGTTGAGCAGTGTTCAATTGCTACATTGAGGATTTCTTCCCACCCAGGACCTAAATGACAAATGTCATCAGTATCCTCCAAATGGCAGGAAACCAAGTTTTGATTATTGGGGCCTTGGCCAAAAGAGTCCCTGGGGCCACATCAGGGTTTTGTTTGTCATGGGGCCCAGGTAAAATCAATTCGGCCTTTACTTCTGAGTCAGAGGGTTATGGGGCAAAAGTCTTAGTGAAGTCAAGCCAAGTGGCTTTGATAAAGGTTTTATAGTTAAGGGTTAGGGTTTTCTTCCCATTCTTCACTGTAAACTTAATGGAGGAGTCCTTGGAGGACATCAAGTTTGGTGACCTCTGTTGTACACCAGAACTCTCTTAAGTAGTCATTGTAAATGACTTAGGGTGTCTTGGTGAATGCTGTGGAGAGAAAACAGTTTTTAAGATACTTTACCATATCCTTATAAGCAGGAAAGTTTTCCGGATAGGCAAACTCCCCCACGACATTGTTTTTGGTCATGTCTACACTTTCCAATTGGAATTTCACATTTGGAGCTTAGGTGATTGCCTTAGATGTTGTAACACCCCAACCCGACAAGGGCTAGAATGCTACATTATGGTGACAAATCAGATCGTACAACGCAAGCGGAAGACTTATAAACATAAAAGTTACAAAGGTTAAATCTAACTAAAGATAAATCAAAATCTAATCCAAAAGCAAACGGGTATCTATCGTCAGGGTAGTCCTCTAGAGCTCCTATGCACTCTTTACTCAAACCCAGCTTCCAACCTAAAACCTGCCGCAGGAAAAGAAATACGGCTGAGCTTAAAAGCCCAGTGAACAGATATATATATATATATATATATATATATATATATATATATATATATATATATATATATATATATATATATATATATATATATATATATATATATATATATATATATAACAACGAATAATCAGACATATGGATGTAAAGAAAAGGAAGCACAAGCTCCTGCTGAAATGAATATCATCTGTCAAAAGAATGAGAGATCAAGATCATCTGAACAAATATCATAAGTCAACTAAAATGGAGAAAACAGAATATGGTGCATTGGGGAATAACAGAAGGTATATCAAAATGTATCAAAGGTGTAAAGTTTGTCAGAAATCTACCACGAGCCCAGAAACATATCATATCATAAACATCATAATCATAGTCTTCATCCATACATAAGTAACATAATGGAGTAGCTAGCTCCTAGAAATGTGAAGGGCATGTATTGCACACAGTACCAATCACCAGAAATATAACATATAACATAACAGATCAAATCTAGGATGCATCCATACGCCCCTGCAGAAAATCATCATCATCGTGGCCATACATATAATATAATAAAAGGGACGTAATGGGTCATCACTCTCCCACCCTAGAGTCATGCCATTGGTACATCAATGACATGGTCATGGAACCCCCATGACTAGTGATAGCTCGGGTATCAAACTGAAGGTCAAACAGAATGCCATAGTATGACACAGAATCTAAGATCATCAAAATATCATAATCATAGGTTCATATCAAAGGGTACATAACAAAGGTTCATAATCAATGGGAACATAACAAAGGCTCATAATCAATGGGAACATAGCAAAGGTTCGTAATCAGAAGTTAAGTAAAACAAAAGATATGAAAGGGATCATGAGAAACCTTATAAGAAAGGTCGGAATATCTGTACCTAATGCAAGTAACCAACAAAATAAAAAGGTACACTGAAACAGGGGATCACTCCTTCTTCACCGAAACTATACAAATTAATAATCACGTATTACTTATAAGCTCATTTTACAAGTTTACTACTTATTGTAATTCAGGTTTCCCATTTAAGGTTTGTTTCTATTTTTAGAGACTTTCCATTTTTAGTAACTTGCCATTTTAAGTAAGTTTCATATATTAGAGTTGCTATTGATAATTAAGTAAAGTTAAATGTTAATATTACCAATATCATATTTAGGGTTGATCGTGACAAATTTCCAAAGATTAGGGTTTAATAAGTCATTTTGGTAAATTTAAGGTTAAAGGTGTAAATTATCATTGTATAGGATTTGAAATGTAAATAATGAAAATAAATGACCACTTAGGTCTTTAAGACCCAATATGTCAACATATTCCTCATGCATATGACACAACAATTTACACCCATATTACCCTCTCGTTAACTCTCTTTACGACCCATAACATACACACTTTCGACACACGTGCACGCACACCCTAATACACACCACTCGAACACCAACTTAACGAGACACAACAAGAGACAAAACACACCTAACACTCTAATCTTTTTAACAAATCATGAATATCACACATTTTCATATGTCCCATAAGCTAGGCACACACTTGTTAACAATCCTATATAATCGATAATCCATGATTCAAACACACGAATTTAAACTAGCCAAGACATCACACAACATCACCCATTAACCACACCCATCTCATTTAAATCGTTTTAATAAAATGACATGTAGGCTAATAAATAACTTAGCGTATTCTTATTTTCTTATACTCTTTAGGAACAAGAAAAAAAAGTGGTGATGAACTCAAATAAGTACATATTATTACTATCATTTATCCTAATTATTTGACTTGTTTTATTATATTATGTATGAGGATTGATACTTAATCGTTTACTTTTGTAATTCTCAGGTAAAAACAAGCATTTGGTGAAACTTGGCGATTTTGGACTAATTATGGAGCAAAACATGCAAGAAGTTAAGAGTCTACCGAAATGTACAAGATCAAGACTATTCTGCTCCAGATGCGCCGCATCTTGCTTATGACATGCGCCGCATCACTATCAATATTTCACCAGATACGATCCAAGATACAAGAGGACATGCGCCGCATCCTAGATTGGAGTTACGCCGCATCTTCTGGCGGTGTACGAATATTCCTGAATATATTAATCTTGGACCCTACGCGAAGTTAAGTCAATGCGCCGCATCTTACCCTCAGACAGAAACTATAAATACCCCAAGACCAGACGAATTCCGAAGCTTTTAGTCAACACATAAAAGGCCGAAGTACAGAAACCTAGGACGAATTCAGTCAAGGTAGCAGCACAAGACACACCAAACGAAGATACAAGAGCTGTAAGAAGGTGCTGCATGTGTTTAATTCATTAAGTAGTTTTGTTTTATTGTGTTAGTAAACTTTAATTCATCAAGATTGGTGGCTTGTGTAATGTGACAACGGAAAGATTGCACTCCCTTAAAACTGCTTTCTCATTAATTAAAGTTTATATGTTGATGTCTTTGGTGACTTTTATTAGTGCATTGATAACCTCTGTGTCTAGCTGAGCGTTGATCGGGTCGCCATGCCTCTGCCCTCGCCTATTTATTAGATCGCCTATGCATTCTATGGTCTGTAGAAAAGTAGGAAGAAAGATAAATAGGATAGTCATAAGTAATCATTAAGGGTTTACTCGCCGATAAGATTAGATCCAACGAGAAAGGACTTAATCTCGGTGCGTTGCATCGAACTATAAACTTCATATAAAACTAGCAATAAAACAAGTGACAAACTACTTATCTATCAGGACAGCCTTCTTATTGTCTCGAGTATTTATCTGTGTACGTGTGTGCTACTTGCTGATTTGTGCCTATTGGTTTAGTTTATTATTTAATTGCAACCAAATCGTGCCAGTCTCTCAGGCTGAACCCCCTTGCGTTAGAATAGGTTGTATAGCTAACTTAATATATTAAAATACTGATTAGAATAACTAGATAATACGTTCCACTCTTAGTGATCGACACTCTACTTACCATTATATTCATACTGACCGGGTACACTGCTCGTTAAGTGTGTGTATTATTGATAAGTCGGCGAAATATAAATTTAAAACTTGAGTAGGCATTAATACTGCTAAAAAATTTCGTTAAGTCTGTTCTAATTCTTTTATTTTCCAGTTTTTAACCTTTCATACAAACAACGAGGACGTTGTTTAACTTAAGTGGGGGGATTGGAGAATTAGAACACTTAACATTTACTTGTCCTAAACTTTTCAAAATATGCTTAAAATGTGCTTAATATATCAAAATTTTAAAATTTTTTAGCATGTTTTTGTTTAAAGTCTAAGTTGCATAGCTGCACACATGACGTTATTTTCAAAAATTGTGATTTTTCAAAATTCACAAATCTATGAGTGTGCCGGTGACTTGTAAACTTTAGAACTTGGCTTGTATACTATTCGAGACCACCATAATGAGTATTATTTATATAATTGGAATGACTTGTCTAAATTGGTAAAATTTCTAGGATTACACCCAAATAGCCTTATATGTTATGTGTTATTAGCTAACTACACTGGTTAGTTAACCCCCGTATAAACCCTTTTGTTACTCTCATTTTTAGAGTAAGATACCCCTAGAAAAACACTCAGAGCCATTCCTTTCGTTTCTTACACCTTTGTTAAAATGTTTCGTTACACCTTACACCTTAGCCTACCCTGTAGATTAGAATCCGTGGTTGGTTAATTGCTATAGGCAAAGTGTGTTTCCTTACATTACCTGTGTTCGCGTGCGTAATTCATTATCTATGGTTAGGTCGGGAAATTGCACAATGCAATTGGAGTGAAAGTAAATATTGTATATCTTTGAGTTTATTTTTCGTGTGTTTACTACTTTCACTATTACCGTTATTTCTGAAGTCATGAAAAGTATGGAAAAATTATCCAGAATTATCATTATAGTGATGTGGTGAAATTTTACACATCTATATTTAAGGTTTTTTCTAAAAAAAAAAAAAAAAAAAAAAAAAAAAAAAAAAAAAAAAAAGAAAAAAAAAATCGAAAAAATAAGAAAAGAAAAAGAAAAAAGAAGAAGGTTGGATGTTTGATTTAACCAACGATGTAAAGTTATGTAAGTGGTCGATATCACCACTATTTGTTGTATATTATATCTATGGATTGAATGGGAGTTGGCAGTTATGGGAACGCCAACTAAGGTTTATTCTTTGATTAAGATCTTGTTGAGTATAATTCGTGTCTACCTAAAGCGTGTGTTTCAAGTGTTAAAGCGTGAGTTATTCAATGATATGAGTATTATTCATGGGATGGTTGGGATAGTGATTAACCACACTTAGGATTTTAATTTGTTTGTTTTGTTTATTTTTCGTTTTACACCAATTTATATCCCAAAAATTATCCATACCCTTTATTATTCTTTATCCAACCAAACCTTTGATTTATTGAGATTAGGGATTTGAGCAATCTTAAGTATCGTAGTCGTGGATTCGGCTATGTATTTATGATTTTGTCGCCCTTTTTGATATATTACTATTGGTGAAGTTTGGACCTATCTTTAGCCTATTCGAGTTAAGGATTTGAGCAATTGCAAGTATCGTGTTCGTGGATTCGATCATGTATTTGTGATTTTGTCGCCTTTTCTGGAATTTGAGATCGATAGTGATTAAGAAGAATGATTAACCCTTAAACCTCAAAACCCTTTTTACCGCTTTAGACTTGTTATTCCTTGGCTTTAGTGGGGGAGATGTGTATACTTGCCAAGCTTATGATAGAATATTCGTCACGACTGGACAGTTAAACGATTAGATTTGCTTTTATCAGAATATTTTATTTTACTTCTAATTCGTTAAGTGTTTAGTTGTGTGATTATGGCAAAAAATGAATACATGCTTAAATATAAAAATAAATCCTAATATCTTTTAGGATACATTTTCATAAGATTTAATTCTAAGGTTTACTTGGGGACAAGTAAAGTTCAAGTGGGGGGATATTTGATGAACTCAAATAAGTACATATTATTACTATCATTTATCCTAATTATTTGACTTGTTTTATTATATTATGTATGAGGATTGATACTTAATCGTTTACTTTTGTAATTCTCAGGTAAAAACAAGCATTTGGTGAAACTTGGCGATTTTGGACTAATTATGGAGCAAAACATGCAAGAAGTTAAGAGTCTACCGAAATGTACAAGATCAAGACTATTCTGCTCCAGATGCGCCGCATCTTGCTTATGACATGCGCCGCATCACTATCAATATTTCACCAGATACGATCCAAGATACAAGAGGACATGCGCCGCATCCTAGATTGGAGTTACGCCGCATCTTCTGGCGGTGTACGAATATTCCTGAATATATTAATCTTGGACCCCACGCGAAGTTAAGTCAATGCGCCGCATCTACTTACTAGATGCGCCGCATCTTACCCTCAGACAGAAACTATAAATACCCCAAGACCAGACGAATTCCGAAGCTTTTAGTCAACACATAGAAGGCCGAAGTACAGAAACCTAGGACGAATTCAGTCAAGGTAGCAACACAAGACACACCAAACGAAGATACAAGAGCTGTAAGAAGGTGCTGCATGTGTTTAATTCATTAAGTAGTTTTGTTTTATTGTGTTAGTAAACTTTAATTCATCAAGATTGGTGGCTTGTGTAATGTGACAACGGAAAGATTGCACTCCCTTAAAACTGCTTTCTCATTAATTAAAGTTTATATGTTGATGTCTTTGGTGACTTTTATTAGTGCATTGATAACCTCTGTGTCTAGCTGAGCATTGATCGGGTCGCCATGCCTCTGCCCTCGCCTATTTATTAGATCGCCTATGCATTCTATGGTCTGTAGAAAAGTAGGAAGAAAGATAAATAGGATAGTCATAAGTAATCATTAAGGGTTTACTCGCCGATAAGATTAGAACCAACGAGAAAGGACTTAATCTCGGTGCGTTGCATCGAACTATACACTTCATATAAAACTAGCAATAAAACAAGTGACAAACTACTTATCTATCAGGACAGCCTTCTTATTGTCTCGAGTATTTATCTGTGTACGTGTGTGCTACTTGCTGATTCGTGCCTATTGGTTTAGTTTATTATTTAATTGCAACCAAATCGTGCCAGTCTCTCAGGCTGAACCCCCTTGCGTTAGAATAGGTTGTATAGCTAACTTAATATATTAAAATACTGATTAGAATAACTAGATAATACGTTCCACTCTTAGTGATCGACACTCTACTTACCATTATATTCATACTGACCGGGTACACTGCTCGTTAAGTGTGTGTGTTATTGATAAGTCGGCTAAATATAAATTTAAAACTTGAGTAGGCATTAATACTGCTAAACCGCAACGACACATCGCACGCATCAAGTGGGTTAGACTATCTTAATCATATATACCCCCATGCAGTTAATAACTTCATAAGTTTGACCATCTTCATCAATTGTATACGATAAAATGCACAAGACACTAAAGTGTTGTGATCAATTGTTAACGTCGAAAATGAATTTAAGGAGGCAAACAGACTACACAATATCACGCCCCAACTTAGACGTATGCTATAATAAACCAAAATCGATCTGCACCTGTCCCTTTCTGATTAACACACACATACATGGATATATATCTATATTAGACCTATTTAACCCACATACTACACACACGAATTCACCCTTTTTTGACAGTAACACCCACGTTGTATTTCATGTTTATAAATTCACTACACATGCCACTCTACCACGTACGTTCCACCATCAATACAACGCAACACAACACCACACAAAATGTGACCATAGTAACATATTTATCAAGGTTTTACACTCACACGAACGCAACACAAAACAGCCCACACATAGAGGATTTAACGAGCCAAAATACCCTCCAAAATCTCCACATGAGATCAAACAAACCCCTTGTTAAAATGTAGCCTAGTGTTTCTATTTTTGAGATCCATTTAATGTGCATTCAAGGCTGCCAAATAGGGTTTGGTTTGGTGTGTTTATAGGTCGACAATGGCTGGAAACAAAGATATAGAACCAGCCCACAAACGCGATACAACTCATCAACATGTGGCATGTAACTTTTATGATTTTGTGTGACCCTTTTAACGTGACATGATCAGACACTCAAACCTGATTACACACACACAAAACCTGCAAACTCCCCAACATACTCACATAAAATCACATCTCTTATGTTAAATAGGCAGCCTATGGTTTTGTGATATTTAGCGCCACATTAATGACCTTTTATGACAGGTTTGTAGGACTTGTTTAGTGTTATAATAGGGTCGACTGAGGGCTGAAACGAGGACGTCTAACGGACCATAAAACTGACACCGAAACAGTCTACAACATGCGACACAACAACATAACTTGGCGTGTAGCTCTTTGTGCTTTCATATAGTTTTATTAACGAGATAACAACATATTTACGAGCATGTTTCTTATAGTTCTTAACTGGTTTATAAGCCTTAAAGAGAATAACAGGTCGACTGAAAGGGAATAACAGAAGGAAAAAGAACCTGTGTGTCGACTTAAAACAGAACCGAATGGAAACAGGAGCTAGGGTTCGAATACACCAAGAAACTCCCAACGTGTAGCACTCTCAATCTTGATCACTACGAGGCTTCCTCCTCTTCTTTCTTGGCAGCAAAACAAGAGACAAATTATGTGTGTTTTCTGGTTATTGGATCGATGTAGAAGGGATAGTGCAAAAAGGGATATTATACGGTTGAGAAAGAATAAGGCAAAGTGCATTTTAAAAGAAGATGTAATGCCGTGTGGTATTTTATGGTATGACGTGTGGGTTTAGATGGAAACCAAATAACATGTATCAATTAGTAAGAGTGATTGTCGTGTGACTGATGCCTGACAAAGAGGTGATTGATATCTTTTGGGATATACACAATGTTTATTTCTTATCTTAAGTTATACAACCTCTATTTTGATTTGGAAACTCTTATGAGTGTCATATAATTGTAGAGATTAGAATGGGCAAAAGGAACTTGTATATGATAGGTACAAAGAAAATAATTCATGTGTATAGAGTAGATAATTTGGAGAGTTAAAATTTATTTGTTTAGTTTACTTAGGTTAAATATGTTTAATGTATTATAACATATAGTTTATTTTATTCATAAATCTTAGCATAACTTAGGTTAAAATATATACTTGTCCTTGTAATTTATTTTTATTCTCGTATAACTTCAAAAATTTTGAGGGGCAAAAATGAGAATTTCAAATGAACGGAAATTTTGGGTTTTACAGATGTTGCCATTTAAAAGAAAAGGTCTGGTTTTGAAGTAATAAAACACACACAAGTTTTGAGAGAGAAATTTTCAAGAGTTTTGATTAGATTATAATAGCGTGTGTGTGTTTTTCTTTGTAAGGGGTATTTATAGGGAAGTGGAGAGGGGTGTAATTTGAAAATATTGGATATCAAAAGATATTAATGTGTATTTCTGAAAACAGTTTTGTGAAAACCGTTTGATATCCGTATTAAATGACACTCTTCCGATTACCCGTCTTTTACGCAACTATCAAGGTGAACAGTTGCGTTTCTCTGCAAAAGTGTATTTTGCAGAGTGATGTCATCACATATAATATCAAAAGATATTATTTGTGAGAGGGAGGCATTAAACGCCTAGTGGGATTATGATGAGTGTAGAGGGGGCCCAAGACATGGATGCCAGTTAGGCAGAGACATATATTCCTTTAATGTAATATTTCCAGTTACCAACCTAGGACATTTACTAACTAAATACTTAGAGCATTTAGTTTTGCATTGAATGTCACTATTTATGTTTTGAGTCCCCTGAATGAATTTTCATTCAGTTTGATGATGTTAAGGGAAGGTTATTCAGTGAGTGAGATGTTTAGGTACTCACTAAGAGATGTTGTTGTTCAGGGACCTTAGAGAGTATTTACACCAAATTTAATAAATTTAATCAGTGACATGATTATCAATATCCAACATGCCTAATTCTACTTTCAGTCTTGTGAAAGTAGGTTCATCTAGGGTTTTGTGAAAATATCAACCAACTGATATTCAGTGGGGATGAAGTGTAGTTCAATATCTCTATTCATGATGTGGTCCCTGATGAAGTGATATCTGGTATCAATGTGTTTGGTTCTTTGGTGAAGTACAGGGTTGTTGGAGATAGCAATTGCACTTGTGTTATTACAAAAGATGGGAACCATCTTATAATGGATGTCATAGTCACTAAGTTGACTTTTCATCCAAAGTACATTTGCACAACAACCAGTAGCAGCTACATACTCAGCTTCTGCCAAAGACATGGCCACTAATTGTTGCTTCTTAGTGCTCCAACAAACAAGTTTTCCTCCAAGGAATTGACAGGATCCTGAGGTACTTTTTCTATCCATGTTGTAGCCAGTATAGTCTTAGTCAGTGTAGCCTTTGAGATCAAAGCCTAACATCTTGGGTAGTACAAACCAAGGTTTGGAGTACCTTTCAGGTATCTGATGATTCTTTTAGCAGCAGTGAAATGTGACTCTCTTGGATCAGACTGATATCTTGCACATAGGCACACTGCAAATTGTATATCAGGCCTTAAGGAAAGTAGATACATCAGTGGCCCTATCATTCCCCTGAATAAGGTTTAGTTTACTGGTTTATCAGTGAGATCAGGACCAAGATCGTTTGGAGGAACCATTGGAGTCTTTACTGAAGTGCAATCAGTAAGTTCATATTTTTTCAGTAGGTTCCTTGAGCATTTCTCTTGACTGATGGAGATTCCTTTGTCAGTCTGTTTGATTTGAAGTCTAAGGAAGTAAGTGAGTTATCCCATCATACTCATTTCAAACTTCTTTGTCATCAGTTTTTTAAACTGTTTGCAAAGTTTGTAATTTGTTGAGCCAAATATGATGTCATCTACATACACTTGGACTAAACACATCTCCTTTTGTTATATTGATAAACAAGGTATTATCTATCTTTCCTCTTACAAACTTATTTTAGATCAGGAAGGCTGAGAGAGTCTCATACCATGCCCTAGGAGCTTGTTTCAATCCATAAAGGGCTTTGTCAAGCTTACAGACATAGTCAGAAAACTCACTACTTTCAAATCCAGGAGGCTGTTTCACATAAACATCTTCCTTAAGCTTACCATTCAGGAATGCACTTTTCACATCCATTTGGTAGACTTTGAAGTTTATGTAGGTTGCATAGGCAAGGAAGATCCTGATGGCTTCCATTCTAGCAACAGGGGCAAAGGTTTTGTTAGGTCACCTTAATGATTCAACACAAGTATATCTAGTGAGAGAAATTTAGAGAGAGAGAGAGTTTGGTATGGAACACATATAAAATAATAAGAAAGAGTAACTTGCATAAACATGAACTAACCCACTCAAATGAGAGTTTACATTGTTTATATAGAGGAGGGATTAGGGCAACGCCCTCCTTAGGCTTTCTAGAACAATATCTAAGGCCCATGGCTTACTTCATAAGCCTTGGACTATTACAAACATATAAGCCTAATATATTAAGCAACCTATTACAAAACTTAATGATTGACACTTTATATTAATTAAACGTATTCCCAACAATCTCCCCCAAGGGTTGGTCATCAATGGTTGCTTGACGTCATTGTTGCTTCATTGGCTTGACGTCTCATGTATCTTTGTTCTTTGTTGTTGTTGTGATCGAGTAATGGTGTTATTTGCTCCTCATGAACGTCTTTGTCTCTTGTGTCTTTACTCCTTTCCAATATGCTCATACTTCTTTTGACTTTGAATCTTTGTACTTAAGTAGCTCTCATTTCTTTGCTTTGATCTTTATCTTTCAACTTTGTAGATTCTTTTTCTTGAAGCAGAATGTTTCTTTGAACTTTTCTTTGCTTTGATCATTGTGAGAACTTACTTTGACTTTAACTTTCTTTGTGATGTGGGTATGAGCATGTGGAAAATGTTGTGAAGTTGATTGTTAGGAATATAAATATTCATATGAAGACTCGGTCACCCCGAGTACTCATTAGCATTAATTAGCTCGTAGGCTTAATAGTTTAGTTTAGATATTTTATCATTCGTGCAGTTGGGTTGGGTCTTCACCCACTGTCAGCTCACTCCACAGCCCAAGTGGGGCGTCTCATGTATGACTATAAATAGCCCTTCCCACACAAGGGAAGGGTTGGACCTTCTCATTCATCTAATCTAATCTCTTTCACTTTCTCTAACTACAAGGTTCCATATCCTCCTTCTTTCTCACTCTAGATTCGGCCAAAACCACAACAACCATACGAGTTATGATTTAGTGTTACTTACAATTGGTATCAGAGAGCCTTGGTTTGATCTTTTGGTGTGTGGGTACTCGGATTTTTTATTGGTTTTTGTGGTTTTTTCTTGGTTCGACTAGTTATTAGTGAAAACACATTGGTTCGACTTTGTTTGTGGTTTGATTTGTTAAAAGCTTGTACTTTCTTGATTAGGATTGTGGTATAAGCTTAGTTTAGTGGTTGGATAGCCTGTTTCATCCGGTTATTAGTGTATTTAAGTCAATTCGTGTGCTATTTTGAAGTTGCTCCTCGTTGCAATTTGAGTCTCGATAAGATTTTCATCGTTGCGATTTGAGTTGATTAGGGTATTTCTGTGTTGCGATTTGGGTATTGCTTGTTCTGCGATTTAGCGTTTTACTTAAAAGGAGAAAGAAGACAAATCGCAAGAAAGTGACAGTTTTGTCCATTTGTGAATTACAATTTGATCTTTGCGATTTGAGTCACTGTCTGTGTTGCAATTTGGGAATTAGTTGTTCTGCAATTTGGCGTTTCACTTAAAAGGGGAAAGAAGACAAATCGCAAGAAAGTGACTATTTTTTCCGGTTGTGAATTACGATTTGACACTTGTGATTTGAGCCTGCGATTTGAGTGAGCCTGCGATTTGAGTCTTTGCGATTTGAGTCACTGCTATTTGACTAGTTGCGATTTGATTAGTTGCGAATTGACAAGTTGCGATTTGACTAGTTGCAACTTGACTAATTGTGATTTGACCAGTTGCGATTTGACATTGCGAGTTGATACTTGCGAATTGACTTATTGCGATATGGTTAATTGCGATTTGACTTGTTGCGATTTGACTAATTGTGACTTGACTTGTTGCGATTTGATCAGTTGCGACTTGACTTCTGTGACTTGATTTTTGAAGAACAGCATTGCAACTTACCTTTGGTTACTGATTGTGATTTGCAAACCTTATCATATCACACTCAAGTAATCAGTATCTTACGGTTTCTTTTGTTGATTTTATAAAATCCCGCGAAAGATTCGATTTCTCGGTTTATATCACAAGAGTTGTAAAATCCCGTGTAAGTTCACATCATGGCAAGCACTTCTTCTGATGACATTCAAGCTGCCGGGTCCGATACCCGCCCTCCTATGCTTGATAGGACGGATTACGAGTCATGGGCACAAAAAACTCGACTCTACTGCTTGGGAAAAGGGAATGGATTCGACATTCTTAAATCCATTGATGAAGGACCCTTTCAAATGGGCACCACTAGAGATGTTGTCACTACCACTGAGGATGGAACTGTCACTTTTGGAATCGACAGGCCACGCACTTACAACGATCTTAATGAGGAGGAAAAGAAGCGTTATGATGCAGACATTAGAGCTTCTAACATCGTGATTCAAGGACTTCCCAAAGATGTTTACAAGCTTATCAACTTCAACACTGAAGCCAAAGCTGTTCGGGACAATGTCAAAATGCATCTGGCTGGATCTTAACTGACCAAAGAAGATCGTGAATCGCAGTTGTATGATGAATTTGAGCATTTCAAGATGAATCCTGGGGAAAACATCACTGACTATTATGTGAGATTTCACAAGCTTGTGAATGACATGAGAATCATCAGGATGACAATGCCAAATATCCAACTTAATTCTAAGTTTGTGAACAACATGTCACCTGAGTGGGTTAGATTTGTTACAGCCGTGAAGCTCAACAAAGGATTGAGACAGACCAATTATGAACAGTTGTATGCTTACTTACAACAACATGAAAAGCATGTTGTCTATGATCGTCAACTGAGGGGAAAACTCAATCCAACAACATCTAATGATTCTCTTGCATTTGACTCAAATATTCAGCCGTTCAATCAATCCTCACTTGATCAAGTTTATCACTAGCCCTTTTCATCATAGAATCAGACTTCATTTGCCCAATCATCGTTGCACCCACCATCTGCTGTGAACTCCCAACTGGATTCAGGATACTCTCATACTGACAAGATGATTGATAATCTCTCTAACCAAGTTTCCTTACTTGTCCAACAGTTCAGAGCAACACTCCCTCAAACCAACAACCAACTTCGAACTTCATCAAACCCACGTAATCAAGTAACTGTGGAGGATGGAAGGTTTGTGGTTCAGAATGTTCAAGGAAGGCAGAATGTGAATCAAAGGAACATTGGTCGGGGTAATATACAGAACAGAGTTGGGAATACTAATCAGGGGCAGGGAAGGCAACCCAAGTGTTACAACTGTGGTGGACTAGGACACATAGCAAGGAACTGCACTCAACCAAAGCGTCCATAGAACTCTGACTACTTCAAAGATAAGATGCTATTGATGCAAGCTCAAGAGAATGGAGCAGCTTTGGACGAAGAAGAGTTATTGTTTCTTGCTGGTGATAGGGGGAATACGTTTGATGCTGATGTGGATGATCAACCAGTTCAGGACTTGGCACTAAATGATCCCAACATCTTCCAAGCTGGTGACTGCATTTTTTTGACTAAGATGTTGATGATGAACCCACTGCTCAAACCATCTTCATGGCTAATTTGTCTTATGTAGGCTCTTCACCACAACAAGCTGGTCCTTCCAATGCATCAATCGTATCTGAGGTACTAAAGCTTTATGACACCCATAATATGGTAGATGAACAGAAGATTCCCAACAAATTACAACAGACAGATGTTGTTGAACCAGATACTGTTGATATGGGAAACAGTTATGTTATTTCATATGAACAATATATGAATCACAACGACGTGTCTGCTGTACCAAGTAGTGCATCTTCTGTTGTAGATAATAATTGTGAGTTGCATGAGAACACCGTGTTTATCCCTGATGACACTTTGACCACTAGACTTAATATCTATAAAGAACAGGTGGCCATATATGAACAACGTGCAAAATTTGAGCTAACTGAACGTGAGCAGAAAATGGATAGTCAAATGCGTACATTCATAACAGAACGTAATTTAAGGGAAGAAACATTGAAAAAGGAGTTATATTCTTTACGAAAACAACTGGATCAGACTGTCAAACAAAAACAGGAGATTCAAGAATGTGGCATCTTTGAAGAGAGTGAAGTAATAAGTAGAGAAAGAATGGCTGAAAAAATAAAGGATCCCAAATGTATAGCTAATCGAGTCATAATCAAACCCCATGATTACTATGAGGAGAACCGATTGACTGTCTTTGCACCTCAAACTAAGTTGACGCCAGAACAAATATTTTGGTCTTTGGACGTAGAAAATAGAAAGGCCGAAGAACTTAAAGCCAAGACTCCACCCCTTAGAAAAATAGCGGCTGCAACGGTGTACCCACCCAATACACCCAGCCACTTAGTTCCTTAACTCTTCTCACAGAATGTAAAACTCTAATTAGCATATATGTTCTTTGTCAACTATTTGCTGATTTTGATAAAACATGTAAGAAGAGAATTACACCAACAGGAATTACTGAAGGGGAAATGGGTTTTGAATTAACAAAACAGTGCTACTTAACTGAGGTCATTCCATTTTTTAAACTTCTCAAAGAACATTTTGAGGGCATGCAAAAAACCCTTGAAACTGAATTAAAAGAGATGAAAGGAGTGTTTAAAGATATGGAAAACATAGAGAAACAAAATGCTATTGATCTTAAATGCTGTGAGATTGAAAGAAAGAATATTATCATCACCAATGAGAATTTGATTGCTAGATGTATTGCACGGGATGTATTTTATACTGCTATTGATTCTGCATTAACTACTTGTCAATTTCATGAGTTGTCTATTGCTTGGAATGTTTCTCAGAATCGTGTTGTTGAGCTTGAGGGGGAGAATTTAAAATTGCATGAGAAAATCCAAAACGAAGACCATGATAACATGGTCAGGCATTTTTCAAAACTAGAGGTTGATAATCTTAATTTGCAATTAAAATATCAATATTTAGAAGAAAGAGTTAAAATCTCAAATGCCAAAACATCTTTGGATGCTCCTAAAATTGATGCATATTTTGAATTAAGCAAACGAGATGAAAAAATTCAAGCTCACACTAACACGATTCGAAAACTGAGGGCCCAAATTGCCCAATTGAAATCAAATAAGAGTGATGTGACTGGCACCCATAGACCATCATCTTTAGATTCTCAGAATTTTCACTATCAAGACACCATCAATAAACTACAACATGAAAATGATTGTTTTCAAGCTGAAAATTCAAAAATCAAACAGCATTACAAAGAGTTATATGATTTGATTAAAATCACACGTAACAAATCCAATGAAAAAATAACTTCTTTACTTAATGAGATTGAGAATCTAAAGGCTCAGGTGAAAGGAAAAATGCCAGTCATCACCAGTGATAATGTTGTTCCAAAAGTTTCTACTTGTAGTAAGTATGCAATTGATGATGTGCCTATTCCGCTTCCCTTAAGGAACAATAGGTCTACTCATCAAGTATATCTCACTCACCTTAAGGATAGCCTTGATACCCTTCATGAGATCGTAGAAGAGGATTGGATAGATAAACCACTTGATAGTGCGGTTGTAGATGCCTGCTTCCTCACTAAACGATCTCAGGAACTCTTAGAATACGTCATTGGCACATGTCCTAAGACTGATAGCAAGCGAGATAGGTTTATTGCATCATCCTCAATGACTAAGAAAAAGCATGTAACCTTTGACGCACCCTTGGAAACTTCAGATCCCAACACATCAAAACATGTTCAGCAACTGGAAGTGAAAAAGACTAAGATTCCAATCAGTCCTTCTACAGAAGTTAACAGAGACACTAAAGCTAGCGAGTCAAAACCTAGGAGAAATATAAAGAATTATAGGACTTCACCAGCTAAAAGTGTTCCTAAGAAGAAAGTAGAAGACCACATGAGGAACAATAAGTCAGATTTGAACAAACGGAATCATAATTCAAATCCTAATTCACTTTGCAAAACATGTAATGATTGTTTAATTTTGGGTAATCATGATAAATGTGTTGAGAAATTTTTGAAGTCATCCAACAAAACCCCTGTCAAGCAAGTTTGGAGAGCCAAGCATGTCAAGCAAACCTAGAAAGCAACAGGAAATATGTTTGCTAATGTTGGTTATCAATGGAAGCCCACTGGAAGGAAATTCACTTTAGGAGAACAGTGCCCTTTAACTAGGATAACTAAGTCTAAAGTAGTGCTTGTACGTCAATGGAAGCCAACTGGAAGGAAATTCCCTGTAGAAGAATAGTTCCCTTTAATTAGGTCTACTAAATCCGAAACAGTGCCTTTAATACAACCCAAACACGTTAGTACTAGTGAAAGTGTCATCACTGAGAGATTTTGTAACAATCCTCATACATCGTTAACTATGTACCAACCTAGAAACAAACAGAAAAAGGCTACTTCCACTAGCATTCCAACTTCTACTGAAACTCAGGAAAATGATGCTCCTGTTCCCATTAACCAACTGGACCCCAACTTAAATTGGGGATCCGGCACTCCAAACTCTCTATTTTCGTCTGTTTTCAAATTCAGGTCATACAGATCATTCTTTGATATTTGGACTCAGGCTGCTCACAACATATGAGGGGAAATCACAAAATGACGATTGAACACAACAGTTCAAGCCTCGTTCTTTTGCGAAATATGTCGTTTGAACACATCAGTTCAAGCCTCATTCTTCAGCGAAATATGATGTTTGAACACATCAATTTAAGCCTCGCTCCTCAACGACAATGACATTTGAACACTGCAGTTCAAGCCTCAGGCCTCAATGTCTACATAATGGCGTCTGCTGAAAACACTCCAGGCCCCGTTCCTCAAAGAAAAGATAGGCGTACTCTTGAGTGTGCTTTATCTTTGGAAGAAGAGAAATCTTCTTGTTTCTTGCTATTCTCATCAACAAGGTTCATACTTGTTCCATGCTCGTTCAGTCATCAAGTGGATCTACTTTCATTAGATTGTATTTTTATTTACTCGATCAAAAATGGCAACCTCAAATGCAATTTTTGAGGGGGAGAAGTGTGAACAGTGGATCAACCTCATATGCACTTGTTCAATAAAAAATGGCAACCTCATATGCAATTTTTGAGGGGGAGAAGTGTGAACAGTGGATCAACGTACATTTAATTGTATGTTCACTCACTTGTTGGGCATGTGACTCTAATTGTGACTACAGAGTTGATCAGGTATCACTTATTCGAGATTGAAGTTGACTTTCACAAAGGCCTGATCTTATTTTATTTTGAAGTCGGGGTTGGTTAGATGCATGACTTTCAATGATAACTTGCTCTTGCTTAAGATTTAAGTTGAAGACTTAGTTTATCTAGTTACCAGCAGTCGGGGTAAATGTTTGGTTAACTATCACTTAAAGGAGTTATGTTGTAGTACTCAGTGTCACACGCCGATGACGTTGTGGATAATCGCAAGAGGTGTTAATGTCTCATACTTTGGTTGGGTATTGAGTACTTAGAGATTTGCTTGGAGCATAAAATTCTCTACACCGTTCTTCTAACATTAGTGCAAGCTTAAGTCACGAGAACGGGGAATTCTACTTCAGTTTCAAGTTTGGTATATCGGGTTTGCTCCATCAGTTATCACTTCAAATAGCCTACTTAAGGGTTGGTAAAGATAGTCAGAGAGAGTTTCGGTAGCGGTTGATTCTCACCTGATACATTTGAGCCAATTTTGTTCTTCTCACAAGACTTTAAGTATATGTGCGTAAAATGTGTTGCTGATTATGATGTATCAAAACCAGCAAGGGGGAAGGAGACATACATCTGAACGCACAACGAGTACACGTGATGAACTTTATACTTCTTCTTAATTAAAGTTATTCCGGGAAGACAAATGTCAAAACCGCAGAGAAAATCAGTGTTTTATCCCGTGGCTTTTGGTGTATTATTCCAACTACGTGGGGGAAGAGATGTAAGAAACAGTTTCTGATGATTAAAGAGGTACACAATTGTATGATGATTCCTCTGGTTAGTCGGTATCCTATAGAAGGAAATGTGTTCATCCGGGACTTACATGATTTTTTACGGTACTGTTTTGGTGTTATCATTTTGACTACATCCGGTACTCAGTTGCTTTTGTGCGACTGTCTTGGTGTTATCATTTCGACTACATACGGGATAAATTGCTTACACTCGGGACTTAGTTGACTTTGGTGTAACAATTCTCATCTGCAATTTCCTGAAGGGAGAAAAGTGCATTTCTGAGTCTTAATTGATTTTGATGTTACGTTTTCGACTTCATTAATGGGATTGAGTGTGTACTTTGGGTTTTTGAGCTTCTTACAATGAGACTGATTGCATCACTTCAACTACTTGGGGGAAGTGGCCTCTTGATACTTTTGGTATGCATTACTTCAGCCTTCAGCTGGAAGAAATATGAGAAGAATTACTCAAGCGTGAGATGATACGTTGCTAATCTATTTGATGATCCCCCGAACGGATAATCACGATGATTATTCTTAAAAGGAGCAGCAATATTTGATGTGGTTTGCTACGGATTCCGCTGTGAACTTAACGAATGTAAGCTTGAAAGAGAGCTTTGAAACTGCTCAAAAAGAAGATTGTCGGTTTGGAGGGAAGCTATCAAAGCTTCACATTGAGAAGGTTTAAGTTCAGATGATTATTCAGGAGCCTCGAAAGCTTTGGTGGTGAAAGTTTAAGAGATGTTGACTACAGACTTCTACAACGTACAGAACGATATCCTTATTTCGGTATTCATTTCAACATCTTCTTAAATTGAATAATATATTTTGTACATATCTTAAACCAAAATGTATATAGAAAAATATAAAACCAAAATGTAAAAAGAAAAATATAAAACCAAGAAAAACCATAAAAATCAGAAAAATAGAAAATTCCAAAAATAGTTTTTCAAGGCATGTCTTCTGGTATCGATAACATTTACGGTCCTAGAAATGTCATTCAATAATGAAACGGGTCTTTAAATGAAGTTCGAGCAGAAGTTAAAAAAAATTCAAAACATGCCTAAATGGCTTGCAGTTACTTCAGACTGTAACCCGTTCTTCATTATAGGGAAAGCACGTCGCTAAAAAGACGGTTGTTCCTCCCACTGGGTGAAGTTCACCCGGGCATGGATTACTTTATATCCATGTTTCTTCGATTTAATGTACGTTTCAGTGCATCATCTCTCGTATAAGAAGAGAAGTCTTTTTTACATCACAGATACTTTTCCATCAATGATTCTTCAGAAAAGTATTTGTGCTAAACTTGGTGGTACCATGAATTTTTTTGGAAATCAATCAGAATTAAACTTTTCATCAAAATCTATCACTCAATCAATGACTACAGCTCTTTAAATAGAAAACGGGTCATCGATTGAGGGGGAGAGTGATTTCAAAATTTCATGTCATCAAAACATGTCACTTTGTACATAATAAGCAGTGAATAAAATGTGGTTGTTATTTGTCAGTGTATGATTTTTGTTAAATTCAAATCTTCCACACCTATCATACCTGACACTAACATTCTCCCTTATAGATTGAGGGGGAGCATCGTAATGTTCCATTATCAGCACTTATTAAACCTGATCACATTTTCTCCCATATTTTCTAAACTTATTTAAATCAATTGGGATCACAAAATCTCAAAAGGTTCAAAATTTTTGATCGGGGGAGAGAATGTGATTTAAATATGCAATCTGATAAAAATGTGATGTTTTAGACTTAAATATAAGCTCTCCCATATGTGCTAAACTCTTTTGTATATCAATGCACATATTGAGGGGGAGCAAATGGTTTGTGGTGACAAAAAGAATGTGGCATCTTTGGTAGTATCTCATGTGAACGCAACTCAGACTTCACTAATGAATTGACGAAAAACAAATTGTTGTTAATCGAAAGGACTTGTCCTGGCCGGGTAATAATTTCAAGCTGGTCTAACCAGTGATGTAAGCGTGTCTCGAAGAGGACTTGTCTGAGTAGAGTGTACCGTTTCGAGAAACTTTCTGTGGACTTGACCAGGCCGGGTAATAATTTCAAGCTAGTCTAACTAGTGATGTAAGCGTGTCTCGAATCGGTCATGTTCACTGAAAGTGGATCAATTCAAAAAGTGCAAGCTCTACCCAACATGGCCAAATTTATAATAAAAACACCTAAGCACATGTTAAGGGGGAGCATTTGAAAAGTTCAAAATTCTCAAAGTGTTAGCAAAAAGTGTTTCTTAATTATAAACACTTTGAGAGATTTTTCAAATAAATGGTTTACGGCAACATAGGATAGTCATGGTGTTATAAGGTGGCTGAGGTTAGGAAAACTGTCCTTTGATCTGCCAGAGCCGGAGGGATCTACCAAAGGACAATACCGAATAGTTAGTATTATAAAGTCCTTAGGTATGATTACGAAAAAAAGGAGTAATATGAGAAAGGAGATAGAAGGGGTTGAAGAATTAAAAAGAAATGCAATGAGAAAGGGTGAAAAGAAATAGCCCTCCAATTATTCAACCTTAGGGCAGAAACCGGGTTCAATTCATATGCTATTGGTTGTTACTAAGGTAACGCCGGTGTTGAAGACCAGACGTCATGGACCCAGTGACGCACTACACTAAACCTTCTAAGCCACTCAAGTTCTCTTAAAAGGACTTTTTTCATTCTCACGGGGAACCCTGGATAATCTATCGACTGCTCATCACGAGTTATGTTGATATTGAAACAGGAGACACCACTCCAGTCTCCGACTACGAAAATGCACTTATCGAGTCTAGAGCCACGAGATGCATCATAAGATCTCATAGGAACACATGTTACTTCTACACTGGTTGTTCAATATTAAGTACACCAGTTGTATATTTATGAGTCCTACGCAGATCTTAGCAATCTGCCAGAACATTCATGAGGGAATTTACAAATGTAATTCTCAGTGATTGAATGGAAATTCCTGCCAGGGTCAACATCAAACAGCCCTGAAAGCAGGTCACTTTCGTAATTCCTTGTGGATTACGCTTAGTGGCCGTGGCGGTTTCAAACGGTCTATAGTCATGGAGTGAACTCCAGCGACTCACCTAATCGTTGATGTATTTGGGTAGATCTTGTAAGCCCTCTCGGGGGTATCCGATTTAGGAACGGCCTTGGTAAGGATTAGAGAAAGTTTTCACACTATGTTGTTAACAATCTCGAAGTCCGAACCTGTAAGTACCGGATGTTTTATTGCTAACTGTCGTATGCAGGAATCCCTGGCGGTTGCAGCTGATTGCCGAAAAGATGCCGATCCATCACCCCATGCTCACACTTCCCCAACATTAACAAAGAAATTATGATAATTGAAAGGCCTTCAACACTGCTTTCGCAACTCTGATGCTCAAAATCATGATCCAAAAAAGGTGTGAGCATGTCGGTCCTAAGATCACAATATCACATAGAGACAATACTGCAGAAAGATAACTTCAGGACGTGCGTTGGATGATGGCCTCAAAGATCA
The DNA here is from genome assembly GCA_021014915.2 of Artemisia tridentata subsp. tridentata. NCBI lineage: Eukaryota > Viridiplantae > Streptophyta > Magnoliopsida > Asterales > Asteraceae > Artemisia > Artemisia tridentata. The sequence continues at coordinate 318,777,321 of CP139508.1, read as the reverse complement.
TCCAAGACAAAAGAACAGTCATCAAAAGTTCACTGCTGAAAGCACAAAGATTAAAGACTTAGAAGAATCAAAGACTACGAGCTAGGAATTCAAATTCATGTAATAGAATCCTAGAATTCAAAGTGTAATTTCCGGGGTGACCTCCCTTAGGGGGATATTGTTAGGAATACAAAGATTCATATTTTATCATTCGTGGAGTTGGGTTAGGTCTTTACCCACAGTCAGCTCACTCCATAGCCCAAGTGGGGCATCTCATGTATGACTATAAATAGCCCTTCCCACACAAGGGAAGGGTTGGACCTTCTCATTCATCTAATCTAATCTCTTTCACTTTCTCTCTCTACAAGGTTCCATATCCTCCTTCTTTCTCACTCTAGATTCGGCCAAAACCACAACAACCATACGTGTTATGATTTAGTGTTACTTACAATGATGATAATAATGGTGGTTATGGAACTCCCGGTCTCCATGAGTACCTGCATGAAAACAGTTAGCAATAAAGCTTCCAGCACTTACAGGTTCGAACTTCGAGATCATTAACAGCATAGTGTGAACACTTTCTCTAATCCTTACCAAGGCTGTTCCTGAACCGGATACCCCCAATAGGGCTTACACAGATACACCGAAGCACATCAACGATTCAGGTGAGCCGCTGAAATATACCGAAAGTATCACTCCACGACTGTAGACCGTTTGAAACATAGTAACAACCACCATGATATGAGTGGCAAGATTTAAAGATCTAATAAAAGACTTTTACTACTTGTGTTCCTTTTGGTGATCACAAGTGTATGTTTTGGAAAGTGTATCCTAAGAGATCTTTTTATGAATCTCGTGGCTCTAAACTCGATTAAGTGCATTTTTGGTTTTATTAGTCGGAGGCATGGAGCAGAGTGCCTCCTTTTCAATATCAACACATCTCGAAGTGAGAGGTCGATAAAATATGTGAGGTTCTCCATGAGAAATGAAACCAGTATCTTTTAAGAGATACCTGAGTGGCTAGAAGGTTAAATGCAATGTGTCACTGGGTTCATGACGTCTTGTCTTCAATACTGGCATCACCTTGGTGATAACCAGTAGCATATGAATTTAACCCGGTTTCTGCACTAAGGTTGAACAGTTGGAGGGCTATTTCCTTTCACCCTTTCATTTACATTTCTTTTTAATTCTTCAACCCCTTCTTTCTCATTTTATTTCTTTACTCTTTTTTCAATCATACTTAAGGACTTCTAGTACTAAATTAATGGTATTGTCCATGGGTAGATCCCTCCGGTCCTAGCAGATCATAGGACATATTTCCTAACCTTAGTCACCTTATAACTCCATGACTATCCTATGCTGCCATAAACCATTCATTTGAAAATCTCTCAAAGTGTTTATGATTATAAAACATATTTTATTAACACTTTGAGAGTTTTCCATTTTCAGAAATACTCCCCATTCACATGTGCTCATAAGTTTTAAAGATAAGTTTGCACATGTTAAGTGGAGTTTGCACTTTTGAATTGATTGATTTTCAGTGATCATGACCGATTCGAGACACGCTTACATCACTAGTTAGACTAGCTTGAAATTATTACCCGTCCTGGTCACATTCAAAGAAAATCTCTTGAAACGGTACACTCTACTCAGACAAGTCCTATTCGAGACACGCTTGCATCACTGGTTAGACCAGCTTGAAATTATTACCCATCCAGGATAAGTCCTTTCAATTAATGACAGTTAAGTTTCGTCAATTCATTGGTAATATCTGAGTCCATACATTTGAGACCGTATTTTAATCACTTTATATTCTCCCCCTCAAAAATAACATATTGATGTTGGTTTTGGAAAACATTTTGATTAAAATATGCTTTTTGAGGTTTGTGGGAAGAAATGAATAAGAACTTTTTCATTTGTGAACAAAGATTGTTTCAAATACTCCACCTCAATAAGTGAAATAACTTTTTGAGGTTTTGATTATGAAAGGGAATACTTGTTCTTTTGAGCAGAATTATGAAAGTCTCAAAATTAGATTATTTCTACTCAAAAGTAAGAAGCTTTCGCTCCTTATATTAGGATTAAGGCACTGAAGCGTACCTCAGGTTCCTTTCTTTACAAAGAACGGGTTGTGCACTATTATGTGTGCACAAGCCATTGTATCACAAACAAATCATATATCAAGAATGTTAAATACTCACAAACTACACAATCATTCAGGTCGTTGGAATGTCAAGATCGGGAAGCTTGGTCTCCCACCAACATAGCTCTCCAACCGTCTGATCCGATCCCTACGCTTCAACCTCTGTTCAATTCTGGTGATGAACCTGCGGACTTCTCTAGCTTCCTTTGAATTCCATCTTTTGCTCCCGAAGAGATCTATTTCCTTTAATCGGCTATTCAAACCATCACGAACTGACTTCAAGGTGTCATCACAGAACTTGTGAATTTCGGTACGCCAAGAAGCAATTGTGAGAAAAGGCACTTCTGTAGATGAATCCAAAAGCAGGTTCTTTCATTAGTGTGTATTGTGACAGCTGATTGATGTTGTTGAAGTGAAGAGTCGGTGCTGTCAAGTTCAACTTCCTCTGATAACTTTCAACAACTAATTGTAGATCTTCAACATGTTCCCGAATGATGATGCTCCTTATGAAGATCAGAAGAGAAGTAATGAATGCAAGCTTCATATCCATTGGTAGATTACACAGTTTCCCTTGAACTTTGAGAAGGTACATATCTTCAATGTCATTCAGGTTCAACCGTGGAAAGTCAGTTTCTAAGAATTCATACTCCTTTTCATCTTGATGCTTGACGGTGATCTTCTTCGGAAAATAGTATCCCCATTTAGTAGCTGTTGAGTTAAACTGGATGGCAACCATTCGTTGGTTGTGCATTACATCCCCCTTTGTTTGTTCTAGCCTGCTACTATGGTAGAAGAGCTTTCGCCTTTCATTCCAGTGATGAATCCCGTACACCGCATCTCTATCGTACTCCACAAGCTTGTCAACGAATAGATGTTTTGCATCTTCTTCTATTGCGGTGTTTAAGTACCATGCAGCTAGGATTCTGAGGGTTAAGGATGTTGCATACTTCTTTGCGGATGTGTTTCCATGTTGCAAAAACTCCAGGTCGGTGTTGAAGAAGAAATGGAATGGAATCCTTGGTTGCTCTGGTTTTCCCACCATTGGTAGTGGCTTGGTCCAATCTATGTAATATTGTAGCAACCTTCTTTGCGGATGTGTTTCCATGTTGCAAAATCTCCAGGTCAGTGTTGAAGAAGAAATGGAATGGAATCCTTGGTTGCTCTGGTTTTCCCACCATTGGTAGTGGCTTTGTCCAATCTGTGTAATATTGTAGCAACCTGTAAATTTCCCTATTGGTTTGTAAATGCTAATCAAGTATTAATTACCATTACTGTACAGTTAACCATTTTTACGAGCAAAATTTGAAAATTTTGTTTATTACACTACAATAATTCAAACACGTTGATACGTTATTCACAAACACTTTGGAACGAGCTTACACACGGACCACGACAATCACATACACAAATAATAAACCAAACGGATCCTTATACTATTCTCGGCCCAATTTTTGAGCCTGTTACTATTCAAGCCCAACCTAACTTATATTAATTCTTATATTTCGCTCGGCCTAACACCCCAACACTTGGCTTCGATATCTTTTGATTTTGACACACAAACTATGCAACTTTTTACATGGATCGAATCTCCACACTCCAAATAATCAGGATGACAAGTCTCACTTTCTAATTTGAACAATTGATCACTTAACGAGACTCAAAGTGAACCTCACACGACACATGTACAAGTTCACACAATTTTAACCAATTTCGACACAACTACTTTTCACCTAGACATTTTAATTTTCCCTAGTCGAATATAAGGTCACAAACTTGTTTATCACCTTTCCTACATTTTGGTCACGTTAAAAACATTGTTTTGGACCCTTTATACGTGTATCACACCACCTTTTTGGGTGTTATAAGTCCTTTGCAACTCATTTCCAACTCCTATTCACGTTTTCCATATATCATGCATCGTACATATTTCTATTCGAACAAATTTTACTTTCTATGCGTTTTTACGTTTTCTAGTGTTTATTTTACGTAACACATTTGACCTCCAATTCATAGATGGCTAGAATAATCAAGATATACATTTATTCGACACTTAAATTTACATTATAATTCTTATCGAGACATGTTTTGATCATATATTGCATCGTACCTTTATTAAGTCACATTTATCATTTTTGGACACATTGATTATTCGACTAAGAAACAGTCCCATAAAATCAAATTTATATATGTAACATATCATTTTTATTGCTCGACTTGATTCTTTACAACCCCACCTAATAAGCTGTTAAAATAAGCTCACGTTATAAGCTCTAAAAAGCCCTTTTTATACCCACAAGCAATCGCTATTCAAACAGTCCCAAAACTTACTCATTTTTATCGAGTGGGCTTTTTAAACCAATAAGCAGTCCAATAAGCACTCTCAATAAGCAGTTGGTATAAGCTCTTTTGTTATGTTTTTAAGACCATGAAATAAGCCCAAAACCAAGCTCAATATACTTTTAAACCCATCGGATCAATATTTCATAATGGGCCTTGGTTTATTTTGTTAAAAGCCCAATAATCACCTAATAAGCAACTTTCGATAATAAGTAGTTCCATAAGACTCAAATAAGCTTTTTGAAGATATTACAACTTTCGGATAACTTAATATACCATTTTTGTGAATTTTGGACTTAATTTGCAAAATATATTACATATCGAGTTAAAAGTGTCACTTTCACATAAATAGGTCTCAAACTGTCATTTCAGTAACTTGTGGGTGGAAATTGTTCATCCAGTAAACAGAAGGTTTAAAATGTAATATTGGACCCTTTTTGGACTAAAAGTGAAAATATAACTAACCAAGGACTAACGGTACAAAAGTTAATCCGTTAGGGTAAAAAATGTAAATTGTGTATAAGTTCAGGGACTATACAGTAACTTTATTACATGCATATTCCATTTCATATTTTTCACTGTTTCATTTCAAACATGAGCATTTTACAATTCGTACCATATATTCAATCACGTAACGTTTATATATTTATATAACGAATTTCAACGAATAAACTTAACGTATCATTCAACCACTTTCGAGGAAACGATATTTGTGGATTCAATAACGTAAAAACAATACAATATTATATATAATATTATTTTTGAACTTTAAGCATTTTAAGCATATCATCCACTCACATCACGAACTAAATCGTTATCCGATGCACATTTCACAATTACTATTCGTATTAAGTCAAAACTATCAAATTCTCAGACTTTACTATTATTCAGGTCGTGTGTTGGAGTAGTTCCCATAATTCACTTGATTTCACATTTCACCTTTGCCAATTACACTCAAGGTGAGTCATAGCCCTACTTTTACTCGTTTAATAACTTTACACTCTTTGGGGGAGATACATGCTATACAATAGAACACAAGTAATTTATGTATGCTATACCTGATTGATATTGCCTAAGTTACTCTATTTCCAAAAGCCCCTCACATCATGAACCATTAATCACTTGCGAGTGAACGCGAATATAGTGAATAGATCTATTGGAGGCTGACTGCCTATATGAACTAGTGCCGGATGGATAGCCTTAGTTGCTAGCTGGATTATTCGAATGCATTATATTTAAAGGAAATAGGAAGATGGCAATCTCCTACACGAGGGCCATATTTCACACCGGTTACAATACACTGTTAACGTTTGTGTGTCATGAGACTTAGGGCAATATATCCAACTGAAAATCACTATTTCAAATTATGATTGTAATTCACAGGCAATCATAAACTTGTGTTCAAACTGATTACAATTACAAACACTGTGATTTCACTCAACTATTTTGTTGACTTTTATATCTCAGGTAATTAACGGAGCATCTCAAGGCACGAAGTGGACATTAGACTGATGGTTCTTGTGGTGTTAAATAAATTATGTCATTCATTTTAAACTACTACACCTTTTGTGGGATATTACAACACTGAAATTTCACTTTTGTATCTCAATTATTATTTGAATGACAATAACTTTCAAAACGCCTCTTTTGAGTCGTTTTCTATGATTATGACAATGATCCTCCCCGTAATACCCCGATTAATCTTTCGCAGTTAACTCATAATTTAGGGGATGTTAGAGATTGGCATCAAAGACATAGTTGTAGAGAACCAAATGTTTTTAAACAATGGACTATAACTACACTTTCAAAATGAATCACTTTACACCATACCACTTTACGCCCTCCGTGCCTGCATATTTCACAAACACCGTGTTCAGTATATTACCTATCAAGATTATTTCACATTGATCTTCACATACTTGATTATTTCACATTAATTTTCACACACATGATGTTATTGATTACTTACATTTACTACTTTCGGGTTATTGCAGTACCATGTCTACAGTGTCGCACCTTAGCACTTCATCATCGGACATGGAGTCCGAGGACACTTTATCATCTATCACCTCACCCATAGTTCCTAGCACTTCGGCCGCTACAGTGTCGAACATCGCATCAGACGAAACGCAGCCCTTTGAGGAGGGTGAAGTCGTCGCTACACCACCCATGACACCTGTTGCACCAGGTAACCCAGATTCACCCATATCAGAAGAACCGTACATACTAGCTAGACGGGCATACATTTCACCACCACACCCGGAGAACCGTCCAGTTTCTCCCACTTACACCCCACTTACCGATGATCAGTATATTAAGACTCAGCAATGGCTGCCTGCAGAAGATTCAGAGACACCATTACCTACACCACCACCCCCACCTGCATCGATAGTCCGGCGCAGACGAGTCAGGCTCTTAGAACCCTATGAGCCCGAACCATTTATGACACCATTTCGGAGCCATCCCAATGGCCTTTCAGGATGCATACACCTCGCAAGAGGGTACGACTACCAATAATTCCGATTATACCACCATCACCACCCCTATCCCCTACTTCACCACTCGACATGATCAGGATGACACCACCATTATCTCCTGAGTATCAGTATGCATTGCCACCACTACGATCATCACCCCCTCCACCATCGGTTAGACCCAACCACTTGTTCAACCTACTCACCCAATCTTACCCGTTTGCACCCCACCATAGGGAGTCGACTCCAGAGGAGGATCTACCCTCTTAGATTCGGGCCCGTATAGCAGGTCCCAGTCATTCACCTTCATCATCATTACTAATCCCATCTGGTTTCACTCCTCTAGCCCGAGTCTTTGAGACTGGAGAGAGCTCCAGGGCAGCAGTAGCCCGCACACCTACTCCTTCCACCATCATGACGCGACTGGAACATCATGAGGAGCAGATCGATACACTCCTAAGCATAGTTGACAGAACACCGCTCGACCGCCCTGAGACGGTCAACGGTACCCTACATGGCCTTGTATCCGATAGGATGGATCATCAGGATGGTCTGATTAGGATACAGTCAGAGATGTTCGAGACACGCTCCCACATGACAATTTTAAGATGGGAGGGACAGGGAGAGATTGAGGAAGCTTTACAAGCTCGCCGCAGAGCCGATACATTAGAGAACCTCATGGAGGACATGCAGGTCCAGCATCAGACCAACATACAGAGACTTCTGGATCAGATTTTAGATCTCACAGGGCCCATGGATGAGACTTCCAGCAGTTAGGCATAGTAAACATGTGTATAATTTTGAGGCATCTTAGCCTGCCGTATGTGGCATTAATAAAGGACGTTGTAATCATTCTGTTTTGTAACACAATTGATTCAAGTTATTAATATATGTTGTTGGTTATGATTTACTATATATTGATGTGGATTTATGCTATTGTGGTCGTTCATGTGTATTGTGATTGTGTTCAGACATGTCGTGATGTTACTTGTGATTGTTATGGTTCTTTGAATGTTACAACTGGGATATAATTACAAACAATTAATAAAGAAAATTTCAAAAGAAACTTGATAAATGTAGAGAAAGTTGCTGAACTTCAGCTTTTTTAGATGATGAATCACTTTGTTCCTTAGCAATCCTATACCAAGAGTTGATAATTTACTTACGATAGTACCCAAACGTGTCGTGATTGTATGATTCTCAGTTGGTTGCGATTTCACATTGTGACAATATTGTTAGGATTTGTATACAATTACCCTATTACTCAATTTATTCTAACATGGTCATTATGTGGATTCTAAATCTGTGTTTTCTTATGATATTAATAGAACAATGCCTCGCACAAGAAAGGAAACTGCCACCCCCGCAACAGCAATGACTCCTGCAGCTATCCAAAAACTGGTAGCCGATAGCGTTGTTGCAGCTCTTGAGACTCAAGCGGCTACCATAGCCCGCTCGAGTAACAACAACCGATGAAAAGCTGAAAGCAAGGCATCTGCGTCTCGCAAGTGCACCTATAAAGATTTCATGAGTTGCCAGCCAACTTAATTCAAAGGCTCAGAAGGAGTGACCGAACAAGCTCAGTGGTTTGAGCGTACCGAAACGGTATTCATGAGATGCAACTGTCCAGATAATAGCAAAGTCACCTTTGCTACGGGGACTCTTCTGGGTCAAACTGAAAACAAAAATGTTTTCCAAATGATATTCAAGTTTGATTGCACTCCCGGATTGATCTTTTAGAAGATTAAAGGCTGCATTCTTGATCCTTCAGAGTTCTTTTTTGTTGAGTTCCTTGATGCAGAGGTCATGCTTTAACTTCTGAACATATTCCACAGTTCGACCATCGACGGGTTCATGATCTTCAGCTAGTGGTGGTTGAGCATTGACCATTTCATCAAACCATCCGTAGTCGGCAGTGTTATCGTTGTCAAGCCATTTTACAACTTTTGGCTGCTTGTCACTTGGATGTCTTTAGCTCTTGGAGGTTGATGATGGTCCAGGTTTTGTGTGAGGTTGAGGATCAGGTTGTTCCAAGTCTTCTCCACCCATGTAAACAAAGTGATCGTCTGCTTTAGGAGCTGACTCAGATGGTTTAGGTTTGTAAAACCCCGAAATTTATATAATCCGAAAAGACGAAAATACCCTCTAAATTTGAACTTTTAATAACTTATAACAATATATAAGTATCATCATTCGTACCTTAACCTAAGTATCCGACGCGACAATATTTGAACATATGAACATAATAAGAATATTAAAACTTATGATATGCGCAATTAAAATATGGTTACACATTTATTTAGCCTAGCCGAATCCATATGTACTATAACTAAAACAAATTCGGCCCAAATTGCTAAATAAGAATACATGGAACTTGTTTGAAGCCTAGCCCAAAATCAAACCCCCTCATTCTATATTTTGGCCCATCAAAACAATACTCGGCCTACTTTTTTTTTATATAACCGAACCCAACTCCCTCCCTCATTCCATTATACGTACAACAACAACAAAAAAAAAAAAAAAAAAAAAAAAAAAAAAAAGAGAAAACCCTAACTCTTCAAGGTCTCGGCTGTTCTCCCTCTTGGCTGCTACTGTCGATCCAAAACAAACCCAAGGGAAGGCTAAATCTTGTTCTTAATTCGCGTCTCATCCATCATAAGGTAAACATGTTCATCATTGATCCATTCGTGTCTTAATACAAGCCCTAAATCATTTTTTTTCTTCCCTTTGTGCTGCTGCTGTTCGACCTGAAGAAGGAGGAAAAGGGGTACATTCGTGTGGTGTTTTGATCTTGCGGTATCCGTGTTCTTCGTGGGATCTACGAGGGTATTGTACCACATACCTTGTTCCATCCTTATTCATGTTCTTTTAATTTTAATTGAATTATAAACCACATAACATGACACATAAAATCATAGAATGAGAAACCCTAAAATCTTATGTGAATCGGACCAGGAGTATACGGGTTGGAATTATTCGATTTGGATATGTTAAGACTTGTGATAATCGACCTAAATATGTTTTGGATTAACCTATAATCATTATGTGTTAAGAATTAAAGAGGTAACATGTCAAAACCCTAAGTTATACATGATTCTGTGAAGAACTGCTACTGACCCGGAATTTTGTTCGACTTTAACCGGCTGTAAATAAATGATGTGAACGTATATTTTGGTGTTTTAAGAGTCTAAAACTAATTTCAATGAAATGGCTACCTGGGAAAATTTAGTTTGTAATTTTTGGAGGCCTGTGATGAAGCGAAAAGTGTACCGCTTTTAAGGGGTCATTTAAGCCCTAAATTGTATTTATTTGATCAAATATTGCCCTAAATCGTTTCTTTTGTCATTTTAGGTACTTTTGAGGAGAAATCTGGAAAAGGAGGCATTTTGGACGTTTTTGGAGCATAAAAGTGAAGAAAACGGCAAAGTCTCAAAAATCGGCTGAAAGTTACTCTTGACGGCGTCAGACTTAACTCTGGACGGCGTCATGCCTTGGCAAGAAAAGGTGGACGTGAAATTTACTCATGATAAGCCAGTGAAAATACCATGTGAATTCTGACGGCGTCACGCTTTAACTTGATCAAGGGCGTTACGGCTTAAATCAAAGAGGGACGGCGTCACGTTCAAGGTTAGACGGCGTCAAGCCTTGATAAGCAAGAATGGATTTTTGAAGAGCTAAAGAGGGACGGCGTCAAGAAGGTCATCCGGGAACCCTAGAAGCGGCGAGGTGACGGCGTCACACTCCATAAGGTGACGCCGTCAGATGCAAAAGTCTATATATAGTTTTCTAATTTTTTGTCATGAGGGAGAGCTTAGTGTGTGGAATTTTGGGAGAAAACCCTAAGACGAATTCAGCTTCTTTTTCAAGGCTTTTTGCCTTGAGATCTTCCATGTTACATTGAAAGATAAGTTATCAATTAATCATTCAATATGTCTATGTGTTGTTTGATTTTATCTTGTTCTTGTCTTTTGTTTAACATGTTAGGCTAGATTTATCTTGTGTTTGCTTAGATCTAATGAAACCTAGCTATTGATTATTGGTTATTAGTGTGTTGTTAGTTGTATTGGATGATTGTTTATCTATGTTAGGCTTAAGAAAACTGGCTAACTTCCTATTCGGTAACTTGCTTGAACGTCTTAAGAAACATGAACCAAATGCGTACTAAAGGTTTTTATGGTTGTATTTAATGCACAAGCGAATTCTAGTGATCCCATGTTAGGAGCTTCCTAGCCGGCTCGACATAGGAGTGAAGTAGGAGCTTGTAGAGTTGGGGAAGTAAGTACGCCACCCCACGAATGGTATTAAGGAATACACCCGTCATCCACGCGAATAATACACACTAATTAACCGGTAAAAGATAGTTAGGGAGTAAGGAAATCTAAGTAAACACATTTCTCTACACATAAGTTTCTCACCAACATTTTATTTTCAGTTATTTTATTTTATTTGCATCCGTAGTAATTTTGGGTTAGTTGACTAGCAACTAATTCCGCCCACTCTTTCAAACCCGAGATTTTACTTGCTTTCATAAAAAATTATAAAAAACATAAAAAGAATCTTCCTCAACCCTTAGACCTAATTAGAGTAGCCTTTCACACCTAACGAACACTATTCCCTGTGGAGAACGATCAATCCCCCGTACTTACCACTACACTATACTACATCGGTCAGGTACACTGCCTGGTGGGGTTGTAAGCCTCTTGAGATCCCTCGAGAGGTAAAACCTGTTGTAAGGTTGCAAAACCCACGCATCAAGTTTTTGGCGCCGCTGCCGGGGAATAGTTATTGTTTAGGTTGAATTTTTATTTCTATTAGGTCTACTCACTAGACTCCCTTCTAGTGAGATTTTTATTTTATTTTTCTAGGTTTTCTTTAGTCTATCTTATTTCTTTGTGTGTTTGTTCGTAATTTCCATTGACTCTTCCGTTCACCATTATGGAGAACGCGAATCCACCATACTACCAACCACGTAATTCACCCACTCCATATGACATCTTGATGTTTAAACAACATAAAGATGAACCTCTCTATGATGCATGGACTCGTTTTAAATATTTACTCCAAAAAGTCCCTCATCATAACTTCGATTTTTGGTCCCTAACTCAAATCTTTTTCAATCATGTCGACCGACATGCCCAAAGGGACATTTACCATATTGCCGGCAGGGATATTAGGGAATTAAGTGCCGAGAAAGCATTGGAAGCTATTGAAGAGTGTGCCCAATATTATTATATAGTAGACAACCCAACAAACGTTAGTACAAGTCAATTGACCGCAAATTTCGAGGATCATGAAACAAGTTTGTTTGGGGATGAATATGTTAGTGTTGAGATACCTAAGTGGATGTCATGTAATGCCATATTACAAAACAAACACATAGGTGACCTTGATGTGATGGAGGATTTAGCCGAACATGATCACATTAATCAAAAAGACCTAGGTTTTATGATTGATGACGTTGAATCTCAAGAAACACATGATGAATCTTTTAGGCAATTTGAATATAGCAGTCAGAATATTAAGGATGATCCTTATGATTCGGACATAGAAGTTGAGATGCCTAGAGAAGCACTTGAGATACTTGGGAAAATGTTAGGGTTAGATCCTACTAAAACACATGATGAGGATATAGGTGATCTTGACATAAGGAATGATGAGGTAAGTAACATATGCCTGCTAAGTACCCCACAAGTCCTACCATCATTTGAGGCACACACACCACCCATGACTTACCCGGAAGAAGTAGAAGAGACTATAGGAACCCCAATAGAGGTAGAGCCCTTGGACCAAACAAAACTAGAAGAAATAGGTTTGAATACTTGTAGTCATAACCTTTCTTTTAGTTCTATGGAAGTTCCTAGTTTTGATGAACCGGAGCCTAAACCAAAACCGTTACCTAATCTTCCATCCTTAGATGTGAACTTAGGAATTGAATTAGGTCCCGACCCACCCATCAAACCATGTAGTCCGGGTAGTTTTATGTTTAAGGTAGTAGACTCTAGGCCATGTGGAGTGGAAGCTAATATAGGAGTGAACCATGACCTTACATACTTACATCACCCATTTATGATTGATCACAAGAAATATTATGGGTTTAAACCGGGTTTATTAGGTCAAGATGGATTCCCAACTAGGAGTCTCTCGAAGCTGATAGAAGATGATCCCTTTTTAGGAGGAAACTCAAAATCACCCATTGACCAAAGTGAACTAGGCAAGGTTATAATGAAAGGAGCACACCCCTTTGAGCATATAATTCATCCACCACTCTTTCCTCACGTGGCATACTCCTACCGAGCTGGTGTGTATCGCTACTATCACCCGCACTTAATCCTAAGTGTAGGGAAAACCTCTCCTTTATCCATTAAATAAGGGTAGAGTCAGGCTCATGACTCGAACAAAAACAAGCGCTTCTTGGGAGGCAACCCAAGCTTTATTTGTTTTATTTGCTTTGTGTGTTTATTTATTTGTTTGTTTGATTTTATTTTCCGTATGTGTGTTTAATTTTTATTCTTATTGATTCATGTTAAAAACTAATTTGTGAAAATGCTTTATTTTGTTTTTTAACTTCGTCTTAACTACATATAAAGGTATTTTGCAAAAGATAAGTGTAAGAGAAATCTAAATCGGTTTATTAGAACACAAATGAACATGAATCGTAATAATATTAAATTAGCATACATATTAGTGTGTGTTTGAGTCAAATGCTTGTATCGAGTCATAATGATGTTTTGCAGGATTTCCAGGAAGTAAGGTAAAGGTTTTTCCAGAAATTTTCCGGAAACTTAAAATGAAAATTTTTGTCAGGTCATTTCTGACGGCGTCATGGTTTATAACCTGACGGCTTCAGATTTAATTTTCAGAAATTTTTGAAAGTTTTGTTTTTAAAAAGTTTTTATTAAAATCTCCAACTTATAATCTCCAGGAATCTGCAAAATTATCATTCCACAAGCATTATATCCTTATATATAGATTTATCCCGCCGATGTTATGCAGGTTTTCGTGTTTGTTTTCTCAGGTTTAACAGGTTATTTTGGACAAGGAAATGTTTTGAATCAAGCTTGTGGCGATGCATTAGTCATGGAGCTTCAACATTCTCTTTGGAGGAAGATCTAACCGTGTAATTTCACTATCCACCGAGCGAATCAGGGGAGTATTTGATTTCATTCTTTTACCTTATTTACTTTTACATCTTGTTATTTGAACATTGGGGACAATGTTCATCTTAAGTGTAAGGGGGGGTAAAAGTACGATTTTAGAGAATACAATTGCGCTTGATTTTTGTTTGTTTAATAGTAGATGTGTAATAAAACTGAGAGAAATACCTGTTAAGGCAATTTTAGTGCCAAATTTAAAATTTTTTACAACATATAGGAGTGAAACTTTGATCTTAATGAGCGTCTCATGGATAGGAGTTATATGACTAGCACAAAAAACCGTACCACTAAAAAATTTTCCACCCCCAAATATGTGAGGTTCGCCCTAGAATTGGTAGGAAAAGCATTTATGCTATGATGTGTGTACCGGTAGCACTTAGATTCTAGAACTTGCGTTAGGACCATTCCAAGGCCACAAGTGAGACTACATTCGTGTAGTTAGATTTACTACATGATAAGAGGCATTAGGATTAACCCGTTGTTTTACACCTGTGTTTTTGTTATAATTACATTGGCTACATTGGTCAAGTAATTCTCCCACACCCCTTTGCGTTGTACTCATTTTTAGTACACGATACCCCTAGCACACCCCTCAGAGCCTATCTTTTCGTTTCGACCTTTAAGCATTTTACTTAAAGGAAGAATTTGTTACACCCCACTTAAATGTACACCCAAATCGCCTTAGCCTACCTTGTATGCACTCATCTTTAGTGCATTATTGTTACAACATTTGTTTAAACCCAAGTTAATTATCTAATTGATTACATGGTTGCTAAGTCGAGTCATATCCTTGTACATATTGTTTTGGGACGATTGGGACTCATGGGTAAAGTACTAGTGTAATGGATTAATGGGGAAGAACATCATTTATTACCCCCATATGTGCTAAATGTTTTAAAAGTACTCCAAGTTTTTCAATTATCTTAATTCGAGTCATTAGATTAGTATTTGTAAAGTTATGTAAAAGTTCAAGTGTAAGGGGAATGCAATGCCCCTATGATGTATTATTTTGGATGGTAGGGCAAGAGTGTATGCAAAAAAAAAAAAAAAAAAAAAAAAAAAAAAAATCGAAAAATCAAGAAAAATACAAAAAAAAGAGAAAAAGAAAAAGTAAAAAAAACATACGGACTACCATCCCGTTTCATTGTATTTTATTTTATGTTTTTGTTATGTTTTGTTACTTTCTTTCATTAGCTTAAGATCGAGTCTAGTCTTGGCTTAGCAACATTGTATAGTACATGTAATTGATCAAGATCTTTAACTCGCCACCAGTAAAATATCCCGTATCCAACAAAACCGTGTTTTCCTTTTCCCTACACCTAACGTTATAACCCATTTAAAAGCCCTCTTTGATAGTTTATCTTTGGTGCTTACGCCTAGTGGAGGAGGTTTTCGATCCTTTCCCAAGCCTATGGTAATCTATTTTCTATGACAGGTAGTGAGAGATATTATCCGTTTTCATTTATGAGATTTATTTTGATGACACTTGAGAGATGTGAGTATCTAAACACTACTTGTGAGGTGCTAGTTTATAATCTCCGTGCTTATTATGATTGAAGTGAAACGATTATTTGTTGTAATTACTTTTATGTTTGCATTAAATGACCCCTAACTTGTATTTTGATTAGAATAAAAGCGCATTTGCTTGAGGACAAGCAAATCTCAAGTGTAAGGGTATTTGATGAAGCGAAAAGTGTACCGCTTTTAAGCGGTCATTTAAGCCCTAAATTGTATTTATTTGATCAAATATTGCCCTAAATCGTTTCTTTTGTCATTTTAGGTACTTTTGAGGAGAAATCTGGAAAAGGAGGCATTTTGGACGTTTTTGGAGCATAAAAGTGAAGAAAACGACAAAGTCTCAAAAATCGGCTAAAAGTTACTCTTGACGGCGTCACAATTTACTCTGGACGGCGTCATGCCTTGGCAAGAAAAGGTGGACGTGAAATTTACTCATGATAAGCCAGTGAAAATAGCATGTGAATTCTGACGGCGTCACGCTTTAACTTGATCAAGGGCGTCACGGCTTAAATCAAAAGGGGACGGCGTCACGTTCAAGGTCCGACGGCGTCAAGCCTTGATAAGCCAGAATGGATTTTTGAAGAGCTAAAGAGGGACGGCGTCAAGAAGGTCATCCGGGAACCCTAAAAGCGGCGAGGTGACGCCGTCAGATGCAAAAGTCTATATATAGTTTTCTAATTTTTTGTCATTAGGGAGAGCTTAGTGTGTGGAATTTTGGGAGAAAACCCTAAGACGATTTTAGCTTCTTTTTCAAGGCTTTTTGCCTTGAGATCTTCCATGTTACATTGAAAGATAAGTTATCAATTAATCATTCAATATGTCTATGTGTTGTTTGATTTTATCTTATTCTTGTCTTTTGTTTAACATGTTAGGCTAAATTTATCTTGTGTTTGCTTAGATCTAATGAAACCTAGCTATTGATTATTGGTTATTAGTGTGTTATTAGTTGTATTGGATGATTGTTTATCTATGTTAGGCTTAAGAAAACTGGATAACTTCCTATTCGGTAACTTGCTTGAACGTCTTAAGAAACATGAACCAAATGCGTACTAAAGGTTTTTATGGTTGTATTTAATGCACAAGCGAATTCTAGTGATCCCATGTTAGGAGCTTCCTAGCCGGCTCGACATAGGAGTGAAGTAGGAGCTTGTAGAGTTGGGGAAGTAAGTACGCCACCCCACGAATGGTATTAAGGAATACACCCGTCATCCACGCGACTAATACACACTAATTAACCGGTAAAAGATAGTTAGGGAGTAAGGAAATCTAAGTAAACACATTTCTCTACACATAAGTTTCTCACCAACATTTTATTTTCAGTTATTTTATTTTATTTGCATCCGTAGTAATTTTGGGTTAGTTGACTAGCAACTAATTCCGCCCACTCTTTCAAACCCGAGATTTTACTTGCTTTCAAAAAAAATTATAAAAAACATAAAAAGAATCTTCCTCAACCCTTAGACCTAATTAGAGTAGCCTTTCACACCTAACGAACACTATTCCCTGTGGAGAACGATCAATCCCCCGTACTTACCACTACACTATACTACATCGGTCAGGTACACTGCCTGGTGGGGTTGTAAGCCTCTTGAGATCCCTCGAGAGGTAAAACCTGTTGTAAGGTTGCAAAACCCACGCATCAGCCTGGAAGGTTACCTTTTGATTTTTGGAAAATTATGTGTCTGATCGGATTTGTGAGTCTGGAAAATCAGTCCGGGTTTTTGAATTTTAATTTCCAAACCGTGTCGAATTAGGAGGTGTCCTTTGAACTGGGTAATCTTTAGGATGTCTATTACTTCCTGGAAGTTTTGTAGATTTTTATGAATTTTTCTTAAAGGGTTTATAATTAATAAATTTCGTATAGTAAAATTAATCAAAAATCTGGACGAGTTGGTTTAAGTGAATTTTAATCCATAGTTATGCTACTTAAGAAAATCTGGAAAAATTAGATAAAATACTTAAGACATTTGAGCATCTCTGGGAATTTTTGGGAATTTTATTACTGAGTTATTATATAGTTTACAATTTATAGAAAACCTAACAATTTCGTATATAAAACTGTGAGAAATTATAAAAAGGTTAAAAGGGAAATTAAAAGGTGTTTTGTGTTTATTTTATAAACTAAAGGGTTTAAATCGTCATTATTTTAAAACTAAAGGACCTAACTTGTGAACACCTGTAACTTTATAGTAATTACGTTTTACACCGTAAATTTATGAGAATTACATATTAATCCCTAAACTTGTGATAATTACGTAATAAACCCTAAAATCATGGAAACTACTTTATGAACCCTAAATTTTTGTAAAAGACATTATGAACCTTAAACTACGAATATGATCATCCTTAATACTTTAAATTGACATACGAGAATGTTATAACCAAAGTTACTAAATACGGAAACTTGCTATTTTTGGAAAGTAACCTAAAATAGAAAGACAAGTAAAATGAAACCTTATGATTATGAAACTTATAAGTACATTATGATTATTTGTAGATCGGTTGAAGAAGGAGTGATCTCCTATTTGATTTGCTTTTCATTTCTTTTGCTTGCGTATTCGTTAAGGTACAAATATTCTTTCCCTTTTCAGTAGGGATATTTCTATTCGATCCGATGCCTGATATGTTTCCCCTTATTTGATTCATGACTTTCATCGTATGATCGTCATTCTATGTGATCCATTTTGACATTTACTTAAATGTCTCTGCTATGCTATGCTTATGTTTGTCATGCTTATTTGAGATATGATCTGTTCTTTTGCTATGCTTATGAGATTATGATTATGTATGCTTTGATAAATCCGTGCCTGAGCTTACCTAGTTCTAGAGGTACTAAGACCATGTTTAGGATGGCACCCTAGACATGACACTTCCGTAGAGGTGTAATAGATCTACGGCGTTCCCCCTTTTGATTTGATTTGTACGCTTATTATTGGCCAACCCCATATGTGTGATCAGTCTAGAACTGACATACATATTTTTGGTTAGGGAGCGTATGGATGTATCCTAGGACTTTTGTATGTGTATGATTTGGTGACATGGTGGTGTGTGCCTTGCACTCCTTCTCACACTTTTGATTATTACTTAGAGGTCTCCCCTCTTCGTATACTTATGATATGATATGATATGTGTATGATTTGACGGATTTTGATTTGGAGTTCTTATGGCACATCCTGATATGACCTTTCTCATTATTTGATTCTATTCTTGTTCATTTTCGATTCAGTTCTCATGCACTCTTGATTCTTAGTTATCTTTGAAATTCGTATTGATTTCATGTTTATGCTATTCGTTTCGTATTCTTATCCCTTCGTTGCTTATACTTATTTTACCATTATGTTATGCTTTGTATATATCTGTTCACTGGGCTTTTTAAGCTCAGCCGCATTTCTTTTCCTGCGGCAGGTTTTAGTAGGAAGCTGGGTATGAGTGAAGATTATCTTTGACTTAGAAGCTATGCCGGATTAGAGATGACTAAAAGAGACGATATTTAGACTTAGTAATTATTGTAATTCATTTGTAACCTTGTAGTGTCAGATTTTCTCTTTGTAACCTTTAAAATTCATTCTGTGTTATTTAGTCATATGCTTTTGTTTGCTTTGATATGTCACCATAACGTAATACTTCTACCCTTATCGGGTTGGGGTGTTACAATTATGGTATCAGAGAGACAGGCTGCGACTTGTAATGCATTTACCCTTGACCTGTGAAGTTTGGACCACTAAGTTTCCACTGTTGGCGCTCGTAAGACAACCTTTGAGAAATTGCTTTAGGATCTCCCCATAGGAACATAAGTTATAACCGGTGAGGAATGGGTAGACTAGGACATCTATGTAAGTAGCATTGCTTCCGCATCACTCTGATTCGTGCCTTTGCCTTAGCTATGCCTTATAAGAACATTTGTTTCAGAAGCTAGAAAGTTTTGAAACCTAAGCTTAGTAACCAAGTAAGATTGGAATGCCTTAAGAACCGCATGGATACCTTACACCATTTAGGTTTCACTTCCTGATTTTGACCTTCATATCCGATATGTTTGATAAACAGTTTGATACCTTTCCGACCATCCCGAAGGTCATTCAACCGTCATGTGTTTGGCACATTCTGTGAATTCATTACGTATGCTGGATATAGAAGGTATCATCCGATACTACTTGAACCTGCATAATCCATTGCTAATCCTATGAGAACTATGATAATTATTAACCACGGATATAGGAAGATTGTTTCCTCCCTTAGTATGACCTGTGAAGATATTGGGTGGACATTAGGCTTCTCGTTGACGTGATCTTCTCCTTCGTATTTTGATCCTGACGTTTGATTTGTCTTCATTGTTCATTTTGATCCCTACGTTCGGGTTCGTCTGAGTAGAAGAAGTTGTGGGACCAGGTTCCATCTCCTCCATGTGTTGACTATGAGAAGTTTCATCTGGGTGATCGTGTTATAGGACGTTGGATGCCGATTTCAGTTGTAGTGTTATTGGACGTCGGACGAAAGAGTGTCCGAAGTGAATGGTAACAACCATAAGAACGAGAATGATTGATAGCAATCTGCCGAGGGTCGAGTGTTCGCTCTGACCAGGGACCAGGCTGCTGACACATCAAGTACCGTTTCGGTTATTCCTTACTTATGCGATCGTGTTGCGTGGTTTTACTTGATACGAGAATGACATACCATGTAGTGTCTTTTGCTTTCCCTAAGCACATTAAGTCCCCTCTGCATTATTAAATAGTTACTCCTAATTCTATTTCTATGAGAATCTTGTGACTATCCATCACGAGGGTAGATTTTCGTGTTCGGTTGAGGATGTTTGAAGATCAATTTTATTCTGCTAATCTGATTTCCTTGGGAATGTTCGATTCGATTCTGGTCATGTAATTGTTGACTGAGCATTGAGATGCTAACAATAGTTATGATTTTGTCACCTCTGACGACTTATGAAACTCAAATTCCGTGCCCAAGTTTCTGACCTGGCATACTATTACGATCACCTTTGCTTTGAAATTCCGTATATTAATCCCTCGCGTTTGTGAAGATATTCCGTTTGATGTAACTCGCTCGAGAGTTTTCGATGATGAATTTCGCGATGTATGCTTTGATGGACTACCAAGATTTCCCCTCGAATGTAATTGTTTTGATCCGTTTATTAGAATGTGTTTTGTCCCGACTTGAGGTAGACTGTGATTGCAATAAAGGCATGTGTATATGATGCAAGTATTATGACGTCTGGCCAGCGTGATAATAGTTACATCATATACCTTGAACTTATTGGAGTCATAGAATGTCTTGAGGAGTGCCTGAGGTCAGTGTGTTATTGGAATCAGAACGCCATTCATGTGTAAGCGACGTTTTGCCTATTTCCGAAATCCCTTACGAACGACATACGTTGAATGAAGAGTATTGAAGGACCTACTTCTAGGAAGTGATTTATCCGTCTGTGTGCGTCTATGTGTTGTGTTTCAGTTTGGTTATGAAGAAGAATGATGGTGGTATGAGGTTTTCATGGAATTCTGGAATCTTAGAAGTATGGTGATTAGGACTGATATCGCTATCGACGATTTATCTAATCAACTTCAGGGTGAAGTTTTCTCTATGATCGATTTCTAATCTGATTATGTCCATTTTCATGTGAAGGATCAAGATGTTCCTAGCATTGATTTGTATCCGTTATAATCTCTATGATCATTGTGATTCCAACTGTATTGGCTACTGCTCCGACTATTCTTGTGCACTTGATGAATCGTGTATTTCATGAATGCTTGGACAATTGTCATAGTATGACGATTTAGTATATTCAGGGACGAAAGAGAAACACGAGAATCATCCTTGTATTTTGGTGTTGAAAATTCCTACGTCAGAAGAGCTTGATGTAAGTTTCTCGAAGAGTATAATTTGGTTAGGGTGAAGAATATGTTGGATGCTCATGTGTAGAAGTGGGATTAGATCTGTCAGCAACTTTGTAACGGGATTTACGCGCACGTTGGGAAGGACAAAACGATGTGGGTTGTAGTGAATCGTTCAACTTGGCGGCTTACTTGGAAGGTCGGTGGAGATTATTTCAACAGAAGATTATTCAAGCTCTGTGGCGCACCTGCAGTGATCGTGTCAGAAAAATATAGTTTTGTTTCACACTTCCAGAGAAATGCAGAAGACCTTCAAGACCGGCTCGAGATTATATGGCGACTACTCACCTTCAGATGGACGGACGGACAGAGCAACTATGTGGAAATTGAAGATGTATGGAACGGAGAGTTTGACAAGTGTATTGGCATAATTGAGATTGCCTACGGAGATGTAGAACACCTTTTGGTTTGGATTAAGTTAGAGAATCGCTAGTTTAAGGTCCGGGTTGATTACTGTGATTGGCGGATTAGTTATCCTTGTGGAAGAAAACCTTAAATGGTGGACTATGAAATTTGTATGTTTCGTACGATGTCCCCGTTGTGGAGAGTTAGACGTTTTGGGCGTATGAAGAAGATCTGGTTCACGATGCGTTAATCCATTGAGTTGTTGTTTTCCATACGATTATCCGACCTATTCCGTTATGCTCTCCGATACGTTTCGATCCTCCGTTATGTGATTAGTTTATCGTCTGTACGACTACGTTAGCTCTTTGAGGTGTTTTATACGTACGACTATTCGACCTATTTTATTTTGTTTTCTGATGCGTTTCGATACTCCAATTTATACTCTATTGATAGTCGGTACAAATATGCTACCCATCTCATTATGCGTTTTGATACAAGTTGATATTTCGAGTATACTCAATTGATCATCAGTTCAATTATACTACCTATCTTTTATAAAACTCTTGATACAGTTGATGATTCGTCACGTGCATCATTGACCGGTGGTACGTTCCTTAGTTCGATCTATATCTGTCTGAAATTGATGAGTTCTTCTATGATGACGCGCTAGATCCCTTTTCGTTAAGAATCTGGACTGAGTTGATGAGGTTCACTCCTTAGTACTACCTTCGTATTGCTTCCAAGCATGAATGTTTTATGTATCTCTGTGAGAGATTTAAATTGTTATCCGCTACATTGTTGTTTCGTATTCCTTGGAACGATTTCGTTGTGAATTATGAAAGCCTAGGGCTTTGCAATGATTTTGATCAGGTGGGCGAGGTATCTCATCGCTTGGCGTTACCTTCCCAGTTATATCATGTATACGATGTATTCCATGTATCACTTCTTCGTGAGTATGATTATCATCCGCTTCATGTTGTGTTTTGCCCATTCGATCAGATTCGGGAAAATCTTTCGTATAGTGAAGAACCTGAGGCTGTTTTGAGCGTCAGGAAAGAGTCATGAGAACTAAAACAATTCCGTTCGTAAAGATTCTTTGGAAGAACCATCCTGAGAGCGAGACTACTTGGGAGAACAAAGAATCAATACGATCCAGTTATCCGCATTTCTCTTTTCGACTTGGTACGTATTCATTTCGTTATTGCTTTCGATTTCGCATTTCAATTTTCGAGGACGAAAATTTTTTTTTAGAGGGGAAGAGTTGTAAAACCCCGAAATTTATATAATCCGAAAAGACGAAAATACCCTCTAAATTTGAACTTTTAATAACTTATAACAATATATAAGTATCATCATTCGTACCTTAACCTAAGTATCCGACGCGACAATATTTGAACATATGAACATAATAAGAATATTAAAACTTATGATATGCGCAATTAAAATATGGTTACACATTTATTTAGCCTAGCCGAATCCATATGTACTATAACTAAAAAAATTTCGGCCCAAATTGCTAAATAAGAATACATGGAACTTGTTTGAAGCCTAGCCCAAAATCAAACCCCCTCATTCTATATTTTGGCCCATCAAAACAATACTCGGCCTACTTTTTTTTGATATAACCGAACCCTACTCCCTCCCTCATTCCATTATACGTACAATAAAAAAAAAAAAAAAAAAAAAAAAAAAAAAAAAAAAAAAAAGAGAGAAAGAGAAAACCCTAACTCTTCAAGGTCTCGGCTGTTCTCCCTCTTGGCTGCTACTGTCGATCCAAAACAAACCCAAGGGAAGGCTAAATCTTGTTCTTAATTCGCGTCTCATCCATCATAAGGTAAACATGTTCATCATTGATCCATTCGTGTCTTAATACAAGCCCTAAATCATTTTTTTTCTTCCCTTTGTGCTGCTGCTGTTCGACCTGAAGAAGAAGGAGGAAAAGGGGTACATTCGTGTGGTGTTTTGATCTTGTGGTATCCGTGTTCTTCGTGGGATCTACGAGGGTATTGTATCACATACCTTGTTCCATCCTTATTCATGTTCTTTTAATTTTAATTGAATTATAAACCACATAACATGACACATAAAATCATAGAATGAGAAACCCTAAAATCTTATGTGAATCGGACCAGGAGTATACGGGTTGGAATTATTCGATTTGGATATGTTAAGACTTGTGATAATCGACCTAAATATGTTTTGGATTAACCTATAATCATTATGTGTTAAGAATTAAAGAGGTAACATGTCAAAACCCTAAGTTATACATGATTCTGTGAAGAACTGCTACTGACCCAGAATTTTGTTCGACTTTAACCGGCTGTAAATAAATGATGTGAATGTATATTTTGGTTTTTTAAGAGTCTAAAACTAAGTTCAATGAAATGGCTATCTGGGAAAATTTAGTTTGTAATTTTTGGAGGCCTGGAAGGTTACCTTTTGATTTTTGGAAAATTATGTGTCTGATCGGATTTGTGAGTCTGGAAAATCAGTCTGGGTTTTTGAATTTTAATTTCCAAACCGTGTCGAATTAGGAGGTGTCCTTTGAACTGGGTAATCTTTAGGATGTTTATTACTTCCTGGAAGTTTTGTAGATTTTTATGAATTTTTCTTAAAGGGTTTATAATTAATAACTTTTTGTATGGTAAAATTAATCAGAAATCTGGACGAGTTGGTTTAAGTGAATTTTAATCCATAGTTATGCTACTTAAGAAAGTCTGGAAAAATTAAATAAAATACTTAAGACATTTGATCATCTCTGGGAATTTTTGGGAATTTTATTACTGAGTTCTTATATAGTTTACAATTTATAGAAAACCTAACAATTTCGTATATAAAACTGTGAGAAATTATAAAAAGGTTAAAAGGGAAATTAAAAGGTGTTTTGTGTTTATTTTATAAACTAAAGGGTTTAAATCGTCATTCTTTTAAAAATAAATGACCTAACTTGTGAACACCTGTAACTTTATAGTAATTACATTTTACACCCTAAATTTATGAGAATTACATATTAATCCCTAAACTTGTGATAATTACGTAATAAACCCTAAAATCATGGAAACTAATTTATGAACCCTAAATTTTTGTAAAAGACATTATGAACCTTAAACTACGAATATTATCATCCTTAATACTTTAAATTGACATACGAGAATGTTATAACCAAAGTTACTAAATACGGAAACTTGCTATTTTTGGAAAGTAACCTAAAATAGAAAGACAAGTAAAATGAAACCTTATGATTATGAAACTTATAAGTACATTATGATTATTTTTAGATCGGTTGAAGAAGGAGTGATCTCCTATTTGATTTGCTTTTCATTTCTTTTTCTTGCGTATTCGTTAAGGTGCAGATATTCTTTCCCTTTTCAGTAGGGATATTTCTATTCGATCCGATGCCTGATATGTTTCCCCTTATTTGATTCATGACTTTCATTGTATGATCGTCATTCTATGTGATCCATTCTGACATTTACTTAAATGTCTCTGCTATGCTATGCTTATGTTTGTCATGCTTATTTGAGATACGATCTGTTCTTTTGCTATGCTTATGAGATTATGATTATGTATGCTTTGATAAATCCGTGCCTGAGCTTACCTAGTTCTAGAGGTACTAGGACCATGTTTAGGATGGCACCCTAGACATGACACTTCCGTAGAGGTGTGATAGATCTACGGCGTTCCCCCTTTTGATTTGATTTGTATGCGCATTATTGGCCAACCCCATATGTGTGATCAGTCTAGAACTGACATACATATTTTTGTTAGGGAGCATATGGATGTATCCTAGGACTTTTTTATTTGTATGATTTGGTGACTAGGTTGTATGTGCCTTGCACTCCTTCTCACACTTTTGATTATTACTTAGAGGTCTCCCCTCTTCGTATACTTATGATATGATATGATATGTGTATGATTTGACGGATTTTGATTTGGAGTTCTTATGGCACATCCTGATATGACCTTTCTCATTATTTGATTCCATTCTTGTTCATTTTCGATTCAGTTCTCATGCACTCTTGATTCTTAGTTATCTTTGAAATTCGTATTGATTTCATGTTTATGCTATTCGTTTCGTATTCTTATCCCTTCGTTGCTTATACTTATTTTACCATTATGTTATGCTTTGTATATATCTGTTCACTGGGCTTTTTAAGCTCAGCCGCATTTCTTTTCCTGCGGCAGGTTTTAGTAGGAAGCTGGGTATGAGTGAAGATTATCTTTGACTTAGAAGCTATGCCGGATTAGAGATGACTAGAAGAGACGATATTTAGACTTAGTAATTATTGTAATTCATTTGTAACCTTGTAGTGTCAGATTTTCTCTTTGTAACCTTTGAAATTCATTCTGTGTTATTTAGTCATATGCTTTTGTTTGCTTTGATATGTCACCATAACGTAATACTTCTACCCTTATCGGGTTGGGGTGTTACAAGGTTGGTTAGGTGTAGTGGTTGTTGAGGCAGGTTTGACTGGCTTCTGATGAGAAGAGGAAGGACCACCGGTTGACTTTTGTTTCTTTGATTGTGAATTTGGATCGGGGTCTTCATCTTCTCTTGGTCTCTTCTGAGTGTCAGCTGCTTCCTTGCATGACTCTTTTGACAAGTTAGCTGAGATAGCATTCATGAGTGCTATTTCCTCTGGAGTCATGTTTAGCTTGTTAGACAATTTGTCAAACATTTTAATTTGAAGGTCTTTGAAAGAGAGTTCCTTTGGTGCTGGAACTGTGTGAAGAGTGAGGGGAGTTGAAGAAATCACTTCATTGACAATTTGTCTGATAGTTTGATGAAGTTGATCTTTTAATGGCTTGAGCTGATGTTTCAACTCTTTTGAGGTAACTTTGATCAGGTTCGCTATCAGATAATCATCAGTGTACTTCTTGATCATGTTATCCATATCAGCTTGGACATCTCTTGACAAATATTCATCAACCCTTTGTTTGGTTTGTTGTAGATCACTTATCTGATTGGTTAAACTAGTAACAAGGCTCGTGAGTGTTTCAACTTGATCTTTAAGTTTGTTGTTCTTTTTCAATCGAGCTTTCTTCACGGCATTTTTTATCTTGATTGATGCTTCTGAGAATAGAGTGTTGATTGGTTTCTTGATGGATTTGTCAGTTGATTTTGATGTTGTTTGTGTTGGTGGAGGTGATGATTGTGTTGATGATTCAGGAATGGCGGAAGTGTCTTTGTGGACACTTGATTCCAGGTCTTTCTATGAAGGAGGTGAAGATTCAGGTTTGTCTACGATGTAGTTATCAGCTTCATCACGTAATCTTGCTTCTACAGCTAATTTGGCATCTTCAAGGTCTTTATGTCTCTTTTCTTCTTCTTCTTCTTTAGCTTTTTCCTTCATAGCGACTTCTTCTGCAGCCTTTCGAACATCTTCATCAGTTACTAATAAGTTCTCCTCCCCGTCTTCATCTTTAGCATCATACATTTCCTCATCCTCTGGTAGCTCTTGTTGTTTTTTATGACTGACAAGTACAGTGGTAGAATCCTTTTCCTTACTGGGTTGATTAATCAGATCAGAATCGGATGCTGTGACGGGACCCTTCTCCTCACCGGGTAGATTAACCAGAAGAGGTTGGGTTGCACTGCTGGAACCTCCTTCTTCACCGGGTTGATAAACCGGAAGAGGAGGTGGTTGTTCTGCCTCATATGTCATTATTCTGCTTTGTTGGAGGCCAAGCTTCAGACTTCTTTTATTAATTTCTTCAGTTGTTAGCCCGAAATTCATATAAGTGTCGTCTTCAATCAGTTGTTCTTCTTCCATCATCGGTTGTTTCAACTTCTTCTCATTAACAACCACCGTTTCATTTTCTATTTCCGCACAATAGGCATCGATCTCTTTGTCAAGCTCAGCAAATGATTTGTTCTTCATTTCATCATCTTCTTCTTGTTTATTCTTTATATCTTCAGTCGTCATTGTGTCTCCTGCATGAGCTTCTTTGTAGACCACATGCTCATCAGATTCCGTTTCTGATTCTTCAGAAGGTGGAGGTGATCGTTCTATAGAAGGTTCAGGTTTGACAACTTTGACAGGTACCCTCCTCTTTCTGATCTTTGGAGGGGCAGGTTTTTTGGCCTTTGAATGGCTATCAGTACTCCCTACTTCTCCTCCCTTCTGACCTCGAGTCTTGATTGATGAAGCCTGAGTTTCTTCGTCGAAGAATCCAACTTTTTGTTCTTGTAAAGCCTTTTGGTAATATCTTCAGAAGGTGGAGGTGATCGTTCTATAGAAGGTTCAGGTTTGACAACTTTGACAGGTACCCTCCTCTTTCTGATCTTTGGAGGGGCAGGTTTTTTGGCCTTTGAATGGATATCAGTACTCCCTACTTTTCCTCCCTTCTGACCTCGAGTCTTGATTGATGAAGCCGGAGTTTCTTCGTCGAAGAATCCGACTTTTTGTTCTTGTAAAGCCTTTTGGTAATATCTGTAACACGGTGCAGCTTTGACTTTTTCAGTGAGAAGACAGTCAGGAAGTGGTAATCCTTGTTTTCGAGTACTTGTTCCTAATATTATGATCTCCTTTAATGCACGCTCATTCTTAATTGTGTATTTTTCCTCATCATCAAGTCGTCGAGGAATATCATCAAATTCTTCAAGAAAGTTGCCGATGAGCAACTTAGTGTATCTGACAAAAGGAATCTTGTTGCCACCTTTCTGAATGTGTTGGAATAGATCTTCCCAAATAAGGCTTGCATAGTCAATCAACTTGACGTTGACCATACCCCAGAAAATTTGAAGATGAGGCAATTTGGGACGCTCATGCCCACTGTCTCTTCTAGAAATGGATTTGGCAATGATGATGTACATGGTTCTCCAAGGCTGTGACATTTTCTTGACATTTACTCCCCTTCCGATTCATCATAACCAATTTCTCTAAGAAACTCAAGAACTTCATTCTCTGATGGAGTCCGGTGATATTCTTCAGCAGGACGAAGATTTAGTAAGAGAAGTATGGAGCGAAGAGACTCAATATCTACCATGACTTGACGTTTGTGTAGAGTGCAAGTAAAGGTTTCTTCGCTCATGTCAAGTTGAATTTTGTTCCAGAACTGATGAATGTAGAACTCTGGGACTGAGGCAGACTTTGTCATCATGAATTTGTAAGGGTGGTGTTTAAGAGCTTCCACGGCTATTTGGCAGGATGATTCAGTGCATGTGAACTTGTTGAATTCCACACAAAGATTTTTTTTTGCCAATGACTTTGTTGTAGTCTTCTGGAAAAGTATTTTTCATTGTGAGCTTTTGTGAGGTTTCTACATTTGCTTGAGGTCTAGCCATTGTAGTGATCTAAAAATCATGATTCACAGACACAGACATTGAAACAATACAGTTTGTTAGCTATTTGCATCAGTCTGATTCATGTATTAGTTTAGTTGTCATACAATCAGTGGAATGAGTGTTATTTCATTTTAAGTCACATTAAGTCCTCTACTTGCTGTTGTAATGAATTATGTTTGAAAAGATGTTAACTTTAAAGATACTCATAAACATCACAAATTGAAAATCTTTTGAACTGATTAGAAAGAGTGACAAAAGGTAACAAAATTTTAAATTGTTACTTATTCGTAAAATACAGTCTTATGCGTAAAACATGACTCTTATGCGTAAGATTGTAGATTTAGGCGAAAGAAAAAAATCTTATGCGTAAAAATGCAAGCTTGTGCGAAAGAAAGACTCTTATGCGTAATAATGCAAGCTTATGTATAAGAGAAAGTATTATGCGTAAGAGTGCATCTTATGCGTAAGACTAGATCTTATGCGTAAGCATGCAACTTTACTAATTCTTATGCATAAGCATGCACCATAAGCGTAAGAATAATTCTTATGCGTAAGCATGCAATTTATGCATAAACACATTACTAATTTCTTTCCAAGAAATTCGTAATCCACTGAAGATGCTTATGCGTAAGCAGTTTGAAACCTTGATTTTCTTAACGAACTTCGATTTCCTGGGTATGAAATAGCAAACCACTGATCACGAACAATTCACAACATGTTTTTATACACAACACATGACTGGTTTACTTATAATAGACACAAATGAGCTTACGCGTAAAACCCTAAGACCAATTTTTACGAACAATGGATTTACATGTTAAATGTTACATGCAATGATTGGCGAGTGTTTCTAATGCAGTCCTAAGAGTATAGACCAAGTTTTAACACTTTTTAACCACAAAAAATGAAGTTTGAACTTGAAAGTGTTCTTGATAAACCCTAACAATCGAAATTGATTCAATCGAGTGTCTGGGCACAAATGGATGCTCAAAACGTGTTACGCAACACATTAGAACGCTAACCTACCCAATTAATTAGGCCAAAAACATGCACAAATGATTTTCCCTATATCATATGTATAAACCCTAATTTTGAAACTCATCAATTCGTGTTTCTGGGAATGATTAGTGGTCGGGAAAATGTTAAGGATATTCAAAGAATCAAAACCCACCAATAAAATCAACCACAAACACACATAATTGATTAATCCCAATTCGACTATAACACAAAACCCTAAATCGATTATTGTGATCAATTGGACCGTTGGATTGTAAAAATATTAATAAACCCTTTCTTATACTTAACCAAAGATCACAAAAACACTTACAGTTTCACGGATCAAAGCACGGATTAGAGAAATTGATTATGGCCGTTGATTAGAGTGGTTGATAGTAATAAATGATATGCAGAGATAGTAAATGCGTGGGGTGAATTTTTCTGTTTGTTAAAAAAAATTAACTTTCAAACTTTGTCACTTCTAGTCCCTTAATGAAAAATATTGCACAATTAGTCCTTTATTCACTAAAAATTGACTAATCACCCTTTTTTCCAAGAAACATTTTCAATACACCCCCTCGACTTAGGATGTAAGAAATATTTTGAGATCGAGGAGGGTATATACCAACAATTTAAACAAACAACATCTTTTTGAAAATATGCAAATACAAGTTTTAAAAGTGAATTACATTCTCCCCCTCAACACTTGTTCGCAAAAAATTGTTAATTTGTTTAAATGAACAATGTGTTGACGGAAGTTTTGTATTTTCATTTTTTTTAATAAAAAAGGTTTAAGATAAGATGATAATGAAAGAATTTTTTGTTGTTTTTGATAAGATATTTACAAAACGTTTTGGTGTTTGACTTTCTTAGTTGTTTTTAAGAAAGTTTTTCAAATCATCTGGAGTCAAACACCGCATACCAATTTGGTGAACTAATTCCACAAATCTTGCATGAGGCAAGGCTTTGGTGAATAAGTCCGCTAATTAGTATTCAGTACCCACAAAGTATAATTCAATTGAACCCTTTTCCACATGCTCTTTGATGAAATGATATCGAAGTGCGATATGTTTTGACTTCAAATGTTGAACCGTGTTGCATGAAATGGCAATGGCACTCTTGGAATTGCAGTACATGGGAATCTTATTGTAAATGTAGCCGTAGTCCATCTGCTGTGATCGCATCCAAACGACTTGAGCACAGCATGCTGACATGGCTACATATTCCGATTATGTTGATGATAGTGAAGTGCAGTCCTGATTCTTTGACTGCCATGATACAAGTTTGTCACCTAGAAACTGCACTCCACCAGATGTACTTTTGCGTGTGTCTAAGCATCCTACATGATCAGCATCTGAAAAGGCTATTAGTTCAAAACCAGAATCCTTCGGATACCAGATCCCCAAATGGATGGTTCCCTTTATGTATCGAAGGATTCTTTTAACCTTAGAGAGGTGTCTTTCAGTTGGCTGAGACTGATAACGGGAGCATAGATATACAGCAAATACAATATCTGGTCGGCTGGCTGTTAGATACATGAGTGACCCAATCATACTTCGGTATTTTGTAGGTTCAACAGGTGTACCATGTAAATCAGCATCTAGCTGGGGATGATGCAGACATAGGTGTGTTTGTCACACCCCCAGAATCGGGTCCAGCGGAAGCATACATGTTGCTAGGGTGCAACTCAATTGGTATCATAACACAAGTACAAAGAACGGTTTTCTCCACAATCATTTAGAATATATTTGAGAAGTCAAAAGTGTTAAATTTACATTATGAAAAGTGGTGCGGAAATAAGCCCTTAAATAAGTTAAACGGTCTCAAATGTTTATCAGAGTCTTCTATGACCATGCCATGCCCTGCCAAAACCCTCCAGTAGCGTGCTATTGCTTTATACCTGAAAATACATGCTAAAGTGTCAACACGAGGTTGGTGAGTTCATAGAGTTTAGTGAAAAATGTAAAGCATTTGAATAATGATTTCCCAGCAAAGGCATTGTAAATACAAGACATGCAACCTGTGTGTTTACAACCCACTGCTAAATAAGATATGGTTTATGTGAACGTCAAATGATTTATGGACCACAAATGTTAAATAAACAATATATTCCCAATATATATAGAGTTATTGACAACTAAACTTCATGACACCGAAGCCTTAAGATCCTAATTTGGGCGTACTTTGACATAACAATCAAGTGGGGAAACCACAGTCCGTTTGACATATCAGTCAGGTGGGAAAACCAGAATACGTTTGACATCTCAGTCAAGTGGGGAAACCACAGTACCACATTTGACATATCAGTCAAGTGGGGAAACCACAATACTACATTTGACATACCAGTTGTAACAACCGTGATTTTAGCAGGTTAGTTTGACTAATAGTCTTAATCTATTTAACTTTTATGTGATGTGTAATATGTGCTTATGTGTGGTATTTGTGCGGTTTATGGGTAATAAGTAAGTGAGTTAGCACTAAATCCCTTGATGTGAGATTTTTATCATGTTGATTAGTGTGAGTTTTGGGAGAAGTTCATTTTGATCGCCTTAGTGGTGTAGAAATGACTTGTGTAGTTTTGGTGTTTTGGTGGTTTTGCGTAACAAGTCTTCGTTCAAATATTTGAGCGTTAGTAAGTTACGTGGAGGTTATTTTTATGGAGTATATTAATGTTAAGTGTGAAAATTTTACTTTTGGAAACTTTATTTTGAAAATGATATTTTTTCCGGATTGTCGTAAAAACGAAGGTTTATCGCGTAAGGTGTTAATTTAAGTATAGGGTTTTTATAAAATATAAAGAATACAAGGTTTTAAGTGTAATAATTAAATTTAACAAAAAAAAAATATATATATATATATATATATATATATATATATATATATATATATATATATATATATATATTAATAATTTCGGCCGAATAGGGATAAAGAAGAAAAAAAGGAAACCAAATTGTATTTTAATTGCAAAACTTGGAGGAAAAGATATCTAGAATTTTCTATAGAGGCCTATAAATACAAAACCAAAACCCTCATTCCCCTCTTTGTGAAAAATTCGGCCAAACCTAAAGGGAAGAGAGGAAGAGTATTTTTTTTTTTAGGGTTTTCATCTTTCAATAATCAAGGTAAATTTATAACACTTATGTTTAATTAATTTTTATAATTCATGTAATACAAATAGTGATGGATCTAGGGTTTATGGGTTTCTGTAAATTAATGATATTAATCATGTTGGGATCATTAATTAATAATATTATGGTGATTGGTGAAAAGATTAGGGTTTAAAACATGATAATTAATGAGTTAGGGTTTTGACAGATTTGAAAGTCAGAAAAGATCCGATAAGATCTAATAGATGAAGATGAGTTAGATAACTAATTTTATGTCTAGATTATAGTACAGAGAAAGAGCTTTTCTAAAAGTCCGACCACGAGTGTTTTCGAGGAAGGGAAGTCAGTCAAACGAATTTTATCAGTTAAGGTGTCAAAACTGTTAAACCGGGACAGAATTAGGGTAAAAGTGTTGAGGTCAATGGTGGCTTTTAAAGTGTAATTAGAGTTAGGCTTTCTGTGGGGATTGAGTTCTATATTATGTTTGACTTTCACGCGAAAATTAGACGATAATAAGTTGTGCGAGTATGTCTAAGAGGTCAAAACTTTTTGATGTCTGATCAGATCCGAATATGGATAGATGACATGTTTGATTTTTCATTGAGTACTTGTGTGTGTTTTTAGTGCATGGCCTTCTGGGAAAAGCTTTTATACTTATTAAGGATCATGGTGAATTTTTGGTGTGAGTTTTGAAGCTTTATTCGCTGTGATTTTATGTGGGTGAAGGTACCCTACAAATCTGCGTTTTCTGAAAGTTTTAATAAAGGGATTTAGTGAGTGTAAAGTATTGGGTGATGATTAGTATGGAGTCTAGGTAATCCATAGTGGGTTATATGAACCTTAGACATCCATCATATATATGTGTTACATGGACTATAGGTTTTAGCTTGGTCGCATGTAATGTGATATTATTGTGTTGTATAGATTTGTGAGTTGCTTGTTTGGAAGCTGCGGAGTTGAGGTGAGTTCATAGTCCTATATTTTTACTTTGTTTTAAACTTGGGATGGAGATGATGCTTGTTAAAATTGTTTTTGAGTTACTGTGATTATGCGTTGTTAAAAAGCATGGACTTGTAATGGTTATTATATGTATACTGCATGTTATTGTGGTGTTTAATTGTGGTGATTATTTGAGTGGGAAAGTCCTAGTGGCTCTACTCATTATAATTATCTTGGATAGGTGGGCACGTTCCGTCCCAATTGTGGTGGTATTTGGATCGGTGGGCACGTTCTGTCCCAATTGATGTGGTGTTTGGATCGGTGGGCACGTTCCGTCCCAAATTTTGGATCGGTGGGCACGTTCCGTCCCGTAAGCTATGATTGCATGTTAGTTGTATAATAACTATATTGTTGTTGTCCTGCTATATTTTATGATCACAGTGAACTTTTATCGGAGATGTGTTTTGTGTGTCTTAAACCTATGAATCTCACCAACATTATGTTGACGTTTTTAAGCATCATTTTCAGGTGAGCATTCTAAGGCTAAGATAGAAGGGCGCGATTAGAAGAGACCTAGTTTGCATTGAGGATGGCTTATCTTTGAATTTAGTTTGATTAAGTGAATTTTGTTTGTGATACTCGAATGTCTTTCATTAT
The DNA here is from genome assembly GCA_021014915.2 of Artemisia tridentata subsp. tridentata. Lineage (NCBI taxonomy): Eukaryota > Viridiplantae > Streptophyta > Magnoliopsida > Asterales > Asteraceae > Artemisia > Artemisia tridentata. The sequence continues at coordinate 318,742,481 of CP139508.1, read as the reverse complement.
TACTCTATGTTTTAATGGACATACCTTGGAGTTTGTTTTTGGTTGTTTTATTTTGGGGTATCGTTATGACACCTTGTGTCTGTACTTTGCTCTATTTATTTGCATATAGTAATTCTCTATATAGACGCCAATTGTTGTGATGATATCCATGATGTTGCACTCGCCTTGGTTATAGAGAAGTAGGTGGTTGAACCTAGTCTAAAACCTAGGAGTCCCTCATATAGTTGCATTTAGGGCTTATGTGTGAGTACGGTATTTTACATTTTTATTCTCCTTGAGTTTATGGGTAGTTTTGTTGAGTTTTGGACGTTTATTGGACCCTCGTACTTAGTATCTTATGTGTCATTTTTAGCATGGCACCTCTCGCGCATAGCAAGTTTCGTTGGGCAATTGTTGTCGCTAATGGTTGCAAGAGGATTGGTAGCTTGAAGCGAGTTAGCAAAAGGATTTCGATTCCTGCGAGCATGTGGCCATGTCTGATCGAGGAAAAGTTGACCTTAGTGAACGTGGGTGGAACGGAGGTAGAAGTGTATGAGACGGAGGTACTCAACAATGACGGCTCTACGACTAGGTACCTTGGAAAGGGTCCCAAATTCATAGAAGATGGAGGAGTAGTTCGGGCTGAGCTTCGTGACTTGTATGGGTTTGTGGATCGCATAGAGGAGGAAGGAAGGAATCCCGGGAGTGGCTTTGCTAGTCGTCCACTACCACAGCCCGAGGGAAACCGAAATGGATGGCTAAGTGAGGAAGACGAAGAGGATTCGGACCTGGAGTCTACGGCGAGTAGTTGAATTATTTCAAGATAGACGAATGTTAGGATGGAACTCGAGCCACGTGCGACATTATTTTTTAGCGTTATGTTTTGAGTTGTCTTTTGTGTTTTTGAGATTGAAATTGTGTTGGAATATGGATTCCGTTGAATTTTGGGATTTTCCCCAAGTGATTAATAATATGGCTTGAGCAAGTTTGGATAATCTATGTGTGTGATATGTGAATTAATTCTGAGATTGTGTATGTGTTATTGTGAGGTGTTATTATTGTTAGGTATTGGAAGCGAGTACACATGTGAAAGGATACATCTATAATTATGGGTGGCCAACATAATTATACATGTATCACGACACATGTGGACTTATGGCCAATGCTATGTTGACCAATGATGACATGCTTACGTGTGATAGGATTGGATTTAACTGTGATATTTGTATTAATTGTCCCATTTGATGGGGAGTACTTGTGTTAAGTACAAATGTGATATCATGTTGATGATGGCTGCATGGTTAGAGATGTATTCTCTTAATCGGTTGGGAAATCGTTGTATGTGGGAGTGTGTGTGTAAAACCCTAAATTCTAAAACATGAAAAATGACCAAATTGCCCCTACAAGTTTAAAAATTTATTTAAAAGCTTATAAAGTATAATTTAATTACAAAAGCTATGAAAATATATCACAAATGACATGAAAAAAATTATGGAGCATCATAAAATAATTGTACAAGCCACAAAAATTATTGTAACACATTACCAAAGCCACTTGAACCGAAAATCTATAAGTATGTAGTTATTTGATATTTAAATTATTATAAACCATGGATAAGTATAAAGAAATTAAGGAAATTAAATCAAAATAAGTGTGATTGATTCTTTCCAAGTTATGGCCGATTATTTTGCTCCTTATACCCCATTTTGCTCGGCCATATCTCCCCATATAATTATACATATGAATTTCCTTCAAAAACTAAAACCGAAAATCCCAAAACACCAAATAAATCACATTCATTCCATCCGAATTTTCTGAGGTCCAAGCATATTTTTCTGGGTTCTTGGTCGTGCTAGGAAGCCAAGAAAATTGGTCTTTCGATTTATAGAGGCCTAAATATTTTATTGTCGAATTTTGTTCAAAAGTGAGGTAATATTCCATTTTAATTCTTTCGACTCTTGTAAAATTTATTCTCTATTTTTCCTAAGTCCCTCACATCATATGTGACCTGTGAAAATTGGTTTCATGATTTTTAGATCGTTTTTGAAGTCGTGGTGATTTTTGACCCGTTTTGGCGAATCGCGTACAAAAGAATTCGTACACCTCATTCCACACGTTCAAATCTTGATTTGGTATTTTTCTCAGACCCTATATATGTTAAGAACACCAAATAAAATGTTAAAGTCGATCCATGCATGATCTAACAATTATTTGTGAATTAAATCTTAAAAACGTGTATAAACCCTAAATAATTCAATCCGAATTTTTGAGGCTTCATATTTATTTTATTTGGACTCTATATGATCATATTAATCTGGGAAAAAATGCTATTTCGAATTATCAAGGCCTAAAATATTTATTTTCGATTTAATTGTTTTTACCGATTTAATGAAATTAAGAAGAAAAAGAAATAAAATGTAATTCGATTAGGGTTTGAGGATTAGGGCTTGTTCTTGGCTATTTAATGAGTATCAAATGATGGTATAATGATGGGGTAATGAATTGTATTTTTAGGGTTAGGGTTTTGGCTAATTAAAGTGTTATACGAGTTGTTTAAATTGTTTTGGGTGAGTTTTGTAACATTTAAAACTCAAGGGTTATTTTTAGAACTTACTTTGGGACATGTACTTACTCTATAAAATATAAGAGGAGGGGGTCTAGTGTCATTTTTGTATTTTAAAGGATTAAAATGTTTTTAGGGTTTAAATTTTGGTTCGATTTAGAAAATAATTAAATGGAGGGACTAAACTTGTAATTTCTGGAAAGTTAGTGCTGTTTTGAGTATTTTAATATATTCAGGGGGTTATGTGTCATTTTGATAATGTAATGGCTTAATATGTAATTATTGATAATTAAAGGTTGAAATTGTAAATAAAAGGGTTAAAAATGTAACTTTGATAACTTGAGGGACTTAAAGTGTAAATTATGAAATCTTGAATACCCATTCGTATAAAATATTAAAATAAGGGATCATTGTGTAAAATGGATAAGATAAGGGTTTAATGTGTAATTATGAAACTAAAAAGGTTTAAAGTGTAATTTTGGAAAGTAAAGGGTATAAAATGCAAAGTTATGAGACCCTAAGGACCAAATGTGAAAATATGTTAAAAGATACTTGTTTCCATTAATAATGATTCAACTTACTAATTATGGAAACTTTCTAAAAGTGGAAACTTACTATTTATGGAAACCTACTAAAAGTGGAAAGTTACCTTAAAATGGAAAGACACTTAATTAAGAATGAGTTATAATTCCCTTCTACTCCTCTAGGTGTGAAGAAGGAGAGATCTTGAGCCATTCCTTATTTCTGTGCTTTGTTCTGTTTGTGCTTTCGTCATAAGGTACAGATACTCTGCCCTTATTTCAGTAAGGGTTCTTATATCCTATGCATTGATTTTGAGTTATGATTCAGTTAAGATTTCCCAAGCCATTGCTATGTCCCCTTCGAGTGAACCTTTGATATTCCTCTTGATTATGATCTGAGCTTCGTATACCTGACCTATGCCTTTGCCAAGTTGCGCTAAAGTTCTGAACTATCCTTGTGAGAGACTAATATTTTGAAATGGTTTACTAAACTAAGGTTTTTGAACTATCTTTTACGAAGACTATTTTAATGATTATCTTTATGAAACCAATTTAAAGACCATTTTAATTAAATAACTTAATTAAGCTTTCTAAAATGAATCTGTTGAATAAAGACTTTGAAGATGGATCCTTTGATACAGACGTTGAACTTTAATTTTGATTCTCTCTGTTTTTAAAACTATGATATGAACTTTGGAAGACCTTGGTGAACCACTCTATTATGAACTATTCGATATGAACCCCTTTCTATGGACCTTGTGATATGATTTTGAGATGCACCTTTTGATATGAACCTTTTTCATATGACTTTGAGATTCACTTTTGACATGACCTTGAGATATGCTTTGATATGACTTTGAGATGAACCCGTTTGCATGACTTTGAGACCTGACTCTTAGTTTGATACCCGAGCCATTTTTGTTCTTTCCTAGCCAGGAAGGTAACCTGGCCATGTCTGTGATGCACCACTGGCATGACTCCTGTGTGGGGGAGTGATTTCTCACGCCGTCCCTTTTATATTATCTGCCATGGCTACTATGATTTTGAGTATGACTTTGAGATTGACTTTGAGTGGGGGCGTATGGATTGCAATCCTAGGCATGTATGTTTAGTGGATTTAACTATGACTTTGAGTATGACTTGAGGTGACTGGTGCCTGTGTGCTATACACGCCTTTCACATTTATGGGAGCTGATCACTCCACCCCTTTTGATACATGAGGCCACCCCTCATATTATCTGGTTGCCTGAGAGGTATCCCCTCTGATTGTGAGATCTTGACTTTGAGTATTATGATGTTGAGATATGACTTTGAGTATGGGCTCGTGGTAGATGACTATCCTACTCTTCTCTTATTACCCATTTGTTTCTTTTATACCTTCTGACATTCCTATTTCCCATATTATATTTCAGTTTCGTTATTCTTTGCTTTGTATATGTATCTGTTCACTGAGCTTTTTAAGCTCAGCCGCACGTTTTCTTTTCGTGTGCGGCAGGTAATAAGCAGGACGACGGGTTTTGGGTATGAGTGAAGAGACTTGCGGACGTAAAAGACTGTGATAGTTATTCTGAAGTAGAGACCCTTAGAAGGAGTTGCTTTTGTAGACTTAGTAATTAGCTTTTGTTTCCCTTGTATCCTTGTGTATTCAGTATTTCGTTTGTAACCTTTGAGAATCCTTGTATTACTTTTGAATGTATGTTTTGTTTGATCTGATATGAAGGCATAAATGTGATATCTTTACCCTTGTTGGGTTGGGGTGTTACAGTGTGGGTGGTAAGATTCCATTCTACCTATCATATGTTGATACCTCGATTATCTGTTGGTACTAATGTTGTGATATTTAAGTTGGTTCATTGGCTAAATTGCTGAATGTTGAACCTAGTGAACTTAGGTCTAGTATTGTGATTGAAATAGCTAGCGGTAGGGAAGTAGAGGTTGACAAGGTTATTCGTGGGTGTACTATAGTGCTAGAGGGTATCCCGTTTACGATTGATTTGATACCTTTTGGGCATGGGAGTTGTGATGTGGTGATAGGGATGAGCTGGTTATCTAAGCATAGGGTCGAGGTCATATGCCACGAGAAGGTAGTTCGTATACCTTTGGAGAGTGGTGGTGTCCTTCGAATACAAGGGGAGTGCTTAGGGAAGGACTTGAAAACCCTTAAGACTGCGAAGGCTAAAGAACTTAAGTTAGAAGAGATTCTGTGGTATGTGAGTTTCCTGGCGTTTTTCCTGAGGACTTGTCCGGGTTGCCTCCAATCCGTCAAGTTGAATTTCGTATAGAGTTGGTTCCTGGAGCGGCACCTGTGGCGAAATCCCCATATCGTTTAGCACCCTCTGAGATGCAGGAATTGTCCGCACAGTTGCAAGAGCTTCAGGAGAAGGGGTTTATTTGACCTAGTCACTCTCCATGGGGAGCACCTGTGTTATTTGTTAAGAAGAAGGATGGTTCGTTCCGGATGTGTATTGACTATCAGGAACTGAACGAGTTAACGGTTAAAAATCGGTATCCTCTTCCTAGGATTGATGATCTTTTTGACCAACTACAAGGAGCTCGGTTTTTCTCGAAGATTGATCTACGTTCTGGGTATCATCAACTGAGAGTGCATGAGGAGGATATTCTAAATACTGCTTTTAGGACGTGTTATGGACACTTTGAGTTCACGGTTATGCCATTTGGGCTGACAAATGCACCCGCGGTATTCATGGATTTAATGAATCGCGTTTGCAAGCCTTACTTGGATAAATTCGTGATTGTGTTCATAGACGACATTCTAATTTACTCTAAGTCGAAGGAGGAGCATGGAGAACATTTGAAGTTGATCCTTGGATTGCTGGAGAAGGAGAAACTATACGCCAAGTTTTCAAAATGTGAGTTTTGGCTTGAGGAGGTACATTTTCTTGGACATGTGGTGAATAGTGAAGGAATTCATGTAGATCCTAGTACGATAGAAGCGGTCAAGAATTGGAAGGCTCCTACGACGCCGTCCGAGATACGCTCGTTCTTAGGATTAGCGGGTTATTACCGAAGATTTATAGCGAATTTTTCGAAGATTGCTAAACCCCTTACCTTGTTGACTCAGAAAAACAAGAAGTATGTTTGGGGAGAAGAGCAGGAGGTGGCTTTTCAGTCACTAAAGGATAGTTTGTGTAATGCACCTATTCTGATGTTACCTGATGGGCCAGATGATTTCGTTGTGTATTGTGATGCGTCGAATCAAGGATTTGGGTGTGTATTAATGCAAAGGGGTAAGGTGATAGCTTATGCATCCCGACAAATAAAGATTCATGAGAAGAATTATACCACTCATGACTTGGAGCTTGGTGCAGTAGTATTTGCTCTCAAGAATTGGAGACATTATCTGTATGGCACAAAGAGTGTTGTTTATACGGATCATAAGAGTCTTCAGCATATTTTCAGTCAGAAGGAGCTAAATATGCGACAAAGAAGGTGGATTGAGTTATTTAGTGATTATGATTGCGAGATTCGCTACCATCCTGGAAAGGAGAATGTGGTAGCTGATGTTTTAAGTAGAAAGGAGCGGGTTAAGCCTAAACGTGTGCAAGCAATGTGTAAGACGTTACAGTCGGGAATTAAGGGTAAGATATTGGCAGCACAAGAAGAAGCTCTTAAGGATGAGAATGCGACCTTTGAGATGCTGCGTGTCTTAGATCAAAAAATGGAGAAAAAGGAGGATGGTGGACTGTATTTCTTAGATAGAATATGGGTTCCATCAGTAGGAGGTATAAGAAAGTTAATCATGGATGAGGCTCATAAATCGAGATATTCGATTCATCCAGGATCGGATAAGATGTATTATGATCTTAGAGATGCTTATTGGTGGTCGGGAATGAAGAGGGAAATAGCTGAATATGTTAGCCAATGTTTGACTTGTCTGAAAGTTAAGGCTGAACATCAGAAACCCTCTGGATTGTTACAGCAGCCGCCGATTCCTGAGTGGAAATGGGAGAGAATAACGATGGATTTTATTACTAAGTTGCCTAGAACTAGTAATGGACATGACACGATATGGGTCATCGTGGACAGGCTGACGAAGTTTGCACATTTTCTGGCCATTCGTGAAGATTATAAGATGGAAAAACTGGCGAGAATTTATATTAATGAGATTGTGGCGAGACATGGTGTGCCTGTGTCGATTATCTCTGATCGCGATAGTAGGTTTACCTCGCGATTCTGGCAATCGTTGCAAAAGGCGTTGGATACGCGTTTGGATATGAGCACTGCTTATCATCCACAAACTGATGGGCAAAGTGAGCGAACGATTCAGACTTTGGAGGATTTACTTAGAGCGTGTGCTATTGATTTTGGAGGAAGCTGGGATACTCATTTGCCTTTGGCTGAGTTTTCCTATAACAACAGCTATCATTCCACTACGCCAAAATGTGGATTTAGTCACACATGCTGTTTTTCGAACAGCCACACAGTCGCTTTTTTATGTGACTAAATGTACCAGAATAAAATAAACAGCCACACTTGATCCGACTTGTGTGACCATTTCGGAATTACATCCGAGGCTACAGCCACACATTTGAATATTTTCGTGACTATACGTATCTGGTAATTTTTTTTTTGATTTTTTAGTCACTTATAATTTGGGACGTGTGACGGATACAAATAAGGTTGAAACATTAGTCACACTATATATATACATATGTGACAAATATATGTCACGCAATTGAAAAGTGTGACCAAAATCCATATATGGTCACACGAAGTAATTGTGTATGTGGCTAAATCATATGCTCAAGTTTGTCACACATTATTTAAGCGTGACTGCTAGTTTTTGTTGAAAATTTAGCCACATATGAATTTGAAATGTGTGACAACTGAAAAGCAAGTTTGAAGCATAGTCACGATATGCATTTAAAAGTGACAAATATATGTCACACACTTGAGATGTGTGACCAAATGTCATATATGGTCACACTAAACCATAGGCATACATGATTAAGTGTGACCAAAATTCGATACAAATAGTCACGTAAGTTAATATGTGTGTCTAAAGTTAAGTGTGTGTTTGCCTGCCAATTCCTAATGTGTATGGTCACACTTAATTGTAGCACAATCATGTGACTATAGGCTATACAATAGTAACACCATACCACAAATGTGCATCTAAATTATGTTTATATATGGCCACATTATAAGGGTATTATATGTGACCAATACATTGAAAATAGTCACACTGTGAAATATTCATGTGACTAATATGTATAGCAAAATGTGAACTCAGTTATCATTAACCTTGATATTAGTCACATTGAGTGTTTGTGTGACTAAATTCAAGATGTTACATATGGTCACATGAAGTATTTATTTAAGTGTCTAAATCATAGAGTCATATTTTGAGTTCAGACTGTTAATTAGTCATGACTCTTCATTTAATTTGCCCCATTACAATGCTGGGATTTTATAGTCTATCTAGTTTAATGCAGTAGTATGTAAGTATGTTACTTGCCCCTAGCTGGAACCAGATTACTTGACTTTCTAAAGTCAATTTTCAACTTTATAATGAAGTAACATGTTACTAAAGTGCCTGCAAGTGCATATACATGATAAATGGAAACTGCAAATACAATAAAGCTTGACTGCAAGTGGACATATAACAGTGAAAACCGCAAAATTTTTCATTGCCATTGAAAAGCTTGACTTTTTTGAGTCAAAATCCATTACAACAGGCTAAATTACAGGAACAACTATTTAATACTAAAACAGCTATTCATCTAACATTACTAACTTTACAATACCAGCAGTAACCTTGCACTTAGCCTTGAGCAGCAGTCTTAACTTCAACCAGCAGGGTTAACTATTACACTAGCAGTCTTAATGCAGCATGACATGCTTCACTTGGATTTTCGTATAACAATACCTTCAATGTCGGTTCGATAGTAGTCACTTTGTGATTCCTTGCCCAAGTCTTCTTTATATACACGTGGCAATATTTTTTCATTTTGCTCGTGAATGACTGTACTAAACTCCTCATCGACTTCGTCATATGTATCTTTGTAATTCTTGGTAGGTGTTTTAAAGACAATGGACAAATTTTTCTGTACCTGGTCTTTCACATAAAACACTTGTGTTGCTTGTGACGCTAATATGAACGGATCATCCTTGTGGCCGAAAGTATTCAGGTCTACCAACGTATAACCAAGAGGATCATGTTTGACCCCATGAGTTTTGCGATTAGCCCAATCACATTTGAAAAGAGGAATTTGCCTGAAACGGTAATCTAGTACCCATATCTCTTGTAAAACCCCATAATAAGATGTTTTTTTTATGGTTGCAACTTCTTTTTTGGATATGTGCACATCTACTGACTCAACACTAACCCCACTGTTCTGGTAAACTATGCCATCATTACTTTTCGTACGAAATGTATACCCATTGATGTTATACGCCTCGTATTTCACTACGCTGGCGCGTGGTCCAAATGATATCCACCTCACAGTTTCTGATACACTGTCATTGGATATCGCTAACTCTCTCTCAACCTGAATTTCATTACAAGTATATATATTACCTTTAAATTGCAGGAACAACAAACAAACAATTAAAGAATAGGAGTGTTTGGGATAATGAAATGGTGTGCTGGTCGACCTCTATCTAATGTCATATACAGGAGGGACAATTATGATGATAGCAACAAACAAACAATTATAAACAACATACAAGTAATTACCTCTTCGAGTAACCACTTAGCAAAAGATTTACTGTGCTCATTCTCCAGCAATGCAAGTTTTTTACCCGGGTTTTTTCCTTTCAAAACTTCCTTGTGTCGCCTGAAACAAATAAATGTCTTTGATTATTATATTTGATAGAACATTTTAAGCAACGAAATCGACATGTGTTAGTAATATATACTTACTCGATATACGGTTGAATTTCATCTGTATTTTGTATTACATACAAATGTGCTTTCTGAAAGGATTCTACGGAAACTTCACTTGGTTTGCCGGCCGACAATGGCTTTCCGTCCTCAACTTCATTGGTTACATGTTTATCAGCTGGGATACCAATAGTTTTCATGGTTTTATGATATTCGCTAAAAAACTCTATTGTTTCTTCCGCGATAGTCTCCTCGGTAATGCATCCCTCTGGTCTATTTCTGTTTCGCACATGTCCTTTAATAACCTTCATACATCTTTCGAAGGGATACATCCACCGAAAGCATATGGGACCACATAATTTTACCTCCCTAGTTAGGTGCACAGTCAAGTGTATCATAATATCAAAAAATGACGGAGGAAAGAACTTCTCGAGTAGGCACAGTGTAACAACAAGTTCTTCTTGCATCTTATCTAGTTCTTGCAAGCTGATTTCTTTCCTACATATAGATTTAAAGAAAAAGCAAAACCTGATTATAGCATATCGTGTGGGCGGGTGCATGACTGAACGTATAGCAATGGGTAAAAACTCTTGCATTAGCATGTGATAGTCATGCGATTTAAGGCCAATGAGCTTCCTATCATTTAGGCTGACCAAACTAGAGAAATTTGAACAATAGCCTTGTGGTACCCTGATGTTGCTTAACGTTTCACAAAAGATGTCTTTTTCAGCATTCGTTAATGTGTAACCTGCTGGAGGTAGTGTTGTTTTGTCTGCTTCTTGCCTAGCAAACAACTCTTCTTTTATCCCCAACTCTTCCAGATCCAGTCGAGCATTCATTCCATCTTTTGTCTTTCCAGGAACATTCAGCAAAGTTCCGAGTAGACTCTCACCAACATTCTTTTCTACATGCATGAAGTCAATACAATGCGGAACAGAATGATGCCTCCAATACCTTAGCTTTCGATACCAAATGTTGAATTTCTTCCAATATGCTTCATTTGCTTGGCTTGAACTACCCTCTTCTTCTGTTGTTTTCCTTTTCTGCTTTTTAATCTTCCCACCTCTGCCTCTGGTATCTTGATCTTGGTTTTTCGAGGTTTTTCCTTTTCCCCACTTATTTTCAATATGTTGTACCTCGTTGTATATTTGTTCCCCGGTCAATGGATTTGGAGCATGACGTGGTTCTTCTTGTCCATTAAACGCCTTCCTTTGCGTTCTGAACGGATGGTTGTATGGTAGATATCGTATGTGTCCAGCATAACTTTGCTTGGATGAGGCGGAAAGTCTAACACAGTGTGTATCTTTCCCACATACTACACAACCTTTGAATCCACTGTATGGGCAGCCACATAATGTACCAAGTGCAGGGTAATCATTTATCGTCCATAACATAACGGCGCGCAGATTAAAGTTTTCTTTTTTAGAAGCATCGTATGTATCAACCCCTTCCTCGAATAAGGTTTGCAGATCATCAACCAACGGTTCTAAAAATACATCGATATCATTTCCCGGGTATCCCGATATCAATACCGAAAGCATGATAAACTTTCTTTTCATACACAACCATGGAGGAAGGTTGTATATGACAGATAAAACTGGCCATACACTGTGATGCCTATTTCCTGAGTTGACGTCAACCCCATCAGCCGATATTCCTAGCCGTAGATTTCTCGGATCTTCAGCAATTTCGGGGAATTTTTCATCTATGGTACGCCATGCCTGTGAATCTGCGGGGTGACGTAAAACACCATCTGTTATCCTCCTTGTTGCGTGCCATGTTAGATCTTCTGAAATACTTTCTAACTTAAAGAGGCGTTGCAGTCTTGGTATAATTGGAAAGTACCACATTACCTTTGCCGGAATGTTTTCGTACACTTTATGTGTCTTACTATCCACCTTCCATCTTGATGTCCCACAAGTTGGACAAACAGTCAACTCCTTGTTAACCTTCCAGTAAAGAATGCAGTTGTTGCTACATACATGTATCTTTTTGTATCCTGATCCCATCATTCTCACTAGTTTTTTTGCCTCATAAGTTTTTTCAACCATTTCGTTACCAGCAGGTAGCATCTTTTTCAACAATCCTAGTAATTCAGTAAAGAACTTATCAGAAGCTCCATACTTACCCTTCAAGTTGAGTAGTTTAACTATTGCGGACAACTTTGTGAAGTCAGGACATCCTTCGTAAAGTGGCTTCTCCGCGTCTAATAATAGTTGTTGAAACTTGGCAAGGCTATCCTCATCAAAACATTCTTTTGCACCATTAACCATGTTCACTGTTGCTGGGCCATCTGTTGGAATTTCTGGAACAAAATCCATGTCGAAATCCGTGTCGTCAACAAACTCCTCTGTTGTAGCATTAACAGGTATTTGGGCAGTTGTTGCTTGCTCATCATTTTCTCCATGTTTATCCCATTTTGTGTAGCTTTGATTAATCCCGTGGCAGAATAAATGGAACTGCACATCCTCCACTTTATGCTCTATGCGGTTTAAACATGAGATACACGGACATGGCATCTTAAGCTGTTGTTTATTACCTCGTGGGTCGATGTTCATCATCTTCTGCAAGTTGTGTTCTGCATACTTAATAAACGCGTGTACTCCAGCAATATATTGTTTCTTGGTCCTACTAGTTTTCATCCAAGACTTGTCCATGCTATTGTTGAGGTCAAATGGTAACGTATGTATCCTACAAGTCACAAATTAAACCAATATAAGCATCAAATCATTTGTGCATAAGTAAACCAAGTATTTACCACTACTAGTACAAAAGGTACTGCTGCTAGTGAAATTTAGTACGGCTAGTATAAATTTAGTACTGCTAGTACCCGTCACAAATTAAACCAATATAAAATTGTAAATGTTTGATACGTTTGGGCCTAAGTCTAATGTGGGATAAAATGTTTATTTTGAAAATATCACAACCATACATTAGTAAAATCTAGTATTAATGGTTTTTGTTGCAAAGTGAAAATTAAAATAATACTACTCTGTTAATTAGGATCTCGATTTTGAAAACCTTTCGTGTGACATTTGGGATAAAAACGGAACACACGAGGGATATTGGACTATTCGAGACATGCTACCCGTACACTAACATATTTGGATTTATTGGATTATTCATTTGGTTATTGTTTGAGTTACGGATTGGTTTAGCGTTTAGGGTTTAGAGTTTAGGGTTTAGGGTTTAGGTTTTAGGGTTTAGGGTTTATATAAATACTCGTTATATTATAAATTACTCGGGAAATTGATTTTCAATAAAGTCTTTTGAATTGGAAACGTTCGATAAATGAAAGGGTCTTGGCGAAATTTTGTTATTTCCAAAGATTAATTTTGTCGTAAGTCCAAACTTGTTTTAAATCATAAAACGAGTATACCTTGTACTAATAAACGGGATTATGGGAAAATACAGACGATTACCAATCGACTCATCTTATTTGATATGTTTGTTGTTAGTTATCTCTTCGACTTGTTTTCGTCATCTCGTCTCGACTCGAGTTATTGTCAATACTCTTCTCGACTATTAATTCGGTTATTCGTTTTTTTGGAGTGAGTACTCGTGAGTCCGTGTTCTCTACCGTCACACGAATGAGGATACCAAACCCTTTTAAAAGGCTAAAACGAGATTATCTTTTGAAATGAGAATGATTAACTTTTGAAACCTCTTGCGCATTTGATTTTTTTGGTGAATATCGTGCCGAGTACGTTGCGTTGCGATATGTTGCGTTAAATCGTTTGATACGATATTCATTTTCTTTAACTTTTAATTATATTACGGATAACCTCGATACCCGCGGGGAAACCCGAAAAACCGATGGATAACGGGTATCCGGTGGGATATGGGGCGGGTACGGGTATATTATAAACGGGTTCGGGTACGGGTACACTAAAACCCGCCACGAACCCGAACCATCGGCTATAGTTGGTTTTCACCGCCACGTCAACACCATTAGATTTTTTTTTTTTTTTTTTTTTAATTTATTTATTTATTTATTATTATTATTTTTTAACTATTATTATTTTTTTCTTTCTACACAACTTGCCACTCACCAAACCACCACTTGATCAATAGTAAAGGGGCAATTAATCCCTTTACCGATCAATTGTAAACAGACAAAAAAGTGAGTAAACCCTAATCAAAACACACATTCTTCTTACTCCCACGGCGGATTCCCACGGGTAACAGTAGGATCCTGGGGCAATTAAACCAAACCACCACTACTTGATCAATAGTAAAGGGCCAATTAATCCCTTTACCGATCAATTGTAAACCGACACAAAAATCAATAAACCCTAATCAAAACACACATTCTTGATTCTTCTTATTCCCACGGCGGATTCCCACGGGTAACAGTAGGATCCTGGGCCACCTTTCATTTCATCTTTGTCTTTTAATTTAGCTAATGGTAATAGTTTGAAAAACAGACGTGGCAAACAAAAACACGCAAACAATGAATCCAAATGACAACAAAGGTATGTTTTTTAATGTTTTCACATATCAGTTGATGATTCATTGTACAATAATTAGTAACAGGCTTTTGATCTATAAATGGTGATGTTTGGGGTTGTTGTTACCGATTCTAATGTAAAGCTGTGTGAATTTATTGTTGAATGTAAAGCTGTGTGAAGTTTTAATTTATTCAAGTTTATGCTTTAACAGGTTCAAAGACAAAAATCCCTTCCAACAAGGTATATACTAAAGTTGTTATGTGTTTGTGGCTAAAGTTGTATACCTTAATTATACCATTAATTAAATTTTTTGAAACAAATGGTATGTTGAACTATTAGGAGGTATGGGAAAACACAGATTGGAAGAGAAAGAGCCCTTTCTATTTCTCTAGCGATGAAGAAGATGGTGATGCTGACATAAAAGGTGTGAATTTATTGTTGAATGTAATTGTAAAGCTGCTGTGTGAATTTTTAATTTATTCAAGTTTATGCTTTAACAGGTTCAAAGGCAAAAATCCAAACAACAACAAACCCAATCCCGCCGGGGCAGGGTATGGGGGAGGTAGGCTGTAGACAGACCCTACCCCTACCCCAAGGTAAACCCGGGAGTAGAGAGGCTGCTTCCAAAGAGACCTCCGGCACTAGGTCCAAATTCAAAATCATTTCCAACAAGGTATACTAAAGTTGTTATGTGTTTGTGGCTAAAGTTGTATACCTTAATTATACCATTAATTAAATTTTTTGAAACACATATGGTATGTTGAACTATTAGGAGGTATGGGAAAACACAGATTGGAAGAGACAGAGCCCTTTCTATTTCTCTAGCGATGAAGAATCTGCTGATGCTGACACAAAAGGGGTAATAATGGTCCATTTAATAAGTGTTGTTTCGCTACCTTTATCACATTCTCAAGACTTAATCCATTATATATACTCGTTCAACTTGTAGGTAAATGACAAAGATGAATCCTCTTAAGCTACTCCCAAACTTGGGACTACCGTATAATTAAGAAGATGTACCAACCGATGGCCGTGAAGAAGACTTCTCGTACATTAAATGTGTTGAGAATTATGTAAAGGTGGTGATCATCTCGACTATTATGAACTAGAGGATAATTAGTTTAATATGGTACGTAGTAGCAGTTATGAGTAAGAAGATGTACGTTGTATCAACCGATGGCCGTGAAGAAGACTTCTCGTACATTAAATGTTGGGCCGTGAAGAAGACTTCTCGTACATTAAATGTTGTGTTGAGAATTATGTAGAGGTGGTGATCATCTCGACTATTATGAACTAGAGGATAATTAGTTTAATATGGTACGTACGTAGCAGTTACGAGTAAGAAGATGTTGTATCAACCGATGGCCGTGAAGAAGACTTCTCGTACATTAAATTGTTGAGAATTATGTAAAGGTGGTGATCATCTCGACTATTATGAACTAGAGGATAATTACTTTAATATGGTACGTAGTAGCAGTTCTGATATTTAATTTGGATAAATGTAATTATTAATGGTGCAGTAACTGGTAACTAGTGTAGTTTAACTCTGTATCTATTTTATAACTGTAATGATAGTATTTTGGTTTGTTAAATGGTAGCAATTTGTGTTCTTGATGTGATGATTGCACAGTTAGATTTTATGGTAGCAGTTTCTGTTGTTGATTTGATGATTGCACATATTTATTTAATGGTAGCAGTTTGTGTTCTTCTTTTTTCATGTTGGTTTATGATTTAATGGTAGCAGTTTGTGTTAAATGGTGTCAAGTTGTGTTCATGATTTTGGTGTAATTGTGTAAATTTGAGTTCTTGATTTGATATGCAGTTTGTGTTCATGATCTTTGTTCTAGATCTTGGTTCATGATTTGCGATTAAGATAATGAAACTATAACATTTGGAGCCAAAATTTTGATAATGGTAGCAGTTTGTGTTCTTCATTTTTCATGTTGGTTTATGATTTAATGGTAGCAGTTTGTGTTAAATGGTGTCAAGTTGTGTTCATGATTTTGGTGTAATTGTGTAAATTTGAGTTCTTGATTTGATATGCAGTTTGTGTTCATGATCTTTGTTCTAGATCTTGGTTCATGATTTGCGATTAAGATAATGAAACTATAACATTTGGAGCCAAAATTTTGATAATGGTAGCAGTTTGTGTTCTTCATTTTTCATGTTGGTTTATGATTTAATGGTAGCAGTTTGTGTTAAATGGTGTCAAGTTGTGTTCATGATTTTGGTGTAATTGTGTAAATTTGAGTTCTTGATTTGATATGCAGTTTGTGTTCATGATCATTGTTCTAGATCTTGGTTCATGATTTGCGATTAAGATAATGATATATAACATTTGGAGCCAAAATTTTGATTTTTTCAAGTTTATGCTTTACTAAACAGGTTCAAATTTAAGGCAAATTTTTAAAATAATTCAATTGTTATTTTGAAATTAGAATTTGGAGCCAAAATTTTGATCCAAAATTTTGAAATCGCCTAATTAATTAGAAGCGGGTACCAAGAATAAGGTACGATTCATCTTCTTCCTATACCCTCTTTTCTCTCCTAAAAAAAAAAAAAATACTGCCAAGAAAACACAATAATCAATTCTTATATCACCATTACTCTCAAAGCCAGAATCATTTTCTTGTACCCATTGTTACTCAAGAGTCATGGGAATTCAACCCATTGTTGATAATCATCTTTTGCTTCCTGCTGATAATGAACATGATGATAACAACATAGACTATGAATCCGAAAAGTATTCTGATGAGGAAGATCTAGATGCGCCTGGAACCAACCAATCAGATCGGATACTAGCTAAGAGAGGCATGACCAGGCTATTTAAGTTTCGCATGAAATATGGCAACCCTGGTGGAATAAAGCTCAAGGTAACCTTCGATGCATTGAATAGGTATCAGGGTTACACAGAGCACTGTTTACGAGTTTTTTAGGAGATCTGGTTCGTGAGCATATAGGTTTGAAGAATCTTTCCTGGAGGAATGTGAATAAAGAAGAAAGAGATAAACTATGGACTGACATCACTGTACATATATACTACTGTATTTTTTAACCCAGTACTACATAATTTTATCTATGCAGTTACATTATGTGCAACTAATTAACAACATTGTGTTAATCTTTGCAGCGATATTTTGATGTTGACGTGACATTCAGAAAATTGGTAATGACTCGTCTTGGTAAACTGCTAAGGACTTTCAGAACGAAGCTCAGAGAAGAATACATTTTGCCCCACCTAAATACACCTTCCAAACTGAATGAAGTCCCGGCCAAGTATAGTCGATTTGTGAAATCAGAAGACTGGGTCGAGTTTGTAAACAACACGACCACCGATGAATACAAGGTTTTAATTAGTCATCTTTATTTAAGTCTATATGTCATTTCATAATTTTCAGTTTGCAGCATTACCACATGTAAACGCCTTATCATTTTGTGTTTTTAGAAGATAGCTGATAAAGCTAAAATGTCGCGTTCCAAAAATATTTATCAGCATAAAATGGGACGAGGTGGATATGTTTATTTGAAAGAGAAAATGGTAAGATCACATGTGTATGCACCTTCATATTTTCGTTTATCTTGTTTTAATTAACTTTACATGTGTATGCATTTGATGTTTATTAGATCAAAAATAAAGAGATTGAAGCAGATGAAGAACCCCCGCGTGGTATAATGTGGTTGAAAGGAAGGGTAAACAACGATGGCGAATTTCCAGATGATGAGATCACATCAGTGGGAGATACACTTGTAAGTTTGACTGCAAATTCCATTATTATGCTTATATACCAGCAGGATTAAATGTGTACTAGCAGTAGTAAATTGTGTACTAGCAGTGGTAAACACTAGCCATATTTGTAATTGAAGTTCATGAGCATCAGTAACTCCATCTGAGCAGCATTGACACAAATAAGAGCATCAGTTACTCTAACAGCATCCAGAAGACTTTTAATCCCAACATTTCCTATATTTTTTTTTTGCAGAAAGAATCTGATGACCAGATCAAGAAATTGTCCAATGAGATTACAGAAACAAAAAGAATACTTACTCAACTGATGGCACAGTTGAGTCAACAAGGGGTGCAGTTAAATTTGTCATCTCAATTGCCAGTAGCCTCAAATGCAAGCCAACAAGGGTCTACAGATTCCCAATCGCAAGGAAATGTGTCTCCAACAAAAGGAGTACCAACAGTATGTATTTCAACATGTTTCTTGTTATTCTTTTGTTTATATAATGTAACGTGTTTTATATATACATATAGGAACCTGCTAAAACTGTCGGACCTGAGAAAAAGCCTAAGTCACGACAAAACGGGCCTCCAGATTCCCAATCAGAACAAAATGTGTCTCCAACACAAGCACTGCCAACAGTATGTATTTCAACATGTTTCTTGTTATTCTTTTGTTTAAATAATTTCTGATATATGTACATGCAAAAATTCTTTTTTAAGCCATTTAACTGCAAACTGTGGCACTTAAAGAAATCAAATATCGTTGCTTTGGGTACATACATGTGTTTTTTCAACTTACATATATATAATTCTTGATATATAATTCAATGTTTGATACAAGCGTCTTTTGTTACTACAGGTTACACTGCCAACTACAATGCAAAAGAAAAGTGACAACAACTGTGGACCAACAGCACCATCAAAGCGCAAAAGTAATGTCTCTATTGAAGCCCTAAAGCAAGCTATGCCGGCGAAGAGTCAAAAGTCTTTAAATTATGGTACTTGAGAATTTGATTATGTACGACATTACAATTGTATATTCTGTTCAGTTATATACATTCGAGTTTTATTCAATTTCAAATTTCTTTTTGTTTATGATTCTGTTTTATATATATATAATAATATACTCATTCCAGCAGCACTAGCATAGTACTAGCAGTAGCAACTCTGCTCCAACAGTACTAACTTAAAAATACCAGTACTATGGTCACGCTTATCAACATTATTGGTCACTCTTTGTTTAATTCAATGTGTGACTAAATATTACAAAAGGCCACACAAACATAAAATTCAAGTGGCCATTGGATGATCAATAGTCACACAAAATACAAATTTCTTCACTTTAAACAGCATATGGTCACACTTATTAACACTTTTGGCCACTTTATGCTTAAGTGTATGTGACTAAATACCCAAAACAAACATGCTTTGTGTGACTGAATATTACAAAAGGCCACACAAACTAAAAATTCATGTGACCATTGGATGATCAATAGTCACACAAAATACACATTTTTTCACTTAAAACAACATATGGTCACACTTATCAACACTTTTGGCCACTTTATGCTTAATTGTATGTGACTAAATACCCAAAACAAACATGCTTTGTGTGACTAAATATTACAAAAGGCCACACAAACTAAATATTCATGTGACCATTGGATGATCAATAGTCACACAAAATACACATTTCTTCACTTAAAACAGCATATGGTCACACTTATTAACACTTTTGGCCACTTTATGCTTAATTGTATGTGACTAAATACCCAAAACAAACATGCTTTGTGTGACTAAATATTACAAAAGGCCACACAAACTAAGAATTCATGTGACCATTGGATGATCAATAGTCACACAAAATACACATTTCTTCACTTAAAACAGCATATGGTCACACTTATTAACACTTTTGGCCACTTTATGCTTAATTGTATGTGACTAAATACCCAAAACAAACATGCTTTGTGTGGCTAAATATTACAAAAGGCCACACAAACTAAGAATTCATGTGACCATTGGATGATCAATAGTCACACAAAATACACATTTTTTCACTTAAAACAGCATATGGTCACACTTATCAACACTTTTGGCCACTTTATGCTTAATTGTATGTGACTAAATAACCAAAACAAAGATGCTTTGTGTGACTAAATATTACAAAAGGCCACACAAACATAAAATTCATGTGGCCATTGGATGATCAATAGTCACACAAAATACACATTTTTTCACTTAAAACAGCATATGGTCACACTTATCAACACTTTTGGCCACTTTATGCTTAATTGTATGTGACTAAATAACCAAAACAAAGATGCTTTGTGTGACTAAATATTACAAAAGGCCACACAAACATAAAATTCATGTGGCCATTGGATGATCAATAGTCACACAAAATACACATTTCTTCACTAAAAATAGCATATGGTCACACTTATAACACTTTTGGCCACTTTATGCTTAATTGTATGTGACTATATACCGAAAACAAACATGCTTTGTGTGACTAAATATTACAAAAGGCCACACAAACTAAGAATTCATGTGACCATTGGATGATCAATAGTCACACAAAATACACATTTCTTCACTTAAAACAGCATATGGTCACACTTATTAACACTTTTGGCCACTTTATGCTTAATTGTATGTGACTATATACCGAAAACAAACATGCTTTGTGTGACTAAATATTACAAAAGGCCACACAAACTAAGAATTCATGTGACCATTGGATGATCAATAGTCACACAAAATACACATTTCTTCACTTAAAACAGCATATGGTCACACTTATTAACACTTTTGGCCACTTTATGCTTAATTGTATGTGACTAAATACCCAAAGCAAACATGCTTTGTGTGACTAAATATTACAAAAGGCCACACAAACTAAGAATTCATGTGACCATTGGATGATCAATAGTACACATTTCTTCACTTTAAATAGCATATGGTCACACTTATTAACACTTTTGGCCACTGTTTTTTAAATTGTATGTGACTAACTTGAAAAAAAAACACACGATGTGTGACTAAATCATCACAAACGTCACATTTATTATATTTTCGTGTGGCCATAGGATGGGAAATAGTCACACATACTGATGAATCCAACAAAACTTGTGCCTAATTAGTCACACATATTCGGGTTTTGGTCACTCTTTTTCGATGAAAACGGCCACAAACTAAACAATGTGACTATATGATACCTACGGTGGCGCGACTTTTTGTCACACACACCCAAAAAAACGTGTGTGACTATATGCATATAGTCACGCATTTCCAGTGTGACGATAGGCAGAATCTGTACCAGTGACAGCTATCATTCCAGTATTAGATGTGCACCATTTGAGATGTTGTATGGAAGGAAGTGTAGATCACCTATTCTATGGGCAGAGGTTGGAACAAGCCAACTAATTGGTCCTGAAATAGTGCAAGAGACTACGGATAAGGTGTTTCGGATTAAGGAAAGACTTAAGGCAGCAAGAGATCGCCAAAATAGTTATGCGGATAATCGTCGTAAACCTTAGGAGTTTAGTGTTGGTGATTTTGTAATGCTAAAAGTGTCTCCTTGGAAAGGTGTTGTGCGTTTCGGTAAGAAAGGAAAATTAGCACCAAGGTATGTAGGACCGTTTGAAATTACAGAGCTGATTGGACTTGTGGCATATCGGTTGAGATTGCCAGAGGAATTAAGTAGTGTGCATGATACGTTCCACATATCTAATTTGAAGAAATGTTTAGCGGATGCTAGTTTGCATGTGCCATTAGATGAGATTAAGGTAGATAAGATTCTTTACTTTGTTGAGGAACCTGTTGAGATTAAGGATCGCGAGGTCAAGAGTATGAAGCGTGGTAAGATAGCGTTGGTGAAGGTACGTTGGAATTCCAAACATGGTCCTGAGTTTACTTGGGAACGTGAGGATCAGATGAGATCCAAGTACCCGAAATTGTTTGCTGAGAAGGTTGATGAGACGAGCTATTAAATCTCGGGACGCGATTTTCCTAAGTGGGGGATGATGTAACAACCGTGATTTTATGTCTAGATTGTAGTACAGAGAAAGAGCTTTCCTAAAAGTCCGACCACGAGTGTTTTCGAGGACGGGAAGTCAGTCAAACGAATTTTATGAGTTAAGGTGTCAAAACTGTTAAACCGGGACAGAATTAGGGTAAAAGTATTGAGGTCAATGGTGGCTTTTAAAGTGTAATTAGGGTTAGGCTTTCTGTGGGGATTGAGTTCTATATTATTATTGACTTCCACGCGAAAATTAGATGATAATAAGTTGTGCGAGTATGTCTAAGAGGTCAAAACTTTTTGATGTCCGATCAGATCCGAATCTGGATAGATGATATGTTTGATTTTTCATTGAGTACTTGTGTGTGTTTTTAGTGCATGGCCTTCTGGGAAAAGCTTTTATGCTTATGAAGGATCATGATGAATTTTTGGTGTGAGTTTTGAAGCTATATTCGCTGTGATTTTATGTGGGTGAAGGTACCCTACAAATCTGCGTTTTCTGAAAGTTTTAATAAAGGGATTTAGTGAGTGTAAAGTATTGGGTGATGATTAGTATGGAGTCTATGTAATCCATAGTGGGTTATATGAACCTTAGACATCCATCATATATATGTGTTACATGGACTATAGCTTTTAGCTTGGTCGCGTGTAATGTAATATTATTGTGTTATATAGATTTGTGAGTTGCTTGTTTGGAAGCTGCGGAGTTGAGGTGAGTTCATAGTCCTATATTTTTACTTTGTTTTAAACTTGGGATGGAGATGATGCTTGTTAAAATTGTTTTTGAGTTACTGTGATTATGTGTTGTTAAAATGCATGGACTTGTAATGGTTATTATATGTATACTGCATGTTATAGTGGTGTTTAATTGTGGTGATTATTTGAGTGGGAAAGTCCTAGTGGCTCTACTCATTATAATTATCTTGGATCGATGGGCACGTTCCGTCCCAATTGTGGTGGTATTTGGATAGGTGGGCACGTTCCGTCCCAATTGATGTGGTGTTTGGATCGGTGGGCACGTTCCGTCCCAAATTTTGGATCGGTGGGCACGTTCCGTCCCGTATGCTATGATTGCATGTTAGTTGTATAATAACTATATTGTTGCTATCCTGCTATATTTTATGATCACAGTGAACTTTTATCGGAGATGTGTTTTGTGTGTTTTAAACCTATGAATCTCACCAACATTATGTTGACGTTTTTAAGCATCATTTTCAGGTGAGCATTCTAAGGCTAAGATAGAAGGGCGCGATTAGAAGATACCTAGTTTGCATTGAGGATGGCTTATCTTTGAATTTAGTTTGATTAAGTGAATTTTGTTTGTGATAATCGAATGTCATTCATTATTACTCTATGTTTTAATGGAGATACCTTGGAGTTTGTTTTTGGTTGTTTTATTTTGGGGTATCGTTACAACACCTTGTGTCTGTACTTTGCTCTATTTATTTGCATATAGTAATTCTCTATATAGACGCCATGTGTTGTGATGATATCCATGATGTTGCACTCGCGTTTCCGCCATTGGCGAGGTGTGACATCAGTCAAGTGGGGAAACCACAATACGTTTGACATCCTAGTCAAGTGGGGAAACTACAGTACCACGTTTGACATATCAGTCAAGTGGGGGAAACCACAATACTACGTTTGACATATCAGTCAAGTGGGGAAACCACAATACGTTTGAAATCTCAATCAAGTGGGGAAACCACAGTACCACGTTTGACATATCAGTCAAGTGGGGAAACCACAATACTACGTTAGACATATCAGTCAAGTGGGGAAACACCCGGACAGGGAGTTCAATTCTAATAGATCTATTCACAACATTCGCGCTTAACGGGTCATAACATAGGCAAAATGAAATAGCTTAATGTACTAGTGTCCATAAGAAAATGATCAAGGATGAAAAATGTAAACACAAAATACTTTCGAGTAACAAATTAAGTATTTTATCCAATCAATAATGTTTGAAAGACAAATCACGTTCACGTAAAACAAGCATTGAGTTTAAATTAAAACAAGCATGTATTCTCCCCCAAAACAGTTACAAAACAAGTAAAAGTAGGGGTCATGAACTCACCTGATGCAACAGGAATGATGACAAAAGTGGATACACTGAAATGAGGCACGATCTCTAACCGCAACCTAATGTGAATGATAGGATCTAATGTAAGTAATGAAATGATGCTACACATGCAAATACGTATGTTAACGATACCACTCGTTAATTTTGAAAATAACGTTCATCGTCGAAAAAAATACATTTTTGACGTCTCGTTAAGTTACAAACTACTTTACGTATAAATATGTTGAAACAATACTCCACGATCCTCGTTTGGTGGTCTATCGGTAAATATAATATTTTCGTCGCAATTTACTATTTTTCACAACTTGAAAATGTGCCCAAATGGCCTCGGAAAACTAGTCGTGAAATATTGTACGTTAAGTATTAGTGATGAAACTCGACGTTTTTGAAAACCTTGTAACAATATCTCAATGTCGTGTTATTTAACTTATGATCATACGCGTCTTGATTAGATAGAATATCGGCTATCAATGTTATGTCTTGTAAAATTACTAGTTTTTACACTTAGAAAATATTTCTATTAGTGCTGTCAAAAATTAACTAGAGTTCGTTGGGTTCAAACGTGTATATCTCGGTCGTTATAAGCTCGTTTTCTACGTTCTTTATATCAACGGCTTCGTATTAACATGAACTAACATATTTTCAGTAGGTCAGGTCATCTAGATCATGTCTAACGCCTTGTTTTGTCTATTGAAATTCGGCAAACAGCACTCAAATTTTCAGAAATTAGTTTTTCGTCGCTAAACTTTGAAAAATCATAACTTTCTCGTCGTAAATCGGTTTTTGCTCATTCAAGCGGCCACGGTTTCGTTTTTGAAAGTATTTTTTGAATATTTAAGCCAAAATATCCCCTGAGCTACTGAGATCCCACGATTTTGGACAGAACCTTTTCTATAAGTTGCAAAAATCACTTTTATGGTTCAAGACTTGATCAAAACACTTCCAATAAACACCACAACTAATCTAATCCTACCATACACCTTCTTAGGGTGTCATGGGGTCCTAAACATCACCAAAATTGGTGGATCTCTTAAAGTCACTAATAAATTTATAAATCTATGATTAAAGAGTATTATTGTACAAAGTGGTATACATAACATAGATTCTTTGCATGATTTACTAATGTAACTAGAAAAATATATCAAATGAGAGTATAAAAGATTGAGAAAAATGTATAACACACTTACTTGATGTTAAATGAGATTTGGATGAAAAATGCTTAAGAACCTTGGGATTTTTATTTTAAAATCCTAACAAGGAACACTAAAGAGACTAGATTATAACTTGAACTTGAAAAAAAATTATAGATTCTTGCTTGATCTCCTCTTTGGCCGTGGGTTTGGAGCTAGAGAGAAAGGGAGATATTTTTCTTGGCTAGTGATATATTATGTAAAGTTTTGATGTACATAAAATAGGCTTGGAAGAAAATTTGGACAAAGAGTACATATTAATAATGAAGAATGTGTAAGAATTTCAATGTGTAAGAATAATGGGATGGGGGTGGCGTGGATATTGGATGGTGGTGTTGAGTGTGTAAGAACTTTGAAGACTTTTGGGTATATATTAGTAGATATTGTGTAGTTTAGGTGATACTGGGTACCGAGTTTGCAAGAAATGGAGTTTAACGGTACCAAATAAAATGTGACGACGTTATAAAAATTATGAAATTACATTCCTGATAAGAATCGGGTGTTAAAATAATTGTCGTGTTGAAATATCGTGATCCGACGTAATTATAGGCGTTTACCGGAAAATATAGCAAACAGTTTCAAAACACCGGGTGAATTAGTAATATAATTTTTATATCATTACATTGAGTATGAAAACATGTTAGGATCATTTTCGGGAGTATCGAGTATATGTTTCGTTGTAAAGACTGAGTGGTAACGTTTATTAAATAAATGAACATACGTAAATTGAAATAATGCATATCCGTGCATGACCTAATACGCAGATGATGCTACTGATGATATGTAGACTGCTCTAGTCTATATGATGGGTCCTTAATGATGTTTCATGAATTCGCAGCTAAACTCTAACGGTTACGTGAATTTTTAATACCCGTAAACCTAGTTTACGTACAGATGAATAGTAATCATGAATAGTGATTTTTCTTCGGGAATGAATAGTAAAAATTTTGAAGACTTCCCAATGTCGTAAACTGACTTCAAAAATGATAAATAGTAAATGATGAATAGTAACCCGTGAATAGTAAATTTTCGAGATGAATAGTGATATTTTGAAGCTTGAAAAAGGACCTAAAATTACGAGTTGTGACAGTCTCCACCCGTTAAAGGAATTCAGTCCCTGAATTCAGTTCGTGTTGGCCTTTGAAGTGGACTCGGTGAAGAGATGGGAATGTTTGAGTCGCATTGCGGTGATAAAAGATAGAATATTTATTAGATCGGAATTCGTAATAGTACATGAAACTTATATGATAGAGTTTAAAGTGAATCACAAAATAAATACAACACCAGAGAGTTTAGGCTTTGGTTTTCTTGTTCCTTAGCTCCGGGCAGTCCTTTCTGAGGTGTCCTAACTTTCCACATTTGAAGCAACTCCCTGGGATCCTCTGATTTGCGGGCTTCCTACAGTCCTTGGTTTGATGACCCCGCTTCTTGCACACCCTACACGGTTCACTGCAATGACCTAGGTGATAGAGATTACACGTGTTGTAGTAAGGCAAATTCCCAGTATATCTTTTCTTTGTGCGCGGTCCTGCAGCATAGGCTCTAACCACTCCTTGTCCTTTGTTTGGCTGCCATACTTGATCGTTTCCTTGGTTGTCATCCCTTTTCCTCTTGTTTTCGTTGTTGTTGTTGACAGTAGTTTCCTGCTTTACCACCTGAGCCATAAGGCTTTGAGATATTCTGATAGCTTCGTCCAGAGTTTGTGGATCAAAAGAAATTACATCCCCTTGGATGATGTGCGGTAACCCACCAATAAAGTTTTCTAGCAGCTTTTCATTATCTGGAACCATAGTTGGACATAGCACAGCCAACTCCTAAAACCTCCTGATATATGCCTCGATATCATTACTTGCTGTTACTAGCTCATAAAACTATGTTTCCAACTTCTTTATTTCAGTGCGTGGACAGAACTTCTTAGTCAGTAACTTCTTGAATTCATCCCACGTAAGTTTGTGAGCGTTTTCCATTCCCATGGGCTTTGCATAAGAATTCCACCTTGACATCGCTTCCTCAACAAGTGTACTGGTAGCAAACTTTACCTTGTCCTCCTCTGGACAATTACATAAAAGAAATATAGATTCTGTCTTTTCAAACCAACGAATCATAGCAGTGGCTCCTTCAGTGCCTTTGAATTTCTCGAGATCACCACTCTTAAAGTCTTTGTGCGTACATTTACGCCCATGGGTACCATTAGTAGCCATTCCGACAGCTTCTGCGGTTTCTGCCCGAGAAGCGGCTTCAGCAGCGGCTTCGGCAGCCTGTGCAGCTACGGCAGCTCTCTCGGTTACTAGTGCTGCCTCTATACTGTCGGCAACAAGCTTTCTGATCTCAGCTGGTGTCATAGTAGTAGTAGCTCTCTTGGGTGGCATGATTCTTCAAAACAAGAAAAGAAGAGTGATACGTAAATAAGACGTTTCTGAAAAGTAGGTGTTCTAAGTGGCTTGTCATAGAATGAAAGCTTGAGGTTGAGTTATGATTAGCTGACGTGCTTCTAGGCGGTGGTTCACGAGGTGATGTAGGTGTGAATGTTCTTGCAACGATTGAGTACACACACGGGAATTTTTGAAACCTTTCGAAATCGAGTGGAAATTCAATCCAGACATAATTTTATTATAACTATTCCCAGTATTGCAAAATTTATCTCTGAGTCGGACATAGGTGGTCAGGCTACGTCCCACTGACCCGGGTCGAATATAGATGACCAGTCAGTATTCTACCGAGGTTCAATAAATTTTGAAATACTCAGCTCAGTTATACTAATACTATGTCCTTCACATTTAAAAGACGTTTCAAAAGACTAAGGCAAGTGACCAAACTCGATGTCGAATGATGAAACTACGTAAGGAAAAGGCGAAACGCTGAGACGTATACGATATGTGAGCATGCTTACATTGGAGACAATTATAGTAATCAATGAGAATAAGTGAGTATAATGGATCAGATAATACGACACAAATCTTATCAAATATGTAGGCAACAAACCACAAATGAGGCATCAGCTTAGCAGGCAGGCACGTGGCGGTCATAGGGTTAAGTTTTCGCAAAAGTAGTTATAGTCTAGGTCTTAAAATCACCCAGTTCTCTATAACCAAGGCTCTGATACCAATCTGTCACACCCCCAGAATCGGGTCCAGCGGAAGCATACATGTCGCTAGGGTGCAACTCAATTGGTATCATAACACAAGTACAAAGAACGGTTTTCTCCATAATCATTTAGAATATATTTGAGAAGTCAAAAGTGTTAAATTTACATTATGAAAAGTGGTGCGGAAATAGGCCCTTAAATAAGTTAAACGGTCCCAAATGTTTATCAGAGTCTTCTATGACCATGCCATGCCCTGCCAAAAGCCTCCAGTAGCGTGCTATTGCTTTATACCTGAAAATACATGCTAAAGTGTCAACACGAGGTTGGTGAGTTCATAGAGTTTAGTGAAAAATGTAAAGCATTTGAATAATGATTTCCCAGCAAAGGCATTGTAAATCCACACAGTCCCAAGTCCCGCCCATACAAAACTTGCACCCTGTGTGTTTACAACCCACTGCTAAATAAGATATGGTTTATGTGAACATCAAATGATTTATGGACCACAAATGTTAAATGAACAATATATTCCCAATATATATGAGTTATTGACAACTAAACTTCATGACACCGAAGCCTTAAGATCCTAATTTTTGGCATACTTTGACATAACAGTCAAGTGGGGAAACCACAGTCCGTTTGACATATCAGTCAGGTGGGGAAACCACAATACGTTTGACATCTCAGTCAAGTGGGGAAACCACAGTACCACGTTTGACATATCAGTCAAGTGGGGAAACCACAATACTACGTTTGACATATCATTCAAGTGGGGAAACCACAATACGTTTGACATCTCAGTCAAGTGGGGAAACCACAGTACCACGTTTGACATATCAGTCAAGTGGGGAAACCATAATACTACGTCTGACATCTCAGTCAAGTGGGGAAACCACAGTACCACGTTTGACATATCAGTCAAGTAGGGAAACCACAATACTACGTTAGACATATCAGTCAAGTGGGGAAACACCCGGACGGGGAGTTTAATTCAAATAGATCTATTCACAACATTCGCGCTTAACGGGTCATAACATAGGCAAAATGAAATAGCTTAATGTACTAGTGTCCATAAGAAAATGATCAAGGATGAAAAATGTAAACACAAAATACTTTCGAGTAACAAATCAAGTATTTTAGCCAATCAATAATGTTTGAAAGACAAATCACGTTCAAGTAAAACAAGCATTGAGTTTAAATTAAAACAAGCGTGTATTCTCCCCCAAAACTGTTACAAAACAAGTAAAAGTAGGGGCCATGAACTCACCTAATGCAACAGGAATGATGACAAAAGTGGATACACTGAAATAAGGCACGATCTCTAACCGCAACCTAATGTGAATGATAGGATCTAATGTAAGCAATGAAATGATGCTACACATGCAAATACGTATGTTAACGATACCACTCGTTAATTTTGAAAATAACGTTCATAGTCGAAAAAAATACATTTTTGACGTCTCGTTAAGTTACAAACTATTTTTCGTATAAATATGTTGAAACAATACTCCACGATCCTCGTTTGGTGGTCTATTGGTAAATATAATGTTTTCCTCGCAATTTACTATTTTTCACAACTAGAAAATGTGCCCAAATGGCCTCGCAAAACTAGTCGCGAAATATTGTACGTTAAGTGTTAGTGATGAAACTCGACGTTTTTGAAAACCTTGTAACAATATCTCAATGTCGTGTTATTTAAATTTTGATCATACGCGTCTTGATTAGATAGAAAATAGGCTATCAATGTTATGTCTTGTAAAAATACTAGTTTTTACACTTAGAAAATATTTCTATTAGTGCTGTCAAAAATTAACTAGAGTTCGTCGGGTTCAAACGTGTATATCTCGGTCGTTATAAGCTCGTTTTCTACGTTCTTTATATCCACGGCTTCGTATTAACATGAAATAACATATTTTCAGTAGGTCGGGTCATCTAGATCATGTCTAACGCCTTGTTTTGTCCATTGAAATTCGGCAAACAGCACTCAAATTTTCAGAAATTTGATTTTCGTCGCTAAACTTTGAAAAATCATAACTTTCTCGTCGTAAGTCGGTTTTTGCTCATTCAAGCGGCCACGGTTTCGTTTTTGAATGTATTTTCTGAATATTTAAGCCAAAATATCCCCTGAGCTACTGAGTTTTCCAGATCCCACGATTTTGGACAGAACCTTTTCTGTAAGTTGCAAAAATCACTTTTAAGGTTCAAGACTTGATCAAAACACTTCCAATCAACACCACAACTAATCTAATCCTACCATACACCTTATGAGGGTGTCATGGGGTCCTAAACATCACCAACATTGGTGGATCTCTTGAAGTCACTAATAAATTTATAGATCTATGATTAAAGAGTATTATTGTACAAAGTGGTATACATAAAATAGATTCTTTGCATGATTTACTAATCTAACTAGAAAAATATATCAAATGAGAGTATAAAAGATTGAGAAAAATGTATACACACTTACTTGATGTTAAATGAGATTTGGATGAAAAATGCTTAAGAACCTTGGGACTTTTATTTTAAAATCCTAACAAGGAACACTAAAGAGACTAGATTATAACTTGAACTTGAAAAAAAAATTATGGATTCTTGCTTGATCTCCTCTTTGGCTGTGGGTTTGGAGCTAGAGAGAAAGGGAGATATTTTTCTTGGCTAGTGATATATTATGTAATGTTTTGATGTACATAAAATAGGCTTGGAAGAAAATTTGGACAAAGAGTACATATTAATAATGAAGGATGTGTAAGAATTTCAATGTGTAAGAATAATGGGATGGGGGTGGCGTGGATATTGGATGGTGGGTTTGAGTGTGTAAGAACTTTGAAGACTTTTGGGTATATATTAGTAGATATTGTGTAGTTTAGGTGATACCGGGTACTGAGTTTGCTAGAAATGGAGTTTAACGGTACCAAATAAAATGTGACGACGTTGTAAAAATTATGAAATTACATTCCTGATAAGAATCGGGTGTTAAAATAATTGTCGTGTTGAAATATCCTGATCCGACGTAATTATAGGCGTTTACCGGAAAATATAGCAAACGGTTTCAAAACACCGGGTAAATTAGTAATATAATTTTTATATCATTACATTGAATATGAAAACATTTTAGGATCATTGTCGGGAATATCGGGTATATGTTTCGTTGTAAAGACTGAGTGGTAACGTTTATTAAATAAATGAACATACGTAAATTGAAATAATGCATATCCGTGCATGACCTAATATGCAGATGATGCTACTGATGATATGTAGACTGCTCTAGTCTATATGACGGGTCCTTAATGATGTTTCATGAATTCGCAGCTAAACCCTAACGGTTACGCGAATTTTTAATACCCGTAAACCAAGTTTACGTACTGATGAATAGTGACCATGAATAGTGATTTTTCTCTGAGAATGAATAGTGTTTTATGAATAGTAAATTTTTTGAAGACTTCCCAAAGTCGTAAACTGACTTCAAAAACGATAAATAGTGAATGATGAATAGTTACCTATGAATAGTAAATTTTCGAGATGAATAGTGAAATTTTGAAGCTTGAAAAAGGACCTGAAATTACGAGTTGTGACAGTGTTATATGTATCACAACTTGTCATGCCATATTTCTTTAAAATCTCAAGAGCATACTTGGACTGACTTAGAAAAATTCCACGGGGTGATTGATGAACTTGGAGTCCTAAGAAGAACGTAAGTTCACCCATCATGGACATTTCAAAATTTTGTTTCATTAATCTTGTAAAAGCATTTGAAACTTTTTTTTTGTAGATGCAAAAATAATGTCATCGATATAGATTTGAACAATTAAAATGTCCTCCCCGTGTTTTTGAATAAACAAAGTTGGATCCACATAACCTTTAGTAAAGTGATTGGTAAGCAAGAAAGCAGTAAGTGTATTGTACCATGCCCTTGGGGCTTGTTTAAGTCCGTAAAGGGCTTTCTTGAGTCTGTACACATGATTGGGATGCTCTAGATCGACGAATCCCTCTGGTTGACTAACATAAACTTACTCACGTAATTGACCGTTCAGAAATGCCGTTTTCACATCCATTTGATAAACAGCCATATTCTTGTGTGCAGCATATGCCAGAAAGATACGGACAGCCTCAAGCCTAGCAACTGGAGCAAAGGACTTTTCAAAATCAATTCCTTCTTGCTGAGTGAATCCTTTAGCTACCAGACGTGATTTGTTACGAATCGCTGTGCCTTCTGCATCTAACTTGTTTTTCCAAATCCACTTCAGTCCGATGACATAGACCCCATCTGGTCTTTCAACTAACTCCCATATTTTTATTCGTTTGAATTGGTCGAGTTTTTCTTGCATTGACTAAATCCAGTTGTCGTATGTTAGTGCGTCTGTAATGTTTTTGGGTTCATCTTGACAAACTGTGAGTGCGTAGATGCAGTTTTCAGCGTTGGTGTGAAGTTAACGTCTTGTCATAACTGGAGCTGAGGGATTTCCAATGATGTTTACTAAGGGGTGATCTTTAGTCCAATGATGTGTTGAAGGGTGGTGTTGGTACAACGAATGCATATTAGACGGGTCCAAATTGCGTGTGGACGACTCTACAATATCATGAACAGTTGGAGTCGGTGCAAATGGATTAAAGAACGCATTTGGGTCATAATCTGCATGTTCGGGTACTGATTGTTGTTGTAGATCTTCAGCTGAATTTTCATTGTTGGAAGCGGTTTGTTCTGCTGTTGATGGAGATTCAATTGGAGGTGCATCTGTTGCAACGGTTGTTGTTGTAGGAGCAGGTGTATTAGTTATTGGAATATTATCAGGTTGCGCATCAGAAATAGGTGATACATCTGGTGCACGACATTCAACTGAATCATCAAACCGTGGAGCAAACAAAGTTTCCAATTCTTTACGGTTAAGTGAACGAGGTGCAGCTAATTGATCTAGAAAGTTTAGACGGTTAGTTGCGGGTCCTAAGCTATTATGCTCAGAAGCCATCTCCGTAAGTTCATCGAAATTAGCATGAATAGTCTCCTGAATTTCTCTAGTACGACGATTCCATATTCGAAAACCTTTGGAGTTTTCACAATATCCAATGAATATACTAATTTCGGCCTTTGCTTTGAGCTTTCCAAAATCATCACGATCATTATTTGGGTAGCAAAGAGCACCAAATACGTTAAAGTGTTTTACATTTGGTTTACGGTTGTGAACAATCTCATAAGGGGTTTTGTGATGGCGTTTGGTGATCATACCACGGTTTTGGGTATAACATGCAGTTGATACAGCTTCTGCCCATAAGTAATCTGGTAATTGAGCATTGATTAGCATCGTTCTTGCAGCTTCCATTAACGTCCTGTTGTGTCTTTCGACAACCCCATTCTGTAATGGACTTCTTGCAATGGATGTTTGATGTTCAATTCCCACTTTCTCAAAATAAGATCGAAGACTCTGATTCTTGAATTCAGTTTCATTGTCTGTTCTAACTTTTTTGACCGTATTACGAAGTTGAACTTGAATTTTTGTGAGAAAGGTGATGATCATTGAAGGAGCTTGATCTTTGCTTCGGAGAAAATAGACCCAAGTCCATCTGGAGTAGTCATCAACAATTAACAGAATGTAGCGTTTACCATTTATCGTTTGAACACGCATAGGGCCACACAAATCCATATGCAGTAGTTGAAGAACGTGATCTGTACTGCGTTCTGTTTTTGAAGGGAAATGTGCACGAGTACTTTTTCCTTATTCACAAGCTGGACATAAATGATCTTTTGAGTATCAAAACCGTGGAAGACCATCGACTAGTTTGTGACGTGCGAGTTCAGTCATGGTTTTGAAATTTAGATGAGACAGTCGTTTGTGCCGTAACCATGATTTTGTCGAATGTGCTTTGGAGAGCAGACATATAGGAGAAGAAGCAATCATATCAGACATTGAGATGGTGTAAAGACTAGTTCCACGAGTGCCCGACATTAGATCATTTCCTTGTAAGTCACGAACGAAACAAGTTTTCTCCCGAAATGCTACTTCTAAATCCCCATCACAAAATTGACCGACGGAGAAAAGGTTGTGACCAACGCCTTCGACATAACAGACACGACTAATTTCGATGTTGCCATTGACGTAATCTTCATAGCCCATGATAGCAGCGAAATGATCAATCTCGAATCTGCCAGTGCCAATGAACTTTGAAACAAAGTTTACTAACAATTTGAGGTTGCCTGTCATGTGTCAGGTACAGCCACTATCAACAACCCATAAAACAATTTGAACCACCTACATCACACGATGACGAAGAAGATGGAGTGATGATAACGGTAGAACCCAGAGAATTTGTGGGTTCCATTGGGTTAGTAACACAGTTATTAATGACTTTAGGTAGCCATGTAAAACTAGGTTTTTTTGTAACCAACGTTGCCATGTCCAACTAGTTCGTGCTTTCTTCTTAGTGAATTCGCTAGGTGATGGCACTGTCTTAGGAGGTGTATTCGCAACTATAGGAGTGTCTAAGGCATTTTTAGAAACTACACTTGGCGGATTACCTAGCACAGACTTAGAAGCAATAGTGGACCTAGAGGGAATGCCAGGTGTACATTTCTTGTTACGAGTTAAAAAGGAGTTAGCTACACATTTTGTATGATCACCAGATAACATACTATTTTGACAAAACACACAAGATGCACTAGCATTCAAAACATTCAAAGGTTCATCATTCGTTACATTGATAGTATGATTACAATTTGCCAAATTAGAATCTAAATCAGATGCAACATGGGTTTTATTCAAATTCCTGAGTTGATCTTCTACTTCTAGGGCTTCTAGTTTTCCGCTTCTACATTGCCAGATCCTATTCTTCCGTTTGTTGCTCTTACGCTTTGATCTGCTAACGCTAGTAGTGGGGACTATTCCTATAGAAGTGGAAGGATTCAGATTAGTAGTCTGAGTGGATGTTTGCCTAGGTGTTTTGTCCATTTTGTACATTCCAGGTGCAATCACATTTGTGCTAACAAACTTTCCTTTTTCTAGTAACTAAATTTTCTCTTTAAGTTCAATGATGATGTGATTCTTTTGTTGAATTTTTGAATCGAGTTCTCTATTTAACCGAAAGGTGTCATTACGATTTTGGCGACATTCATTATTTTCCTTTAAAAGCTGAGATCGAGTCGTTTTGAATGAGTCATAAATGGTTTTGTACTCAGTTTTTAAATGCTCGATTTCCTTTTCATATTTGAAAATTTGACATTTTAAATCAGCATTTTCATCATCAAGATTCTCAACTTTGGATGTGTGACTGTTTTGAAAAGACATCGTTTCATTTTGACTTTGAAATTTTAATTCAAAATCAAGACTCTGAGTTTGACACCATGGAAGCTTCTGATTAAGTTGAAAATTTTCTGTTGAAAGTTTACTTTGCAAATCATCATTGTGTTTATTGATTCTCTCATTTTATCTTTTTAAAGTCTCAATTTCGTGTCTCAACGTTTCAGTGTTAGCAGTGTGATCATCAACAAGCATAGAATTGCAAGACCCATAAATCGAATTCATAATCACAAAAATAATATCAGAACTTAGAACCTTCATTTTGTAAAACTTTGTTTCGACGTTTTTGTTTTGAGATCGAATTTTCTGTTGCATTGAAAATGTTCATCATGGATGTCACTTATTTTTGGAGTTCATGTTCCCAGTGTGTAGCATAAAGACGCAAATGTTGAACGTATGGTAAAAAGTGTTTTTGAAAAATTTCTTTCTTTCTTTTTTCGTAAGCAGATTGAAAAGTGGAAACTGTTATCTCAGAGTTACGTTCAATTGCTTCTTCTAGAAGTTTGATGTCTTCCATAAACGTATCAAAGTACCTAAGTACAAGACATCATTTAGGTAATGGTGCAATTACACCAGAAGTTGGTAAAGGACCATTTATTTATGCCATTGGTTTAACAGGACCAACATCAGAAGAAGATTCATGAATTTGCATTACAAACCATGGTTGTTCTGTTATATCTTTTTGAGGAACGAAGGTGTTAGAAATAAGAGGCACGTTTGAATAATCAAAAGATATACCATATGGTTTAAAGTTCATATTTTATCGACTTTCTTCTTCCTATTCTTGTTCTTCCTCATAATCATGTACAACAACACACACAATTGATTCATCAAATAATTGGTCTGCACTATACAACTTTGGATTTTATTTGAGTGCTGTGTGTAGAAAACGTGGTTTATTATCACCTAGAACAAAACCACGACCTTTGGGACTTGGTTTCAAAGTGAACTTTTGTATTGTTGTGATAGACTCACTAGTTTTGAAAACAACGTTTTGAAACTCTTTTAATTTGCATTCCAATTCGACAATTTCATCAAGGTAAGAATCAATTTGTTTCCTTGACTTTTGTTTGTGTTCAGAAAAACTAGCTTGACAAGTGGACATCTCGGTTGTTGTTTTCAAAAGTTTTGAATTGAGATGTTCAACTTGTTGTTTGAGCTTACTTTTTTCTTGTTCCAATTTAGAAACCAATTTACTGTTAGAAACAATTAATTCTCGTATTTGATGTTGTAAATCTTATTCTTCGACATCATCTTTTTGAAATGCAACTTCAAAACCTTGTTCTCGTTTTTCTTTTGTTTCAAAATTTGTGAGTTGTATTTTACAGCACTCAAGATCCGAAGTCAATGATGCAACTTTTTCTTTTAATTTTCTGTTGATTTCATTGCATTTTTCAATCTCACATTTTTGTTTGTTTAATTGGGATTGGGTGGTCAAATATACAGTCATGAGTTCTGGATCTGGACTGAGCGAAGGTTCATTTTGTTCAATTTGATCATTGTTATCGTCATCAATTGGATCATCAAATGAAACAACTGGGTTAATTTGATCATCATCATTAAATGTAACAACTGTGTTCATTTGTTCATCTTCTTTAAGAGATAATAATGAATCATTTTGAACAACTTGCTCCTCGTCTGATGCAGATGCAGATGGTGATGTAATTTCATGTATCAGACATGTGGTTGGATCAGGTACTTGAGACAGACCATCAGTGTCATACACTGGGCCTGTGTCACTCATGTGAAGTTCCTGCATGTTTGCCATTAGCATCATAGCTGCATTTGCTTTTAAATCTTCCATGTCATCATCTGAATATGCATTTGCCATGAAGCTATTTTCTTTGTCTGTGAGAGAGCCCCCTTATTCATCCTTTAGAGCTAGAAGTAGTGCCTGCTTATGAAACTCACTGCCTCTGACTCTAGGTTTAGGACATGCATTAGCCAGATGACATTTCCCATTGCAGTTATAGCACTTAACCATAGTATTCCCATTCTCTGTATTCCCAGTTTCCACAATTTCAACCCTTTTCTGAGGAGCACCTGCATTGTTCCTACTTCCACTAGCTGCATTAAACCGTTGTCCATTTCCTGAAATTCCCATATAACCTCCTGATCCAGTTCTTCCATAAGTACGATTCTGTATTTCAACCCGTCCATCTTGTACAACAGCTTGATTCCTTGTGTTAGATGAAGTGCGGAGACGATTGTTGGATTTGTTTGAAAATTTGCTGAAAGCACGAGAAATGAGTGCAAATCCTTCATTCAAAGAGTTGAATGCATCGTCTTTCGTCATTGTTTGTATTTGTGTAGAACATGGTGTCAGTGTTGTCATAGGGGACTAGTTGATTTTCAGTTGATTGTTGTGTCGAATCATTTGGAATGAGTTGGGTTGAAGAGGTTTGTTGAGGGTAGTTAAAGTGATGTTGTTGTTGAACATAAGCATGGTTTGACTGTAGAGGTGGAGCATAGTGAGATTGAGCTATTAGTGC
Source organism: Artemisia tridentata subsp. tridentata (assembly GCA_021014915.2). Taxonomy (NCBI): domain Eukaryota; kingdom Viridiplantae; phylum Streptophyta; class Magnoliopsida; order Asterales; family Asteraceae; genus Artemisia; species Artemisia tridentata. The sequence goes on along the minus strand of CP139508.1, from coordinate 318,704,233 downwards.
CAACGAATTTGAAGCTGTAGGAGGTGAATAACTTCCGCGAAGAGCTCGATCTTTGTCAACTTCAGATTGATGGTGCTTCAGATAATCACACAACAACCCATAAGATGCATTTTGTAGATTCTTGTCTTGATGAACAAACGTGACATATTTTTGCCAATCAGGGCCAAGACAGCTGAGGAACTTAGTGTTGATTGCAATCCTTGGTAAAACAATGTTGTGTCTATGTAAGTCATTGACGATGTTTGTGAACCGATGGTAATAAGACTCTAGTGACTCCCCTGATTCAATCATGAACATTGTATATTCGAGGTAAAGTTTGGATTACATGTCTTCTTTGTTCAGTTGAGTGCCTTCAATTAAGAGATGGACGTGTTCCCACATATCCTTAGCAGTTTTCTGAGCATCAATGCTTCCGAAAATCGGATTAGGTATTCCTTGAAGAATATATGATATTGCAAGTTCATTTGCTTCATGTAGAAGTATTTGCTCTGCAGTAAGTTGAGTCTCAAGAATAGGGGTCACAGTTGCTTCTCTTGGAGGAATAGCGGTTGCATCTCCTGGAACCGTTGTAGTTGGAATTTAGAAAGGACCTTCAAGTATAGCCTTTTTCAGATATTTGCCATGAGGTTTCTTGAGTTCTATGAACCTTAAGAATCAACTTGCCCATTGAACATAATTTCCAGGAGTGAGCATTGGAGGTGTTTCAAGTGATCCAGCTTCATGTCTAGATTATTGGTTGCTAATGGCCTCACACATTTGATCAAACCAATGTGATTGTTTTAAAGGAAGTGGGAAGGATTGCATTGGTTATTGGTATGGTTGTTATGGATAGAATTGATGTTGTTGTATGAATAGTTGTTGTGGAGGATACTGTTGTTGTTGAGGATACTGCTTTTGTTGATGATACTGCTGTTGTTGATGAAAATAGTTAAAGTAAGGTGGTTGAGACATTTTTACAATTGTGTGGATGATGGATCTTTGTAGTTGATTGAAATGTGAGTTCCTTAGTTCAAAATCTGGTCTTATGAGTAAACCTGTCCTTAGTCTTAAACACTGGTCTTACTCGTAAACTTCTAGGCTTATGCGTAAACTTTGGGCTTATGCGTAAACTGTGGTGTTACGCGTAAACTTTAGTCTTACTCGTAAGATTAGGTTTTATAACACGTAAGGTTTAGAGAACCAAATACACCTTTCAAACATATCCAAGCTTGAAAGATATCACAAGTCGAAGTATTCCACAAGCTTATCCAAGCTAGGGAAGTACTGAGTAGCCTTTGCACGTTGACGAAACTGAAGATTCACCTTATGCGTAAACTGAAGACTTATGCGTAACATTTCTGCTTATGCATAAAGTAAGGGATTTTAAAGGCTTATGCGTAAACTAAGGGTTTTGACCAATCTTATGCGTAAACTAAGGGTTTTGACTGCTTTACTCGTAAACACTGATTCTTATGCGTAAAAGGATCAAAATTTTCAAATTGCGTTTTATGCATAAAAGACACAATTTCCACAAGTTTCTTTTGGTCAAATTTCTTCAAAAACACGTAAAGAACAACAAAGTTTAGGCCTTTAACACTTAAGATGAAATTTGAGGTTATTCGTAAATGTGTACGAACTAAGAAACAAGAAGAAAACGTCATAAAACCTGTAAAGTACAAGACTTTATTCTAAATCTAAGCTTCTAAACACTATACCAACCTAAAAATTTCCAAGCTTCAAGATTTGAGTGTAAGAACCAAAGAATAACATGAAAATTTTGAAGAAAAATTCGAACAAAGCTACGAATGATAATAAACCCACATGAAAATCAACTAGTAGGCGATTGATACCACTTGTTAGGTCACCTTAATGATTCAACACAAGTATATCTACTGAGAGAAAGTTAGAGAGAGAGAGAGAGAGTTTGGCATGGAACACATATAAAATAATAAGAAAGAGTAACTTGCATAAGCATGAACCAACCCACTCAAATGAGAGTTTACATTGTTTATATAGAGGAGGGATTAGGGCAACGCCCTCCTTAGGCTTTATAGAACAATATCTAAAGCCCATGGGCTTACTTCATAAGCCTTGGACTATTACAAACATGTAAGCCTAATATATTAAGCAACCTATTACAAAACTTAATGACCGACACTTTATATTAATTAAACGTATTCCCAATAGGTTTCCTCATAATCAATGCCTTCTTGTTGATTGTACCCTTTGGCAACAAGTCATGCTTTGTTCTTAATGACTGTGCCATTTTCATAAGTCTTGTTCTTGAAGACCCATTTCATGCCAATGACATAAACACCCTGAGGACATTTGACCAAGGTCATGACTTTGTTTCTGTCAAATTGTTCAAGCTCATCTTGCATGGCCTGAACCCAGCTTGGATGTTGCATGGCTTCTTTGACACTCTTGGGTTCCACTTCTGAGAGGAAATCAACAAAGAGGCATTCATTTGCTGAGGCTGCCTTAAGTTTAGCAGCCATGCTTCTTGTAAGCATGCCTTCAATAGGCTCACCAATGATATTCACAAGTTCTATTGTTTTGGATTTTGTCCAACTATCGTGAGGTCTAGGATATGAGTTAGAACTTGTGGAGGCTTGATTTGGTGGAGGAGTAGGTTCAAGGACTGAGGCTTGAGGGACTTCATGGTTTTGATTCTCAGTAAGTTCAACTCGAGCACTTTGGTCTTCTGGTTCCTGAACTTTAGGTTCAGTGTGAGTCAACTTGTTAGAGATTTGTTGAGCTTCAATGAACTCACTGATGTTTGGATGTGGAAGGTTATGAGGGATGATGTAGTAAGAGATATCTACATCAGCTTGATATCGTGTGGAAGGATCACATTCAGGGTGATATTCATCAGTAGGATATCTTGATGAGTCATCAATCCTAATCTCTTCCACTGAGGTGTTTGAGAACCTGATGGCTTCAGTGCTTTCATCAAAGGTTATGTGAAATGTCTCTTCAGTTTGTTGTCTCCTAGTGTTGAATACCCTATAAGCTTTGGAGACAAGTAAGTATCCTAAAAAATATCCATCATCAGCTTTAGCATCAAATTTGCCTAAGTGATCCTTGTGATTATGAATAAACACAGAACACCCAAACACATAAAAGCAGCTAATGTCAGGGATTCTTCCCTTGAATATTTCATAGGGATTTTTGTTGTACCTTTTGATAACAATGAACCTATTTTGGGTGTAGCAGGCAGTTTTGACTGTTTCTGTCCAGAAGTGCTTTGAGAGTACTGAACCATTCAACATTGTTCTAGCAGCCTCAATGAGTGTCCTATTCTTCCTTTCAGCCACTCTATTTTGTTCAGGAGTGCAAGGAGAAGAGAAGTTTTGAGAGATTCCCTTCTCATCACAGAAACATTCAAGGTCCTGATTTTTGAACTCAGTCCCATTTTCAGTCCTGATTTGTTTGACTTTGATGTCATTTTGATTTTCAATGTTCCTGAAAAAGGACATGATTGTTTCCGCTGCCTGACTCTTCTTAGTGAGAAAGTAGACCCATGCGTATCTTGAGTATTCATCTACTATGACCAGGGTGTACTTCTCATGATGGATAGACTTTGGACTGATAGGTCCAAAAAGAATCATGTCAAGAAGATAAAGGCAACTTTTGTTTAGTTTTGAAAGATGCCCTGTGGTGTTTTCCCTTTTCACAAGCTGAACAAGGTTTATCTTTGGAAAACACAAGGGAGGGTAAGCCAAGAACTTTGTTCTGTTTGGCTAGGTTATTGATGTTTTTGAAGTTAAGATGAGAGAGTCTTTTGTGCCATAGCCAGTTGATTGTTTCATGATAATGATTTATTTGGTACTTTTTTAAGGGGTCATTTAAGCCCAAAATCGTATAAATGTGATCAAATATTGCCTCAAATCATTTCTTTTTGCATTTTAGGTACTTGGGATGAGAATTTTGGAAATCGGCACTTTCGGAGCATATTTTGACGAAAAAGAGAAGAAAACGACGAAGTCGCGAAAACCCGTCAGAAAAGGAAGGCTAACGGCTTCACTAGCTACAACGTGACGCCGTCACTTGTTATTTGAGCCTGATTTTGGGTGGAAAATCACCAAGTGACGCTTCATAGAATTTGAAGAATTTACAACCTGACGCCGTCAGGTGTTATTTAGAGGAAGGAGTCACACTTTAAGCCAACAAGAGACGGCTCAGAACTTTTTATAAGCTGACGGTGTCAAGGACTGAAGGTAACGCCATCAGAACGGCAACTTGCACAAGACGAAACCCTAATGGCGGCGAGCTTACGGTGGCGGAGCGTATTTTTTGTGAATGAAGGAATAAGTGGCGGAGCGTATTTTTTTAAAGTTTAGGGAATGCCGAGTCTTATGCTAAAAAGGAGGAGACTTATTCTTTTCCATACTTAAATTTATTTTCGGTACTCCACTTATGCTTCTAATTCATGTACTATTTTCACAAGGCTAGAAATGGTTTCAAATGACATAATAACGTGTGATACCTAACTTGAGGATATAGGTTGTTCCGAATATAGGGGAGTTAGGAGGATTATTCTTCCAAGCTTTACAAATGTTATTCATATCTTCAAATGTGATAAGTTGTGTACAAAATTTTATACGGATCGGTCCTATAGAGGACTTTGTAACGTGTTATTTTTATTTGAACAAAGGTTAGGTCGATCTTTGTAATCTTAGGTATAGGATTTCTCATTTTGTAACTTAGTGTATAGCATAAGTATATAACTTATTCAAACGTTCAAAAATTTAGGTAATTTCATATTCAAAAGTTCAAACGTCGATTCGTAATTTCAGGTTGTTATAGTGTGTGTTCCAGGTGTGAGAGACGCCTAAAGTTAGTCTCAAGGATCTTTGATCCCTATTATTGTTAAGTAACCTTTCTACAATTGATCAAGTAGAATTGGGGCTAGTCGTGTATGTTATAGAAGATAATGAAGAAAAACCTTGTTAACAATAACATTGATGTCTTGTTTAATTCCGCTGCGTATATTGTTAACATTTGTTATTGTTATTCCTAGAGCTCAAAACGATCTAAAGAGTTATAACAAACTCCACAACTCCATTTGTAATGAGCTTGCGAATCATACTGTGTTGAACACCTAACTGTCTAGACTTTCCATTGTATATTTGACAGTATGCTTTAGCCAAAGTGGCTGCACTATCACAGTGAATAGAAATAGGGGAAATTGGTTTTGGCCACAACGGAATCTCATATATCAGATTCCTCAACCATTCTGCCTCTTTTCCAGCCTCAGCTAAAGCTAAAAACTCTGCTTCCATAGTTGAGTCAGTAATACAAGTTTGCTTCTTGGAAGCCCATGAGATGGCACCTCCACCTAGCAAAAATACCCAACCAGTTGTAGAAGTATTTGTCTTCTGAATTAGTTATCCAACTTGCATCAGAATATCCTTCTAAAACTGCAGGAAACCCAACGTATGATAAACCATAATTGTTGATCCCAAACACAGATCTTGTTGAGCTTGTTAGATACTTTGAGAACACTAAAGAGTATGCGGAATCTACTCTTCAATGTTTAGAAGAATATAAACAATCTATAGAACAATGAAATAGTAAACTGTGTTATATTAACAAAAACAATTCACCAAAATGCTTCAATATTATTAGCTCAATAATACGAGTACTCTTGTGTAGTACCAGGGTTTACAACCTTGAAGCTTAACAAAAATGTATTCTAGAGATGCATCTAACACCTTAACCAAGGACCTCCTTTTATAGGAACAAGGAGTCCTTTACAAGATAACTACAAATATACAATATTCGTATCATTCTAAACATATAAGATATACACTAAATATCTTATATACATATCACATTACGCGTCTTCATTCCTTTGGCAGTATCAATCTTCATCAACAGTCTTCAACAGTGCTAAATTTCTACCAGCATTACTAACTCAGTTAGTACTGTTAGTTATAATCTTTAGCACTACAAACTTTAGCTTGATAGTACTGAGTGTGTAGTTACTTAATTCCCGACAATCCTCCCCTAAACTTGTGATTTACCTCCAAATCATCAAGTTTCTGAATTAAACCTTTAAGCTTGAGAGGATTCTTCTCTACATCTTTTCTTCAGCCTGAATGAAGATCTTCATTAGTAGTTCTCTTGCCATCTTTGTCTCTTCATCTACTATGAGTTTAGCAGATAACATCACAGTGAGAATACTTTTTCTCAATGGATATTCTTTTTCAACCAGCATATACACATCAACTCCAGCTTTTGTAGATACAAGGTGAACTCCACATGTATCATACAACTTCCATTTTAATCCTAGATTGTTTGATTGAAACCTCCATAGACTATCATCTGGATCTGGTTCAAACAATCTCTTCAATTCAACCCAGAGCATTCTTTCCTTGTCATCAGTTGGCTCTGTTGATTTGAACTTCTCTTTAACTAATTCCCAGAGCTTGACTAAATCCTCCCTGTCAAAACCTTTGAGAATATCTTCAAAGAATTTATACACCTCAGAATGATCACCAACCCTTATAATCTTCCAGAATTTTCCTAAGTCATCTATGTAGATCTCCCAATCTATGATTGGATACTTTGCCTGCAATGGTTCAACATTCATACCCTCTTCTTGAACAATAATCATCATCTGTTGAATCTGTTCTTCTGTCAATTCTTCTTCTTCTTCTTCTTCTTCTTCTTCTTCTTCTTCTGTTGAGGGTAGATCTTTACTGACTTTATGCCTTTTAGAAGACTCTGATTCTAAAGAAATTCCTACTCTCTTCACTCTTCTACTCTCTTCTTCAGTATCCATTGGAATGAAATCTTGGACCTTCTTGTAAGCTTTGAAGTATAAGCTTTCAATTTCTTCATAAGATTTTCCTTTAACTTGAGGAGCAGTGTAATGATCTTGATTCTTTAGGTACTCCTTCATATGCTTCATCTTTTGTGCTTGAGTTGGAGGTTTGTTTCTTCTTGCAGCAGCCATCTTTTTACTCTGATTCTTCTTTATCATCTCAAGCAAATCATTGAAAGCATTTTCTCATTCTTCATCTGGAATAGTTGCTCTGTCTTGTTCATAAAATTGCTGAGCTATGAGTGCATCAGCTTGTTCTTGAGCTAACCTCTCTTCTTCTTCACTTCTGAGCTTTTGTTCAACCAGAAACCTAGCAATCCTTTGTTCTTCATCAAACTTAGCTTGTTCTTCTTCATGCATTCTCTGAGCTATCTCTTCATCAAAACTCATCAAGGTTTGAACACTTTTCTTCAACTTTTTGGGTTACTCAGGCTCTATCATAATACCTTTTCCCTTGTCTTTTGCAGCAACAAATACACTGGCAGTACTAACCGATGTACTGACAGTACTAACTTCTTCAAGAGCAGTATCAACATTCTTTGCAGCTTCTTCTATTTTACTACTTGTAGCAGTATCTGCAACATTCTCTTGATCTTAAAGATTAACTATTTCAGTATCCTGTTCTTGAAGGTTTAAAGGTTCTGTGTCTCGTTGAACATTTTTATCCTGTTGTTCACCACCCATATCTTGATCAAACTGCCTCCCTTGAGTCTCAGCATTATCTTGTGCCAAGGAAATGGTCTTGATCAATGTCTGCAATCTTCCTCCCCTATTCGAAAGAATCATCCAAATCATCATCATCGTCATCATCTTCTGAACTTGTAGACTCCATAATAGTTGTTCTTTTTTGAGCTTTGAGTGACTTGACCTTTTGTTGTAGCTTCTTCACCTTCAGAATAAGCTTTGTATAGGCATCACCATATAACTTTTTAGTCTCCTTTAATTCATTCTCCAGGCCAGTCACCCTCTCTGTTAGTTTGGTACAAATGTCCATAAATTCCTTGAGTTGCACACTGCCCTCATCACTTCCAAGTGTGTTAACTCTTGGGAGAGGTGAATCATGGGGCATTTCCCCCATAGTATCCAGGTGGCTGAGGATTCCATCACCTGAACCAAGTTTATGAGAACCTGATACATTAGATGTTGCCATGGGTTGGATCTTACTTATGTTACCACTAGCCTGCCCAGCTTCTAAGCCAGAAACAGTAGTGGTAGCCTTCACCATTCTGTCTAGGACAGCCTTATCTACTACATTTGTTGGAGGAGGAGATCTGGGCTGAGGTACCACAGATTCATGTCTATTTCTTCTCCTATAGGTTTGTGTGATTGGTGGTTGTGAAGAAGATGGAGCACTTACGCGTGTGTGTTGGGACTCAATTGGGATTATTGATCCTTTACCCTGAATATTTTGCACAAGCATTGTATCAAATAATGGTACTTCTACCCCTGAAAAACCTTGAGTTAGCCTCCTCATGTTATTAAAAAGTTTTGAAGTAAGAGAGGGAGTTGGATAAACATTTTTGTGGGGCTGAAGTAAACATTTGTGCATATTCAAAAACACTTGGATAAATCTTGGATACATTAAAAACTTGTATTTGGTATCCACATTTTTAACCATACCATCAAAAATCAGTTTTGAAAAATTGAAAATCCTATTTGTGGCTTAGCAAATGATAGCAGTTGAAATATTGCTACTGAATTGCTCCCAAGAGGTTTTCTTTGGACTTAAACAATGTAGAATGGTATGAATGAAGAATCTACATTGTGGGGCAAATTGTCCTTTTTGAAAAGTAAGTTTATCATCAGTTGATGTGGAAAGGATTCAAACACTTGGGATGTGAATCTTAGTAACGTGTTTGTGAGATATTTATGTATGAATGTGTTTAGCATGCGGAATCTACTACAACACACTTAAAAGAACACAAGGTGGTGAGTTATGTAAACGTGAGTATGTAATGAACAAGGAATACAACTTTTGTTAACACAAAACGATTCAATATTATTGATGAAATAATACGGATGATCTAACTATCACCGGGATTACAAAGTAATCTTGAATCTTAGATTGTAAAAGGATTTGTGAGTTGAGTAACTAAGTTACTTGAGAGATAGTTCGGTTTTGGTTAATAGTTGGAGAGATGCATGCATGAAGTGGTGACTAAGGTATCCTTTTATAAGATAAGGACACCTTATTACAAGTTGACAAGTGGTTTAATATAATAAGATACTTTGACTATTCTAGCCTACAATTAAATACAACTACCAATGTACAACTCTGTAATATTCTTCTGTGAACCACAGAAGACTAAACTACTTCTACATAACGTATAAAAATGTACAAAGAATAATAATTCAACTAAATATCTATTACAAAATATCTATCAACTTGACATAAAGCTTGGCAGGAACTTTGTCAACTAGCAGTACTTTCTACCCAGAAGGTACTGTTAGTACATCTTCATACTCTTCAAAATCAACTAGCAGGCTCTTTAACATATCTGGCAGGCTCTTTGACTTGAACATTTTATTCCCAACAATCCTCCCCTAAACTTGTTATTTCCATTAAAATACACAAGTTTCTCATGAATAAAATACATACCTTGAGGATTTGAGGGAACTCTTCCAAAAACTTTCACTCTCTGTTCTTCCTTTTTCTTTCACATTGCTCAAATATGCTTCTCAGCAAACTTTGAACAATTTCTGAATTCTCTTCATCTTTGTCACATCTTAATCTTTTGGAGATCATAGTTGAAAGCACTTCATAACTAAGTGGATACTCTTTCTCAGCCAACATGAAGAGTTCAATCCCACTTGATGTGTAAAGATGATGAATATTGCTAAGGCTTAGAAATTCCCATGTTGTTGAAGGATCATGATAGGGAAATTTCCAATGAACATCTTTGGGATCAGGATCATACATCCTATTGAATTCTACCCATAGTTCCTGTTCCTTAACATCAGTACTAGAAGTTGTGTCTAGCCTAATCTGAACTAGATTCCACAATTCTTCTAAGTCTGCTCTGTCACATGCTCTAACTAGATTTTCAAAATTCTTAAAGATAGCAGACTGACCCCCAACCCTTATTATTTTCCATGACTTTCCTAATCTATCATAGTTGATCTCCCAATCAATAATAGGGCGTCTACAGCTAATTGGATCAGCATGTATTATAGTTGGCAAAGTAATTAACATCTTACTTACTTGCTCTGAGTCCAATTTTGCTACTTCTTTCTTCTGAGCATCTTGCTTCTTCATAGAGGGCTTTACCTCAGATGGAACTTTGTAGTAAAGACTTTTGTAGGCTTGTAGATACAGGAAGTAGATTTCATCAGCAGATTTCTTCTTCAGTTGATAATCAGTCCAATTTGCCTGATTTTTCAGAAACCTCTTCATAAAAATCACTTTATCTTTCCATGATTTGCCCACCTTAAAACCTCTTTTCTCACTTTCTTTCATCTTTTCAAAAATGTCAGCCAGAGCTGCTGCTTTATACTTCTTGTTGATAAAAGATTCAAGCTCTGCTGTTTTCTCATCAGAATTGAGATTCTTGTCATTCACTATTATTGATGCTTGGCCTTTCACAATTGGATCATTAGCAATAATCCATTGCATCTGTGCATCAAAGGTTTCTTGAGCAATTTGAGTTTCAAGAAGAGTCTGAGCAGCATCTTTTTGCTCTTGCATCTCTGTAAGCAATCTTGAAGCTTCAAACTGTTTCTGCAGTTCTTCTTCATGAATTCTTTTGGCCTCTTCTTCATCTCTAGCTATCTGTGCTTGCTCTATTTTCTTTAACTTTTTGGGCTTTGGCTCATCTTCAACCATAATGCTCTTGCCCTTATCCTTTGGAGTTGGTTCTTGAGATGGAGCAGAAGATTGCTCATCAGCAATAAAAATCCTCCCTTGAACAAATAAATCTCCTTGAGGCTCTAAGTCCCTTTTTCTCTTGTACACTTTCTCAGCAGACCCTTTGTACTCCATTGCCAATAGCCTCTCAATCCTAGCAGGCTCTTGTTCTGGCCTAGCAGGCTCTTGCTCTGTATCAGCAGGCTCTTCATCATAAACTTGAGTTCCTTCATGAAAGTCAAATTGAGCCTCCTCTTCATCTTCAGAACTATCCATCCTCCCCTTTTTGGAAGAGTGACCTAACCTATCAGCATCTGATGTTGAAGAACTAGATAAAACAACCTTTGCAGATCTTTTACCCTTTAGCTTCTTCACTTCACCTTCCAATTTCTTCACCCTCTTGACTAATTTGATGTTGATCTCAGAAAATTTCTTGCTTTGACTTTTAAGAGCATCTTCTAAGAGCTTCACCTTCTCTTTTAGTTCTTGCATTGTCAGAGGTGATTGGGTTTGTGATAAATGATGTGATGATGTTGGTGGTGTTGCTGATGGTACTGGAGATGGTATTGGTGATGTTTGATGTGTTGGTGAGATGTAACCAGTTGAAGAACTAGATGATGGTGATTCAGCTGATGGTGTTGGTTCTTCTGGATGTTGTGGTAACATTTCATCAAATAGTGGTATTTCCTCCCCTCTAAAACCAATTCTCATATTTGAAAATACTTTGTGAGAAAGTTTTGGTGTTTCATAAAGAGTGTGATGGGGAAGCGACAAATGTTTTGATTTTGCAATGATGCATGAAATAAATCTTGGATACATCAAAAACTTTGTTTCACTATCCACATTTTTAATGAATCCTTCAAAAATATGTTTGGAAAAATTGTATTTTCTGTTTGTAGCCAAGCAGATGAGAGCAGAAGCCATGTTTCCACTAAATTGCTCCCAAGAGGTTTTCTTCTGGCTCAAACAATGAAGGATTGTGTGAATCAAAAATCTCCATTGTGGAGTAAGATGCTTCTTTAGAAAAGTGAGTTTGGTAGACTCAGCATGATACCCCATTTTTTCTAAGTTCTCAAAAATTTTAGTATCTGGCAACTGACTAATACCATCAGAATCATCCAAATGAAGATGTCTTCTTATGGATGACTCAGTAAGAGTCAAATGTTTGCCATCCACTTTGGCCTTAATTCTTTGTTCCCCATTTTCAGAAGTTTTAATTTTAGCAGTTTGCCAAAATTGTAAAATTTGAGATTCATAAATAGTGGGATTGACTAGTAAAGCAAACCTGGTATAGGAGTTATTTAAAAAATCCACTACTTTATGAAAAGAGGCATTATCCTCTGACTTCTCCAAAAATGCTAATTGATTGTGACGTTTGACAAAGATTAGAACAACTGTGGAATCCATAATGAAAATTTTGAATATGATGGTGGGATTTGTTGGTGGTACTGGTAGAAGATGAAAGGTATATGTGAATTATGATAAGGACTGATGAAAGATGATTTGTGAGAATTACTTTTAACCGACAATAAGAAAGATTATAATAAGTAAATGAAAAGGCGGTTAAAAAGATCTTTTATATGTGAAATATAATATAATATGATCATCAGTAATTTACATAACTACCCCAACGGCTAATTTTAACTACCAGGCCCAACGGCTAAAACTTTTTCGGACAGGCTCAACGGCTATCTAGCAGTACCATTTTACTCTAGCAGTACCAATTTTTTAACTACCAGTACCTTTGAAAGTTTTATAAAAATCCCTTATAGTTTTTAGCAAACTACCAGCTATCAACGGATTTGAGTTGTCTTTACCAAAAGCCGTTTGCTTAAGGACTAGCTAACTATTTACAATTAAGTATGGTTAGTTAACAACCATATAGTTTTTGGTAAACTATCAACCATCAACGGATTTGATTTGTCTTTACCAAAAGACGTTTGCTTATGGACTAGCCAGCTCTTAAGTTTGTAAAAACTTGGTGAACTGAATACCAAAAGCCACATTGGCCTAAAGATGGTGCAATTTCCTTGGATGGAGGAAATTAAAAAGGAAATGATGCTGTGTATCTTGGATGATTGGTTCAACAAGTGAAATCATCTAATAGCATGCCTTTGAGTTGAAACTTTTCTTAGTTTGATCTAGATAGAACTTTCTCCTTTAGAAATGCTTCATCCCTTCTAGATATGTGATCTAATTCTCTCTTTTTCAACCTTTGCATCATCTTGTATGTTCTTGTCTTTTTCTTTCATAAATTGGTTTTTCTTCCATTCTGGGCTAATATTTCCTCCCCTGAGATTGTTACCTCCCCTGAGATTAATATAACTTTTGGTTCCCCTTTTTGTTTGAAAGATCTCTTGTTTTGTTATCAACCTGAAATGTGTTAGTTGCAAACCAAAAGAACAAAGTGCAAAGCACCTGAACTATAGCATTTTAAACATTTAAGCATCAATATGAACAAAACATAGCAAATTTTATAATAGCAGGACCAATTATGAATAGACAGTACCTTTGACAAACTAGCAGTACCATGTTTTAAAAGCCAATACCAGTTAATTTTATGTACAAAAACACATGTTGTTCAAAGATTTATCATTCCAATACCTCCTACAAGATATTTGAATCTACCTAAATCAAAAGCTTTGGTGAGAAGGTCTGCATAATTCTTTTCAGAATCAATTTTAACAACTTGAATTAACCTTTTCTCATTGCAATCCCTTATGAAATGGTGTCTGATTTCAATGTGTTTTGTTTTTGAGTGTTGAACTGGGTTTTTAATGATACATATAGTACTGCTATTGTCAATATAAATAATGGTGTTAAGAAAATTGTACCCATAGTCAAGCATTTGATTTTGGATCCAAAGAACTTGCCCACAACAACTTGCACCAGCAACATATTCTGCTTCAGTTGTAGAGTTGGCCACCATTGTTTGTTTCTTGCATTGCCAAGAGATGAGTCTGCAACCAAGAAATTGACATCCACCAGTTGTGGATTTTTTGTCTAGAGTTGCACCAGCATAGTCACTATCCGAATAAGCCACCAATTCAAGAGAAGATTCCCTTGGATACCAAATACCCAACCTAGGTTGACCCTTAAGATATCTAAAGATTCTTTTGACTGCTGTGAGATGAGAGATTTTGGGATGTATTTGAAACCTTGCACATACACATACTGAGAACATGATATCTGGTCTTGATGATGTAAGGTACATCAAAGACCCAATCATTGATCTATAATTGTGCAAATCCATATCTTCTCCTTCAGCATCCTTGAGTAGCCCTTTGTCTGGATCCATTGGTGTACTTGCAACCTTATAATCAGCAAATTGAAATTTCCTTAGGATCTCTGCTACATACTTATCTTGGCTGATAAATATGCCTTCTTTGGATTGTTTTACTTGGAGACCCAAAAAGAAAGTAAGTTCCCCCATGGAACTCATTTCAAACTTACTATGCATAAGTTTTTCAAATTCTACACACAAGTCTTGGTTTGTTGATCCAAAGATAATGTCATCAACATAAATCTGCACTAGCAAGATGTCTTTCTTTGTTCTTTTGATGAACAAAGTTGGATCAATCCTGCCTCTTTGGAATCCACTTTCTAGTAGAAAACAAGCCAATGTTTCATACCATGCCCTAGGAGCTTGGTGTAGACCATATAGAGCCTTGGTAACCTTATAAACCTTGTCTGGATACTCTGCATCAATGAAGCCTGGAGGTTGAGAGACATACACTGGTTCTTAATTTCACCATATAAAAATGCACTCTTAACATCCATTTGATATACAGTGAAGCCTATGAATGAAGCATAGGCCAAGAATAGCCTAATTGCTTCAAGTCTTGCAACTGGAGCAAACACTTCTTCATAATCTACCCCTTCTTCTTGAGTATATCCTTGGGCTACCAATCTTGCTTTATTTCTGATCACTATACCCCTTTCATCTTTCTTGTTTCTGAACACCCATTTGGTTCCAATTGCCCTATGACCTTTGGGCAAATCAACCAATATCCAAACCTTCTGAATCTTGAATTGGAGAAGCTCTTCTTGCATTGCTTCCACCCAACTTGCATCATCTAAAGCTTTGTTTATGTTTTTGGGTTCAGCCTGAGATAGAAAACATGAAAACAGGCATATATTGGAAATATCATGATTCTTTTCTTCATAAATAGAGGAGATAAACCCTTCTTCGTCTGAAGACAAGACTTGAGATAAACCAACTTGAGATCTTGTTCTAACACCAGAATTTATGCTACCAATCACATCATCAGTTGAGTGATCTTTGAGAATTCTAGTGTTGGGTGTTTTAGGAACTTCATAGGTAGATGGAAGATTGCTAATCCCCACCTCTTCTGGTAAAGAATCATCTATTTGAACATTCAATGGCTCAGCAGTATATCTAATAGCAGGACCATCTGGTGAACTAGCAGTACCATTGTCATTTGCACCACTTTCTTGATTCTCTTGATTCTGAGTTCCATGATCATCTTCATTGCCTTCATTTGTTGTGTTTGAAGGTTCTTCTTGACTTGAAGATAGATCCATTCCTTTCCAAATTGGCATCCAGATGTAATCTTGATCTTTAGGAGTTTCAACATTATCTTCAAAACCTGCATCATCATTAGTATTTGTACCTGAAATAGGCACATAATTCATAGATTCTGAAAGCCTATCAATATCAAACATCCAATTTGGTCCAATTCCTTTCACATTTGTTAGTTTCTCTTGAAACTCTATGTGAAGATTCTCTTCCACTAGCCTAGTGCAAGTGTTAAACACTCTATAGGCCTTACTCTGCAAGGAATACCCTATCAAATAGCCTTCATCTGCTTTTCCATCAAACTTGCCTAAATGATCTTTGGTATTGAGAATAGTGACATGACAACCAAAAGGTCTCATAAAACTTAAAGATGGTGTTCTACCAAAGAAAAGTTCATAAGGTGTCTTTCTATGAGGTTTTGTCACAAGAACCCTGTTTTGTACATAACAGGCAGTACCAACTGCTTCAGCCCAAAATGAAATAGGCAACTTAGAGTCTACTAACATAGTTCTAGCAGCCTCTATAAGTGTTCTATTCTTCCTTTCTGCTACTCCATTTTGCTGTGGGGTTCTAGCTACACTAAATTCCCTTTTTATGCCTTTTTCCTTGCAAAAGTCATCCATTACCCTATTCTTGAACTCTGTCCCATTGTCACATCTGATGACTTTGACTTTCTTATCAGATTGGTTTTCTACCTCAGTGATATAAGATTTAAGAATCTCACTAGTTTCATGTTTAGATCTTAAAAAGAAAACCCAGGAAAATCTGCTATAATCATCAGTAACAACCAGACAATATCTTTTACCATTCAATTTGCACACATTAGTAGGACCAAAGAGATCCATATGAAGCATATGTAAAGCTTGAGAAATAGAGTTTTGGGTCTTGGGCTTACAAGAAGCTCTATGTTGTTTGCCTTTTAGACAGTCAACACAGGTTTGGTCATTTTGGAAAATCTTTTTGGGTAAACCTCTTACCAAATCATATTTTGCAATAGTGTTGATAGTTTTAAAGTTTACATGACCAAGTCTTCTATGCCAAAGCATAGATTCATCCAATGAGGCTTTTGCTACCAAACAAGTTAAACTCTCCTTAGGATCAATGTTCTTTAAATTAACACTGTACATATTGTTCCTTTTTGGGATTTTAAGAAGGATCTGACTCTCATCAGGCATTTTAAAATCAGAAGAAAGAACCATACATTCATTGTCAGTAAATAGAACATTGTTCTTTTTGTCACCCATTTGTGAGACACTAAGGAGATTAAACTGAAGTTCTTTCACAAAATACACATTTTCAAAATCTAGTTTACTGGTTTTGATAGTACCTTTACCAGTGATCTTTCCTTTTATTCCTCCCCCAAAGGTAACATATCCTCCATCAAATGTTTTGAAGTCTGAGAGGAATGACATGTTGCCTGTCATGTGCCTTGAACATCCACTATCTACATATCCTTGATCTCCAATATCAGATGAATGTTCCTGCACATGAATAAACATATTAGTTTCCTTGGGGTACCCAAGCCATGACAGACTTGGGTTTTCCTCTTGCATCAATGAAATCAAACCTTTTCAGGATTGTTGATGCACCTTTTGATTGGATTGGTTTCCAGATCCAACATGTTGAGGACTTAACAGCACTTTCCCTTTTTATCCATTTTGTGGTCTTTGGTCTATCAGTACCAATTTTGGTAGTACCAATTTTGGCAGTACCATTTGGTCTAGCAGGACCTTTTGGTCTAGCAGGACCTTTGGTTTTTGGTTTCCAAATTTGTGTTTTGACCACAGATTTCTTTTGAATAGGACTGTTCACAACTTTTGGTACATATTTGAAAGTGTTTCTTGTACCCTTATCAGTTGGTTTTGTAATAACAGGCTTATTTTGTCTAACAGTATGTTTAACTTTTGTGGTGTTAGACTTAACAAAAAAATTTCTGGGGTGAGTAACATTTGTTTTAGACTTTGATTTACTCCCAGAAACCCATTTATTACAATAAGCATGAATATGATTAAAGCTACCACAGTAATAACAAGCCTTATTGAACCTAAGAAAGTCATCACCTAGTTGATGTGACTTAAGGTTGTTCCAATTTCTTTGGCTTCCTCTAGGTTTGTTATTACATTTTTCACAACTTTCAACTGTTTTCAAAACAGTTTTAACCTTAGCTTTAACTTCTACTCTTTTAGGACTGATTGGTCCTACTTTGATTCCTTTGATAGGAACAGTCTCATCTTCATCATCATCAGATACCCAATCTTCAATAATTAGAATATCTGATTTCTTATCAGTGAGCACCTTAGAGGGTGAGGCAATCTTAGCACTCTCAGAAGGTTCACTTTTCTCTACAGGTTTAGCTAATGGTTGTTAATGATTTCATGCAAACCTGATTCAGCAAGATCTGATCCTGGGGGACAAGGAATTCCTCTATAAGGAGGTGGACATTTATTGTATCCTATCCCAGATTTTATTCTCTTATTCATCTGATTTTCAACTATGCTTCTAGTGCAATCAGAAGCAATTTCCAATTTAGTAACAGTCAGTTGAATATTATCTCTAGCCAATGTCACTTTAGTACACTCAGTTCTTAGCATTTCTATTTCTGAATCTTTCAAAAATATTTGTCTATTAAGATTAGCTTTTGCATCAGAAAAGGTAAGTTCATTTTCTCTAAAGTGAATGATTTGTTTTTCAAGCTTGGCCATACCACACTTATGATCAACTAATTTTTGATGGGTTTTTCTTTCTTCTACTTTCAGCTCATCATAAAGTTTTATATAAGATTTTAATTCATCAAAAGCTTTACAAGTAGTAGAACATTTTGTAATTTGTACCTCAGGAGTGGAGAATGCCATCAAAGCCAATTCATCTGAAGTTGACTCATCTTCACCCATGAAACTCCAATCAAAACCCATGCCATCAATAGCAACCATTGCTTTAGGCTCAGCAACTTCTACAACCTTACTCTTGCTTTCAAAGCTTCCTTTCTTCTCAAAGCTTCCTTTATTCCTATTGTCAAACCCTCTACCCTTGTCATCCTGCTTCTTAGGTCTTCTACACTCTCTAGAGTAGTGACCCTTCATGTGGCAGTTGTAACACTCCACCTTGGAATTATCATACCCAGCAGGCTCATTTCCATTTATCATTATCTTCTTGCCAGTCCTCATCAACAACTTCTTAGCCCTGATGCTCAGAAGTGAAAGTTGCCACTTAATGTTCATTTCTTCAAGATCATCTTCATGAATCTCTTGAAGATCTTCAAAAGTTAATATGGACCCATTGTGTTGAGATGTAAGAAAAGCACACCCAATTGTTTCATCTAAAATGGTTTTGGTACTACTAGAAGTACTGGCAGTACCAAAGTTTGCATTGGCAGTACCTTCTTCTCTGCCATCTTTTTCTTCATCAACAACCTTTGAGATGCTTGGAGATGAAACAAAAGCCATATTTCCTGAGCTTGACCCAGTAGTCTTCTTTACTTCATGCTCTACTATTTTGAAATTGTTGTAGAGATCATTAAGACTCATCTGATCAATATCTGGCTTGTTTTTCCAGACAATGACATGCATGGACCATTCTGTGGGTAAACTCCTAAGAAATTTGGAGTTTAAATCTTCTTGAGTTATCATCACTTCATGGATGGCTAACTGGCTTGAAAGCTTTTGAAGTCTATTGAACATACTGTCCAAAGACTCATTTGTTGTGGCTGTGAAGTTCTCAAACTGCTGTTTGAGAAGTGTTTTTTGTGTTTTCTTGGTAGCATCATTACCACCAAATCTAGCCACAATAGCTTCAAAAAGGGTTTTGGCATCTTTGTATTTGTTAAAGATTAAAAGCTGATCATTTGGAATAGTCATCAGTAACATACTCCTGGCTTTTAGATCATTTCGATTCTGAATTCTTTCTTCTGCACTTCCTGGTTGTGTTTGTATTTGTGTTACAAGAGCATCGTTTACTGTGGTAGTGGTGATTGAGGGTTTAAATGAGTTGCCTTCTTCAATGATCTCCCAAAGTGCATAGTCTTGCACTTGGAAATATTGTTCTACCCTCAGTCGCCACATATCAAACTCATTTTTCTTGAGTAATGGAAGTTTAGCTGCAACATTTGTTTGAATATGTTCAACATCCATTGTTCTTTTAATTTGTAAATATCAGCCTGGCTTTGATACCACTTGTGGAAAGGATTCAAACACTTTGGATGTGAATCTTAGTAACGTGTTTGTGAGATATTTATGTATGAATGTGTTTAGCATGCGGAATCTACTACAACACACTTAAAAGAACACAAGGTGGTGAGTTATGTAAACGTGAGTATGTAATGAACAAGGAACACAACTTTTGTTAACACAAAACGATTCAATATTATTGATGAAATAATACGGATGATCTAACTATCACCGGGATTACAAAGTAATCTTGAATCTTAGATTGTAAAAGGATTTGTGAGTTGAGTAACTAAGTTACTTGAGAGATAGTTCGGTTTTGGTTAATAGTTGGAGAGATGCATGCATGAAGTGGTGACTAAGGTATCCTTTTATAAGATAAGGACACCTTATTACAAGTTGACAAGTGGTTTAATATAATAAGATACTTTGACTATTCTAGCCTACAATTAAATACAACTACCAATGTACAACTCTGTAATATTCTTCTGTGAACCACAGAAGACTAAACTACTTCTACATAACGTATAACAATGTACAAAGAATAATAATTCAACTAAATATCTATTACAAAATATCTATCAACTTGACATAAAGCTTGGCAGGACCTTTGTCAACTAGCAGTACTTTCTACCCAGAAGGTACTGTTAGTACATCTTCATACTCTTCAAAATCAACTAGCAGGCTCTTTAACATATCTGGCAGGCTCTTTGACTTGAACATTTTATTCCCAACAGTTGACTCATACCTCATTCTCAAAATAGTTTGAAGAATTGCAGTGTTAGGCAAAGTATTAATACCATTATCATCTGCTAAATGGAGATTTCTCCTAACAGATGACTCAGTAATAGTGATTGTTTTGCCATCAACTGTTGGCAGTAACAGTCTGCCAAAACTGATTGATTTTAGAGACATAGATAGTATGATTAACTGTTAGAGCATACCTGATATGGCAACCATTGAGAAAATCCACTATCTAATGAAAACCATGACTGCCCTCTGTTTTCTCCAAGAATGCAACCTGGTTATGTTTGTCGCAAAACTCCAAATTAGCCATAATGATCAATGGAAGTTTGATTAGAGTTCTGAGTTATGGTCGTTAATGAGTGAAAGTGTATTTGGTAAAGCCCATTGAGATTTAATAGATAATGCTTAGGGTTTTGATTTGATCGACTTAATAAATCTTTTCCTTATCGTGAAGAAATCTTTTAATTAAAGAAAAGATAAGTATTATCCACTTTTAAGAAACCTATAAGCGAAGTAAGTGCCAAAAATATCTCAACGGCTATACTTGAAAAACGGTTATGACCAAACAATATAAACGGCTATCCAGCAGTACTAATATTTGCCTAGCAGTACTAAGTTTTGGCCTAGCAGTACTAAGTTTTACCAGTACAAATTTTGCCCTGCAGTATTTACCTAAATTTTCATAAAAAACAATATTGCACCCAAACTTTTTGAAGGGATTAAGTGTAAAGGAATACACTCAATCAATTTATTTCAGTTGCATTTAACCTCTGGTTGTGTGAGAACCAATAATTTTCAGTATAAATACTGCCTGTGATCATATAGACTCATTAAACGAGCCTTCTTGACAGGGTTTCCAGCTCGTGGCAGATGTTGCCTCTAACACAAATGTATTATATTCACTTTTGCTCGTTATTCTCAATACCAGATGTCCTTAGACTAACACACTATCAAATGATAGAATGGTAAAGAGTGAGTTAGCTCAGTTACTATCTGACTAACTAAGAACCATCAATTCATGTTCAGAATAGGTTGATTTCAAGAAAAAGATTTTAAAGAACCTCCCAACTCAGATGTGAACCCTTGTCAAGTGATCCCTAAACCCTCTCTATCATGAATCAGATGCACCACAGCAAACAAATCACCACTTTTTACTTCTCACACATCATCAATACCAATCATACTGCTTACTTATCATGCAAATGTTAGTCCGAAACCAAGAAAACACAATCCAGAGCATTTTCTGTATAACAGTATCAAATTTGACTAACAGTTTAAACTTAGCAGTACTAATTTGTACTAGCAGTACAAACTCAACTGTCTAACATATAACAGTACTAATCCTTTACAAAACTTTACAAAGACACTTAGAGATTAAAACATTATGGATTGAGCATTCCAATACTTGCTACCAAGTACTGAAACCTTCCGACATCAAGACCTTTTATAAGTAAGTCAGCCCAATTGTTATCTGTGTGAATTTTAACAACTTGAATTAACTTTTAATCATTGCAGTCTCTTATAAAATGATGTCTAATCTCTATGTGTTTTGTTTTAGAATGCAAAACAGGATGTTTAATAATACATATAGAACTGTTATTGTCAATGAAAATCATGGTGTCCAGCATTTGATTCTAAATCCAGAGTACTTGACCACAACAACTAGCAACAGCTACATATTCAGCCTCACTTGTAGAATTAGCCACCACAGTTTGCTTCTTACACTGCCATGATATCAACCTGTTTCCTAGAAATTGACAACCACCTGTTGTTGACTTCCTATCTAAACTTGCACCAGTATAGTCACTATCACTATAAGCCACCAAATCAAATGAAGAATATCTAGGATACCAAAGGCCCAATTTAGGTTGACCTTTTAGATATCTAAAATTCCTCTTTATTGCATGTAAGTGTGAAGCCTTAGGAGTGACTTGAAATCTGGCACATGCACATACAGCAAACATAATATCTGGTCTTGATGATGTGAGATACATCAATGATCCAATCATTGACCTGTAGAGATGAACATCAACATCATCACCATCTGTATCTTTAAGCAAAGGCTTGTCTGGATCCATTGGGGTGTTAGTTGTCTTTACATCAGTACACCCAAATTTCTTCAAGATATCAGCTATATATTTATCCTGACTAATAAATATACCATCTTCCTTTTGCTTGACTTGCAACCCTAAGAAGAAATTAAGTTCTCCTACGGAACTCATCTGGAACTTGTCTTGCATCAGCTTCTCAAACTCAATACACATCTACTTCTTTGTAGAGCCAAAAATAATATCATCAACATAGACCTGGACAAGCAAAATATCCCTTTTTTACTTCTTGATAAACAAGGTCTTATCAATCTTTCCTCTGTGAAACCCATTGTCCAATAAGTAATTGGCCAAGGTTTCATACCAGGCTCTTGGAGCTTGATGCAAACCATAAAGTGCTTTCACCACCTTGTAGACCTTGTCAGGATGATCAGGATCTTCAAACCCTGGTGGTTGCATAACATAAACCTTTTCATCAATAGTACCATACAGGAAAGCACTCTTCACATCCATCTGATACACCATGAATCCCAAAAAAGAAGCATAAGCCAAAAACAGCCTTATTGCCTCAATTCTTGCTACAGGGGCAAAAACCTCATCATAATCTATGCCTTTTTCTTGAGTGTAACCCTGTACAACCAGCTTTGCTTTATTCCTAATGACAATGCCTCTCTCATCCTTCTTCTGAACACCTATTTTGTACCAATTACCCACTTACCCTTAGGCAAATCTACAAGAACCGAAACCTTTTGAAGCTTAAACTGTAAAAGCTCCTCTTGCATTGCTTCTACCCAGGATGGGTCACTAAGAGCTTTGGCAATTTTCTTGGGTTCTTCCTAAGATAAGAAACAAGCAAATAAACAAGTATGAAGGTCTGCATGTGTTTTCCCTTCATAAACAGCACTGATAAAACCTTGTTCGTTTCAATCCTTTGTCATTGTCATTCTTCTTGTACATCACCAATCACAAAATCAAGTGAATGATCTTTGTGAATTCTAGTATTTGGAGTTGTAGGAGCTTGATAAGTGTTAGGAATGTTGTTCAGATCCACTTCATCATCAAAGAAATCAGCATCATTAGTAACTGTTGGACTAGCAGTTTTATCATTTGGCCCAACAGTACTAACATTTGGCCCAGCAGTACTAACATCATTAGTACTTTTTTCAGGATTCTCTTGATCATCAAATCCATTTTCTTTATTTCCATTTTCAGAACCCTTCTTTTCAGCATCATTAGAAGGTTGTGATTCATCATTGCCAGCATCCTTTGAAGATAAATCAAACAGTGAACCATCTTTTCACATTGGCATCATAAAGTAGTCTTGTCCAAATCCTATCTCCATGCTAGATCGATCTGCATCAAAACTATCTTTGGTACCTGCAAAATCATTAAAGTTTGTACCTGCAACAACTGGTACATAATTCATTGACTCTGTTAGCACATCAATATCAAACAACCACTTAGGACCTTCGCCTGCAACACTAGGCTTATTCTCCAAAAATTCCACATGCAAGTTTTCTTCAACTTTCCTGGTTCTAATGTTGTATACCCTAAATGCCTTACTATTAATAGAGTAACCAACAAAGAATCCATCATCAGACTTTCCATCAAACTTACCCAAATGGTCTCATGAAGCTTAGAGCTAATTTTCTACCTCTAAAAAGCTCATAAGGTGTCTTGTTATGAGGTTTGACTACTAATACCCTATTCTGCACATAGCAAGCAGTATTAACTGCTTCAGCCCAAAAAGTAGTAGGTAATTTAGAGTCTGCTAACATAGTTCTAGCTAGGGATGGCAAAAAAACCCGAACCCGACGAGGAAATCCGAAACCCGAACTAATTGGGGCGGGGCGGGTCATGCTAATCGGGTTACGGGGCGGGTTTGGGGCCTAAATGGGGATTTTAATTGGGTTTGGGGCGGGGAGCGGGGAATCCTCACCCCGCCATGCCCCACCCAAATAATAAATACACATATACAAATATATCTATACGTATATATTATTTTCTTAGTATTTAGTATAATAAATATATATTACTCTAATATTGTTAGTTTTTTTATCTTTATAAGATTGCAAAGTTGTGATTATAGAAACTCGTTCAATGTTATATTTTTAATTTTTAATTTTCGGCGGTATAATTTATCATTATTTATGTATAATACTATCGTTGAAAACTTAATAAGGCTTGTTTATAATTGATTATTAATAGGTTCTTAATTCTTCAAGTTATTGCTAACGGTTTAAAAATAATAAAAAATGTGAAATGTTGCGGCTTTGGTCGAGAATTGCACCTAAAGAGGACACCCCGATAAGATCCCGGATTAATACGGGGCGGGTTTTGGGAAGTATCGCACCCCGACGGGGCGCCCCGATTAGATCCCGATGGGGATCGGGGCGGGTTTGGGGAGAACTTTGGTAAACGGGTTTGGGGATGGAGATGGCCGCCTCGCCCAAAACCCGCCCCGTTGCCATCCCTAGTTCTAGCTGCCTCAATCAGTGTCCTATTCCTCCTTTCAGCAACACCATTTTGCTGAGGAGTTCTAGCTACACTAAATTCCCTCCTAATACCTTTTTGATCACAAAATTCATTCATCGCTCTATTCTTAAACTCTGTGCCATTATCACACCTGATTATTTTTACTTTGTTATCAGTTAGGTTTTTGTATCTCAGTAATAAAACTCTTAAGGATGCCACTAGTCTCATCCTTGGTAGATAAAAAGAAAACCCAAGTAAATCTACTATAATCATCAGGGACAACAAGACAGTACTTCTTATTCATTAAACTACTCACAGAAGTAGGACCAAACAAGTCCATATGCAACATGAATAGTGGCTGAGTAATAGAGTTTTGAGTCTTGGACTTACAAGAAACTTTGTGTTGTTTTCCCTTTAAACAGGCAACACAAGTTTGGTCATTTTCCAAACATTTTTGAGGTAAACCTCTCACCAAATTATCTTTAACAATCTTATTAATGGTTTTAAAGTTAATATGACCAAGCCTCATGTGCCATAGCATTGATTCATTCAATGTGGCCTTTGCAACAAGACAAGTTAAACTCTCTTTAGGAAAAATGTTCTTCATATCAACACTATACAAGTTGTTCTTTCTAGGAACTTTAAGTAAGACATGACTCTCATCAGTCAACTTAAAGTCAGGAGACAGAACAAAACATTCAGTTTCAGTAAAAAGGACACTGTTCTTTTTGTCACACATCTGTGAGACACTAAACAGGTTAAACTTTAACTCTTGAACAAAGTACACATCTTCAAAATCAAGCTTACCAGTCCTTATTGTACCTTTACCAGTAATTCTTCCTCCTCTAGCTCCTCCCACAAATGCAACATATCCTCCATCAAATTCTTTGAAATCTGTGAGGTAGGACATGTTTTCAGTCATGCGCCTGGAGCATCCACTGTCAAAATATCCCGGATCTTTTTCTTCCTTTTGTGGAGGTTCCTGCACATAAAATAAAGGAAATTACTTTCCTTTGGGGACCCAAGCCATTACTGACTTGGATATGCCTCGTGCATCAATATAATCATATTTCTTCGTAATAATTGATTCACTATTGGGTTTGGTAGGTCTTCATTCCCAACATGCTGAGGCCTTAACAGCATTGCCCCTATTTACCCTAACAGCATTTACTGGCCTATCAGTACTAACTACTTTCCTAGCAGTACAAACTGCTGGTCTAGCAGTATTAACTGTTTGTCTAAATTTCCTGTTAGTTAATGTTTTTTTGTTATGAAAAGCCCTTTTAACAGTTTGTTGTGCTGGTTTAGAATAACATGACATTAGTCTAGCACTATAAACTATTGATTTGGGGTGAGCAGTATTAATAGGTCTAGCAGTATTAAGTGGTTTAAGGTCAGACTTCATTAACACATCTCTTGGAACCATATTTCTGTGAACACTAGGGTGAGCATGTTTAAGAAAATAGTTGTGATTCACCCTTTTGTAAGTATTCCCATATGCCCTTGTATTCCCAGTTACCATCCTTTCCCCTTGATGGTAATTGCAATAAGCCTACAAATGGTCAAAACTACCACAAACAAAACAGGCTTTATTTTTCATTACAAATTCACTTCCTAGTTGCTGGGACTTCTGATTATTCCAATTCCTCTTATTTCCCCTAGGACTATGTAACCTGTACATCTCTACATACTTAATTATTTTCCTAGCTGGTTTCTCTTGTTGTTTATGTTTAACAGATTCTACCTTAGCAACAGCAGGAAAGACAGTTTTCTTCTCTACCTTATCATTTGACACCAAATTCTCAACTAATGAGGTATCAAATGATTCACTAACCTCTTTAAAACTCTCTTCACTATCATTTTTACATTCAGTCTCGGGCTTTTTGAGCTCCTCTACACTAGTATTTGACAAATCAAGTTTTGGAGGTGGAAATAACCCAGTATAAGGAGGTGCAACAGCCTTATATCCTATACATGTCTTGAATTTATCAACAAGTTGAGACTGAACAATCTTATCTAAACTTTTAGATGACCCTGCATATCTCTCTATATTTACTTCAATGCTGTCTTTTTCTAGCTTAATTTTTTCTAGCTCACTTTTAAGCTCATTAATTTCTATGTCTTTAAACATAATGTCTCTTTTCAAAACAGCAATATCCTTAGTGAATACAGTTTCATTCTTTTTGTAGAAAACAAGTTGTTCTTCTACAACAGCTAAACCTCTCTTATGATTTTCTAAATTAAATTCAGATTGGTTAAGCTCTATTCTTAAGTCCTCATAATGCTTTTTAAGAGATTCATAGCTTTTCAAAGCTACACAAGATTTTGAACAAGCATTATATGTATATACCTCAAAATCTGAGAAAGCCATCAGTGTCATGTTGGTGGGAGCTTCCTCTTCAGCCATAAAGCTCCAATCAAATCCAATTCCATCTATTGCCATCATAGCTTTTGAAGAAGTCTCTTCCTAACTCACATCCTTCCTAGTACTTTCTTAATTCCTGGAACCTCTGCTATCTTGATTCCTACCCTTGTTGTCCTGGTTCCGTGACCCTCTGCATTCTCTAGCAAAGTGTCCCAACTTATGACAGTTGTAACACTCCACTTTTAACTTGTCATAACCAACAGTATCACTTCCATTGATCGTGATCTACTTTCCTGTCTTCTAAAAAAATCTCTTTGCGCTCATGCTCAGCAAAGCTAATTGCCACTTCAAATCCATCTCCTCCAAGTCATCTTCCTGAATTTGTATTAGGTCTTCATGAACAAGCTGAGACCCATTAGCTTGACTGGCAAAGAATGCATAGACAGTATCATCACTTAAACTAGCAGTACTAGTTTGTGAACTAGCAGTACTAACTTTAGGGTTAGCAGTACTAACTCCAAAAGCAATATTAACCTCCTCAGTACGGCTTGTGCTTGGAGATGACACTAAAGCCATATTCTGAGAGCTTGAACTTGATCCTGCAGGCCTTTTCACCTCTTGTTCTACAATCTTAAAGTTGTTGTAGAGGTCATCAAAACTTATAGTATCTATATCAGGCTTGTTTCTCCAGACTACAACATGAGTGTTCCACTCAGCTGGTAGACTTCTCAAGAATTTTAAATTGAGATCTTCTTGAGAAATCTCTACACCCAAAATAGCCAGTGGCTCACAATCTTCTGAAGCTTATTGAAGATAAAATCAAGAGACTCAGTGCTTGAGGCACTAAAATTCTCATACATCTATTTAAGAAGAGTCTTCTGTGTCTTATTAGTTGTTTCATTGCCTCCAAACCTTGTTGTTATAGCCTCAAAAAGGTCTTTGCATCCTTGTGCTTGCTAAAAGTCAACAGCTGCTCATTGGGGAGAGCCATCAGCAGCATACTTCTAGCTTTTACATCATTCTTTATTTGATGCTTTTCTTCTGCAGTAACAGGACCTGATACAGTTGGGGCACCACCTTCACTTGTTGATGGTTTAATTGTAGGTTTGAATGAGTTGCCATTCTCTATGATGTCATATAGAGCATAATCCTGCACTTGAAAGTATTGCTTAATTCTGAGCCTCCACATCTCATAGTCACCCTGCTTGAGAATAGGCAGTTTAGTAGTGGTAGTGGTTTGAGTTGTTTCGAGATCCATTGCTTCAATGAAAGTAGAGAGTTCTTCTGGTATATGTTTCTTCTAGATCAAAGTTTCAGAACGTAAGCTCTGATACCACTTGTTGATCCCAAACACATATCTTGCTGAGCTTGTTAGAAACTTTGAGAACACTAAAGAGTATGCGAAATCTACTCTTCAATGCTTAGAAGAATATAAACAATGTATAGAACAATGAAACAGTAAACTGTGTTATATTAACAAAAACAATTCACCAAAACGCTTCAATATTATTAGCTCAATAATACGAGTACTCTTGTGTAGTACTAGGGTTTACAACCTTGAAGCTTAACAAAAACGTATTCTAGAGATGCATCTAACACCTTAACCTAGGACCTCCTTTTATAGGCACAAGGAGTCCTATACAAGATAACTACAAATATACAATATTCGTATCATTCTAAACATATAAGATATACACTAAATATCTTCTATACATATCACATTATGCGTCTTCATTCCTTTGGCAGTATCAATCTTCATCAGCAGTCTTCAGCAGTACTAACTCAGTTAGTACTGTTAGTTATAATCTTCAGCACTACAAACTTTAGCTTGACAGTACTAAGTGTGCAGTTACTTAATTCCCAACAATAATCCATGGTTTTCTTTAAGTACTTGAATACCCGCATTAGAGCATGCCAGTGATGAATACTAGGATTAGTACTATACCTACTCAATTTACCCACAGCATAAGCAATATCTGGTCTTGTGCTTGTCATTGTATACATCAAGCAACCAATTGCTCTAAAGTACTCAAGTTGATCCACAACCTTGCATGTATTAGGCATAAGTTTGATAGTTGGATCTAAAGGAGTGCTTACTGGACAACAATCATCACATTTGAACTTCTTGAGTATTTTCTCAATGTAATGTGATTAAGTAATTGTGATACCCTTGTCCTCACATTTAATCCTTATACCAAAGGATCAAATCAGCCTCCCCCATATCCTACATGGAGAAATTTGATGACAAAAACTCTTTCGTTTTATCCACTTGATCTTGATCAGTTCCAAAAATCAACATGTCATCAACATATAAACAAATGATGACTCCTTTTCCAGAATCATCAAATTTGCAATATACACACTTGTCAGATTGGTTTAGTATAAACCCATTAGACAAGACAACCTCATCAAATTTTTGATGCCATTGTTTTGGAGCTTGTTTGAGTCCATATAATGATTTAACTAATTTACACACCTTATGCTCATTTCCAGGCATAATAAATCCTTCTGGTTACTTCATATACACCTCCACATCTAAATCACCATTTAAGAATGCTATTTTGACATCCATTTGATGGATCACTAGATTATAAGTAGCTTCTAAAGCAATCAATAATCTAATTGTGGTGATTCGAGCAACCGGAGCATAGGTATCGAAATAATCGATTCCTTCTTTTTGTCTAAAGCCTTGGATAACCAATTGATCCGTGTATAGTATATATAAATATAATATCGGATCCCCGTGATACTTAGGAATCAACTAGTCAACCTTTTAGGAAAAAGGTCAACGTGAAAAACCCGTTAATACGGTGTGAGATACCGGATAAGTGATTACCCGGGTCGTGTCCCAGCGAGGTGTGAATCAAGAATATCGTTTTTGGTTCGAAATTAAAATGCTTGATGATTGGATTTGGATTTTTGGTTTTTGATTTCTAAATGAGATATGAAAAAGAAATTCACAAAGAAAAATTAAGCACAAACAATTTATTCTAAAAACGCGAATCGGAAAATCTAAACACGAGCTTGAAAGTAAAATCTTTTAAAACTAATCCTACAAGTGCCAAATTATTTTTCCTAAATCCTAAATGATAAAAGAAAATTTTGGAAAAAGGATTTATAATTTTTTGACTTTTAAATTATTTATTATGAATTAAAAATGATTTAAACTAAATTAATTCAGAAAAAAATAATAAATGAACAGTGAAAATTATGAAAAATTACCATAAATTAAATTAAGCTAATACTATTCTATGAAAAATATTGGAACAAAAAAAATCTACTGAATAAGCCACGAAATAAGCTAATCAGCAGTTATAACTAAAAGGACTTAGAAAGGGTTAAAAGAATTAAAGTGTAGACTTTAAACGAAAAAGTCCCAAGGGCAGTTGGTTAGGGTGTATGTGTGTGGGTAAGCAGACCTAGGTTCGAATCCTAGGTTTTGCTATTTTTTTGAAATCTTTTTTTTTTTTTTTTTTCCTCTCTTTTTTTTTTCTTTTTTAACAAACAATAAGCACACACCAAAAACAACTTTTAATAAAGCAACTTATTTTAAGCTTGAACAATAAGCTCAGAATAAGCTTAAGTTCAGATCAGTGGCTTTTAAACTAGAAATGAAGATAAGGCAAAAGATCAAAAATAAGCTATAAGCTAAAATAAGCTACGAGAAGAACTGAAATAAGCTAAGGCAGACTAATCATAATCTAAATAAGCAAATGGGAACAGAAAAGGGCATAGAAATAAGCAGATAAGCAATGGGAACAAATAAGCAGTTGAGGCTACTGTTAGCAGGCCTGATTAGGCTACTGATGCATTTTCAAGCTTAAGAACAAGCTACTAGGCAATAAGCTAATCCACAAACAACTCAGAATCTCAAAAGTTTACCAACCAAATAAAAAGTGGGCCAAATCTCAGACCTTAATGAGCTTTTTAAGAGCTTAAAAATAAGCTGAATTAGAGGCTTTTTAAGCCAAGTGTTTACTGATAAATCAATATACACTTGTCTAAGTAGGCACCTTTTGAGCTTATTTGGAAGCCTTAATAAGCTAAAGAAGGTTCTGAAAATGGGAAATAAGCAGAGAACAGGTAGCAAACAACTAATAAAAATAAACATTAGCTAATGAGAACTAGAGATATGCACTTAAATTGGACTTTATAGGGGCTACTAATTAGACTTAATATCTAGGGGCTGTGACAGCAGTTGAAACACAATGTGAACCAAAATACACTAAAACCTAATGAAAGTTACCCAACTTCTACCAATCAACTTCATTCACTGGTTTGAGCATAATAACACCAGAAGCAAGTATCAAAACTGCTTATCTTTCAATAAGCAGAAATTAAGCAGTCAACACCTCAACACTATAACCACAAACTCAAATCCTCAAAATCCTTCAAATTGGGTCAAAACATCAAACTAACAACTAATATGGACTAAGATAAGCAAGATCAAAAGTCACCCACATGCATATGAACAGTAGACTCCTTTTTTGACCCGTTTGACCCTATATGCCAAACACTCCTTATGGGGCTGCTTAGGGTTTTAAAACCAATTTAAACCTGAATAAGCCTAGATTTTTTGAAGAACAATGATCAAGTAACTCATTTTATACCTAATAAACAACTTTTCAACTTCAAATAAGCACTAAATGAGCTTGAACTTTTCTTGACTGTTTTAAAGCTTATTTTGCTAATTAAGGCAAAACCTAACTTAAACAAATACCACTTATCAAGAATACCTCAAATAACAATCATAAGGCCAATTAAGTGTAGAAAAAGCAAATAAGCAATAGTTAAGCAGTTGAATAGTAAAGTTGACTTTTGTTGACTAAAATAAGAAAACTTCAAATTTCATTAAAATCAAATTACAAGACTGGAAATACAAGGAAAGTTAAATAACAATAAGCTAAAATACATGTACCTTAAATTTTAAGCTAAATAAAACCTGCCTCTTAAAGGCTACTAACACTAACTATTTATACTAAAACTAAGTAAAGGTCTTCTACTCTAGTTGTGCTTCTTCTGTGAGGGAAACAGCTGGGAAAGTCACTTTGTGCTTCTTTGGAGTGATTCCCAACCGTTGGATTGAAGTAGGATGATCTCAGCCCTTAATAATCAGTTTGGCGCCCAAATGTGTTAGATTGCCAGCGTGGATTGGCATCTTGTGAAGAAGGGAGAGAAGGTACAAGGAGGTGGGTTAGCAGAGTTGGGAAGGGAGAAATGTTGGGGAATTGGTGAAAATTGTGGGGAAGTGGTGAAAGTGATGGTGATGGTTGTACTGTGTTATGGGGAGAAGTTATTTTGGCGGGATAAGGGAAGGAAGACAAAGTTGACTTAGTCAACTAGTTTTGTTAACAAAGAATAAACACCGGGTTGGGTTATTTTGTTATTTTGGGCTTTAGATTTGGATATGGGCTGGGTTAGTTAGGGTAATGGTTGGGTTCAAGGATTTGGGTTTAAAAGGTTATGATGGGTCCGGTTATATGGTAAGTTAAAACACAGGGACCAAAGTTGAAATTGTGGAAATTGTAGGGACTTAATCTGCCATATCTTCAAAGTTAAACCAAGGGACCAATATTACCAAATGAATATAATCAAAGGGCTATTTGTGTTGTTTTGGTTGACTTTGACTTTTGACTTTGACTTTGGATCAAATTGCACAATTATTGTCGAGTTGATTCAAAAGTGCCCGTTTTTGCTCCATTTTCAATCCTTTGTACCTGAAATACATAAAAACACAAACCAATGATATCTGCAGTAATATTTGGTTGTTTTTGGTCATTTTTGTGTCTTATATGGGTGTAAAATGATGAGTATTTACACACTCATCAATCTCCCACACTAAACTATTGCTAGTCCCTAGCAATCCAATCATGTGAAGTAATGAAAGGATCAAAAGAATTCCAAGTATACCCCGTTTTGACTTTTTATTCAATGCAAGAAATTTAAACTAGAACAAAATAGATAACATGCTTGATTTTCAAAAAATGGTATCATGGAACGGGATTCACACAAAATTGGTGTCTTCAGGGAATTGAAATCGTCATCCTCTTTTTATACTCCCAACTAAGCTCAAACTCATTGTGCAAATGCTTTTGTAAAATGCTAACACTACTTATACTAATAATCTATGTAAGTCGAGACTTAACTTTTCACTCCCATATTTATTATAGTTAGGTGAATGCGCTTGATTTTCAAAATTTTGATCACAAAAATCGACGTTTATATAAAATTTTGACTAATACTAGTTAAAAGATAGATTTAAAATTTACAACAAGCAAGTTTCAAAACTTTATTTAACACATACATTTTTATTTCATTTTCTCAGTTTTTTTTTTTTTTTTTAATTGTGCAACATGAACTAACGGAGTTTCACGGGAACCAAGACCTTACACCTTCCTGGAATAAAGGATCCAAGGGCCGTTACAACGGAGAGTTCCAAAACATTCCTGAAATGAGGATCCAAGGGTGTTAAACCAAGACCTCATACATTCCTGAATTAGAGGTCCAAGGGCCGGTGTAAGAGGGTAGCCAAGACCTAAACGCCTTCCAGAAATAAGGATCCAAGGGCCGATCTTGAACCGTAGCTTTTTATTTATTACTTTAACTTTTGCAACTTTCAAGCAACGTCTCACTTTCATTTTGTATTATTATGACATATGCTTGTTCCAAAGTTTAAATAAAGCTTTGAACTAGTATTTTTCAAAATCGTATGAAAAAATGATTTTGTCTGTTCAAATGTTAGAAAATAAGCACTTATTAAGTC
The DNA here is from genome assembly GCA_021014915.2 of Artemisia tridentata subsp. tridentata. Taxonomy (NCBI): domain Eukaryota; kingdom Viridiplantae; phylum Streptophyta; class Magnoliopsida; order Asterales; family Asteraceae; genus Artemisia; species Artemisia tridentata. The sequence goes on along the minus strand of CP139508.1, from coordinate 318,670,480 downwards.
ATATTAGTTATCTCCTGGGAGGAAAAGCCATAGATTACTTATATAAGCTCTAAAGAAAACCAACTATTCTACGCTTAGCATTTTCATTTGCACATATCGTAAAACCTTAGTCTAATCGTTAAGGAAGCAGCCAAATCAATACTCTGGCAGAGTCGGGATTCCCTCTGTTCTAACCTAATCAAGACTAAACATAACACACTTTTTTTTATTTAAAAACATCAAAAATTTTAAAATTTGGGTCAAAACGGGGGTACTAGGGCACTAGAAGGTACACATGTGACAAAGTTAGAGAGAATTCCCCCCCCCCACACTTAGAATTGAATATTGCCCTCAATATTCAAAGTACCGGCTATTATGCCGACACTTAGAACGTAAAAAGGTAATACTAATAGCCAAGTGTGGAACAGAAATCTCTCTTTTCCACAAACAGGATTAATAAGATATCCCTAGATAAACGTTAGCAAAAAGATCGGATATTGGGCGGCTGGATTGAAAACAGGCGCATCAATCATCATGATCTAAGGGAAATCTGCAAACAAGAGCAAACAACACACAAAAGCACAGCACAGCAGAGGAATTCCCCCACACTTAGTGTTAGAAAATAGAGAGAAGTCAGAAACATGGGTTGTTACCCATGTGGTGCTAATGTTTTTGTTAACCGAGTCACTAGCTTGACTCGACCCCGAATTCATTGGTCCATGGGGAAAGTTTGGAGATCCGGGACAACCATGTGTGGTATGTCCCCTCCAAAATAATGCTTCAACCTATGACCGTTCACCTTGAAGTTTGGTCCGTCATTTTGAGATAACTCGACAGTACCATAAGGAAAAACTTTGGCAACAGTGAATGGTCCGGTCCAACGGGTTTTAAGCTTTCCCGAGAATATCTTTAATCGAGAATTGAAAAGAAGGACTCGATCACCAACGTTAAAAACGCGGTACTTGATTTTGGAGTCATGGATCTTCTTTGTCTTTTCTTGGTAGATCAAAGAGTTCTCGTAGGCTTGATCACGAAGTTCATTTAATTCATTGAGTTAAACTTTACGGTGATCACCCGCGGACTTTAGGTCGAAGTTTGCATGCTTCAAGGCCCAATAAGCTTTGTGCTCGAGCTCGATCGGTAGATGGCACGCCTTTCCGTACATGAGCTTGTAAGGAGTACACCCGATGGGTGTTTTATAAGCTGTACGAAAGGCCCAAAGTGCATCATCTAGTTTATCCGACCAAGATGCACGGTTTTCACCTACGGTCCTTTCCAATATTCTTTTAAGACCACGGTTTGAAACCTCTACTTGTCCACTTATTTGTGGGTGATACGCGGTAGAAAGACGGTGAGTAATACCGTACTTAAGCATGTCCTTTGCAAATTGGTCATTGCAAAAGTGCGTACCGCGATCACTAATGATAGCACGGGGAGTTCCAAACCGAGAAAAGAGCGATTTCAAAAATTTACACACTACTCGTGCATCGTTGGTGGGGAGCGCTTTTGCTTCAACCCATTTAGACAAGTAATCGACCGCCACGAGTATATACTGTTCCCTCGTGAAGATGGGAACGGCCCCATAAAGTCAATGCCCCAAACGTCAAAGATTTCACAAACTTGAACGACGTTTTGTGGCATTTCATCTTTTTGTGAAATATTCCCTTGACGTTGACAAGAGTCGCAAGATTTGACTAAGTCATAGGCGTCACGGTAGATTGTGGGCCAATAAAAACCGGAATCAAACACCTTTTTGGCGGTGTAGTTGGCACCATGATGTCCCCCCGTGGGTCCATTGTGGCAAGCCTTAAGAATTTCAACGGCTTCTTGGCCGTGAACACACCGCCGGATGACTTGATCCGCACAGATTTTAAAAAAGTAAGGGTCGTCCCAAAAGTAATGCTTCACATCTTTGAAGAATTTGTTCTTTTGTTGGGACGACATCCATTTCACAACAAAGTTACCCGCATGGTAGTTTGCAAAATCGGCAAACCATGGGGTACTAGAATCACCACGAAAAGATACCACGTTAAGTGTCTCAAGAGGAAATGTTTCATTAATATCCTTTTTCTTGAGCACACTTTGATGAGGGTTTTCTAATCGGGACAGATGATCAGCAGCAAGGTTCTCGGCTCCTTTTTTTATCACGAATGATGATATCAAATTCTTGTAGGAGGAGAACCCAACGGAGCAATCTCGGCTTTGCATCTTGTTTTGCAAAGAGATATTTGAGAGCCGAGTGATCCGTATACACTATGCTTTTTGACAAGATTAAGTATGGCCGAAACTTTTTGAAAGCATACACCACGGCTAATAATTCTTTTTCCGTCGTGGTGTAATGAGCTTGAGCTTCGGTCATAGTTTTGCTAACATAGTGTATAGGCTGAAAATGTTTTGTTTTACGTTGCCCCAAGACCGCACCTATGGAAAAATCACTTGCATCACACATAAGTTCAAAAGGTAGGTCCCAATCGGGGGCAACCAAGATCGGTGCTTCAGTAAGCTTTTTCTTAAGAGTTTGAAAAGCTTCAATGCACTCTTGTGAGAAAATGAACGGAGTTTCCTTTTCAAGGAGACGAGTCATCAGCTGGGCGATTTTGGAAAAATCATGAATGAATCTACGATAGAAATCTGCGTGACCAAGGAAACTCCGAATTCCCTTGACGGTAGTGGGATGAGGTAGTTTAGCGATAACATCAACTTTGGCCTTATCGACCTCAATCCCACTCTTAGAAATCTTATGGCCGAGGACAATGCCCTCTTTGACCATGAAATGACTTTTCTCCCAATTTAGACAAAGATTAGTGTCTTCACAACATTGAAGCATTTTGTCCAAATGGGAGAGACATGTCTTGAAGGAATCCCCAAAGACCGAGAAATCATCCATAAAGACCTCCATAGTTTTCTCGATCATGTCGTGAAAAATGGCCAACATACACCTTTGGAACGTGCCCGGAGCATTACATAAGCCAAAAGGCATGCGTCGGTAGGAAAACGTTCCATAAGGGCACGTGAAAGTAGTCTTTTCTTGATCTTGCGGATCAATGGGAATTTGGAAGTAACCCGAGAAACCGTCGAGGAAACAATAGTACTCGTTTCCCGCTAGTCTTTCGAGCATTTGGTCCATGAATGGAAGAGGAAAGTGGTCTTTACGGGTGGCGTCATTTAACTTTCGGTAGTCAATGCATACACGCCATCCCGTCACCAATCGAGTAGGAATCAACTCGTTCTCATCATTTGTAACAACGGTAATGCCACCTTTTTTAGGCACGCAATGAACGGGGCTCACCCAAGGACTATCCGAGATAGGGTAAATCAAGCCGGCATCAAGGAGTTTAAGAACTTCCTTTTTGATTACCTCATGAATTTTTGGATTAACCCTTCTTTGATGTTGAACCGCTGGTTTAAAGTCATCTTCCATTAAAATCTTGTGTGTACAAAATTCCGGGTTAACACCCTTAATGTCGGAAAGTTTCCAAGCGATGGCTCGCTTGTGTGACTTTAAAACCTTTATGAGAGCGGTTTTCTCCTCATCATTTAAATCTTTAGCAATTATGACGGGTAATTTATCGGTACCCTCCAAAAATGCATACTCGAGATGAGGCGGTAAGTCCTTAAGTTCGACCTCCGGAGGATCATTAGAATTTTCACTAGGTTTGAATTCCTCATTATGAAGTTCTTTTGGAGGGAGAGATGATGGATCATCATTAAGCAACTTCTCAATAAGAAGAATGTCTCCCTCCGGGTCAAACACATCATCATCAATTCCCGATGGAATTGAATCACAAGACAAACAAGCTTCAATCTCTTCCAAAATGAAGTCACCTCCCTCAAACGGAGTGAAAGAGGGGGAAGAGAGAGCAACGGTATGGTCTAAAGAAGTGGGATTGCCACTTAGTACTTCATGAAAATATTCCTCGCATGTAGCATCAATGATATCAATTTGGTTAATTGACTCGCTATCATGCTTGAGAGGATATTTTGAAGTACTCTGATAACGCTTAAATCTAACATGTTTTTAGGCGCGTTATTGCTAGTTTTGTGCATTATATTTGGTTATATTTGCATATATTTGTTGCTAAATGATGAAAAAGTGTGTATGCAAGTAAATATAGCCAAGTACAGGAAAAATGGAGGAAAACACGAAGAAATGAAGAGATTATGCACATAAGGAGAATTACGAGAAAGAAACCACTTGATACTTCAAAGAATTGATTAGACCAAGACTTCTATGCTTAATGTATCAAGAAAAGATCAAGTTTTATGAAGGAAATCAATGGTACAGCGAAGGATCAAGCAAGTAACGAGAAATGAATAAAAGAAAACAAAAGTGCTCGGCAGGAACATCCATCCGATCGGACGCCGCCCGCATCCGATTCGGATGGAGTGAAGATAAAAACACCGAGAGCTCCAACCGATCGGATGGAGCCAAATACCGATCGGTTGGCCAAAACTGAAGTTACAAAGTTGCATTAAATGGTGAATTTAAGCCCCATAATCATTGAGGCTTATCATTTCTCAGCTGTTAATTCATATGGGACGTTTTTACTTGGATAAGAAGGGTTTCCTCACTTATTTAAGGGACCTTTGGTTAATTTTCAAGGAGAGTTCTTTTGGGGGAAGTGACATAACCTAAGAAAGCTACACCACTATTATTATTATTGCCCAAAAGCTTGGAGTTGCTGTAAAAACGTCCAGGAGATCTTGAGTTCGAGTCTCAAGAGTTGCATCCGTGTGTGGAGTTGATTACTTGTGATAAGAGGCGATTGGAGGAGTGTGGATTGCTATAGTTCCACAATTCTAGTTCTTGTAATTCCTTGATAGGTATTTCTTGTTGAGTTATCATGAACTATTTTTACTTTTACTATATGATGAATGAAAGTTTGGTTAATTATGTGTGTTTGGTTATGATTGTTATGGAGTAATTTAGTTATACTTGTGTGTGGATGATGTGACAATTGTTGGAGTAATCTTATCATAGTGATGCATGAAAACATATCTTGTTTTATGAGTTTGTTGAGATAAAATCTAGTCTTGCTTAATTGGTTGGTAAAAACATTTTCAAAGATTCAAAAGGCCGAAAGGAGTTTTCTTTATGTTTTTATTCCAAAAAGTTAGTGCACGAATTAGTATGGATTGTGGTGTGTGACAAGCAACACCTTTACTCATTAAAATGGATTTGGAAACGATTTCATCACGAAAAAGGCCGAAAGGATTCGTAGGAATTCTTGAGATAAGATATGCTTTCAAACAACACAAAGGACTTAATAGAATTATCGTAATAGTTAATAATGGCCGAAAGGAGTTAACTATGAGATTGAATTCTTAGATATGATTTCTCATGATAAAAACCATTGATTGTGAATCATTCATTTTAAGTTGTGCATCATTACAAGTAACACCCAACTTGATTGGTTACTCTAAACAATTGTCATGGAACCTACACACAAGTATATTTGTTTTTGATTGATTGAACCTTGCTTGTTTATTTTTAATTTGCTTCAAATTGGATTGACACTCCATTTTGCTAAAACTTATTTACTAAACCTAAACCCCAATTCCCTTGGGACGATCTCGACTTACCCACCTTTACTACCACGGACGAGTATACTTGCTCGTATGTGTGATTAGAGAATTGGATAAATCGTGTTTATAAATTTTAAAACTTGAACACAACGACACGCACATCAAGTTTTTGGCGCCGTTGCCGGGGAATTGTTAAGATTTTCTTGGTAGTTGGGCTTAGTAGTCTTAAGTTTTTTTTTAGAAAGCTAAAACAGGTTAAAGAAAAAAAAAAAAAAGAAAAGGTTTGGTTCGGACCAACCGAATCGGATGGATTTCCATCCGATCGGTTGGTGGTCTCGTTAATATTTTTTTTTTTTGTTTAGAAATTTTTTGTTATTTTTCAGTTTTTATAAGTTATTAATGTTATGTTTAGTTAGTATAGTAATTAGATTAATTAATTAGGGTATTAGAAAGTTTTTATATTTAATGTTAGTTAATTTATTTAATTTTAATGTTTGGTAGTTTTAAAGTTTTTATTGAATAAGTAATAAGTAGTTTTTATGGTCATTAGTTCATTAGTTAAAAAGTTAATCACATAGTTTAATGCTTAATAAGTAATTGTAGGATTATGTTAATTAGTTTTAGTTTTTAGTTATTTCTTCTTTTTAGTTCTTCTATATATATAAAAAAAAAAAAGCACAAAAACAAATTAGAAATAGGTTGTCATTAGTTAGTTTTTTTTTATTATTATTATTAAAAAAAAAAAATTTCGATCTAACCGATCGGAGGCCGCCCGCATCCGATTCGGTTGGTGAGATTTCGTCTTTTGCAGTTTACCCATCCGATCGGATGGAAGGTGATACCGATCGGATGGTTGCCTCGGTAAAAGTTTTTATGATTTTTTATTTTTAGTTGTTTTCATGTTTTGATGATTTGAGGTTGTTTGTTAGCTTATGTTTGATTGATATTTCGATAAGGTTCGATTATAACTAACCCTCACGCTAATAGTTTGGAATTTTTGTTTTATGGTTATGTTATGATAGTGTTTAAGTAGAATGGAGAGTTTGAGCAATGTTTCGGAGTACTTGAGAAATTTGGAAGAGATGTTGAGAGATTCAGGAAATTCGTTGGAGAAGTTGGAAAGCATTTTGGATGAAGCTAAGATTGGTTTAGAAAGGAAAGAAGAAGTTGGCGAAAGCAGTGTTTGTTTACCTAAGGAGAAGAGAGTAGTTGTGTTTACACAAGCACCACCTAAAGAGTTTGATGTACCATGTATGAGGTATGCTACACCATGTGGTGTGGAAGGAGTTAAAGCTTGGGATGCTCAACTTAATATGGAATATGGTGAAAATTACATTACGGAAGAAATGCTTGGTAAGCTTGGCTTTGTTAGGCTTGATTATGAAAGTTATGGTAGGAAGATAGTGAGAGATGTGAAAGTTAATATTCATGGTCATGTTTTCAAGATTGATTTTGTTGTGTTGGAATATGGAAATGTGGATGAACCGGAAGTTATGTTTGGTAGAAATTTCATGGTGAAAACTAAATGTAGGGTTGATTTTGCTATGGGAGAGATGAGAATTGATGTTGATGATGATATGGTAGAGAAGAAGGAAGGAAAAGGAGAGATTGTTAAAATGGGAAAGGCTAATCGCAAGAAAACACCACTTAACAAACTTACCCAACCCTCCACCCCTAAAAATGAGTCTAGTTCATCTAGTTCATCGCCCAAATCACCTCAAGAAGTTAAACCATTGACTCAAGAACAAAAGGAAGCTGTTTTGGAGAACTTGGAAATGAAATTTAAGGAGCTTATGGAAGAGAAGCCGGTTATAGAAGTGTTGAACAATTACATGGTTTATCGTAAGAAGTTAGATGCGGTTACGATGGCAACAGCTAGGCTAGAAGATAAGAACTTTGATGAGTTTGCAAGGGAAAGGATAGTTGAAAATGGATTGCCTAAGAAAGAGAGTGATCCGGGAAATTTTGTGTTACCAGTTAAGGTGAATGGAACCGATGCAATGTATGCATTGGCTGATACAGGAGCAAGTGTGAATGTGATGCCATACCCGTTGTACAAAAGATTAGGACTTGGTAATCCTCAACCAAATCAATATAATCTTACAATGGCGGACAATTCAAGAGCAAAAGCAATGGGAGAAGTGAAGAATGTTAGAGTGCAAGTAGGATATCAAGCTTTCTTAGCCGATTTTCTTGTACTTAATATCCCGGAAGATAAGGAGTTACCTTTGTTGTTAGGGAGAACGTTTTTGAGAACTTGCGGAGCTATTATAGATATGGGTAGAGGTACTATGACTATTAGTGATGGGATCTTGAAGCATACCTATTATCCAAAACCTAGAGGCAAGATTATTAAGGAAATGCATGATGAAGAAGAAGGAGAAGACCATTTAGGTTGTTTTGAAGTTGGTAGAGATGAAGAGGGAAGACCTAAATATGGGCCGATTGTCCCTAGTTACTTTGGTATTGAAGATGAGTTGGAAAGAGCATTAGCTATGGAGGTTTTCTATAATCCATTCAAGAATATTTTTGTGTTCCATAAATTGACAGATTTTCTTGGATCTTTACCGGTTCAATTGAAGAATTTGGAATGGGTACCCGAAGGAGCTAGTGTTTACAAGAAAGAAGAAGGTGATGGAGAATGGCATGTGAAGTTTGATGTAGTTTGTCCGGATGGAAGAAATTTTGCAAGGAAGTTTAAAACTCAAGTGACTAATCGAAAGTTATCCGGTAAATTTCAAAGTGAAGACATCTTGAAGCATGAGTATTTTGAAGGTTGAAGGTTGAAGAGCAAGAGTTGAAGAATAAAGCACAAGGCTTGTGCTAATGTTTGTTTTGTTTATTTTTAATGCATTTTTTTATGGTAGTTTAATGTTTTGCATTTAAGTTTGATTTAAGTCTAAGACCTTTTGGTTATCTTATGGTTTTATTAAGTTTTTAATCTATGGAGTTAAGTTTTGTTTTTAGAAGTTGTAGAGATAGTTTGGATAACAAGTTGGGAGAATAAGTGTGTTGGTGGTATTTTTACTTAAAGAGAAGTCTTAAAGGGAGTCAAATACTTTTTATTTGTTCTTACAAAAGTCAAGGTATTGAAGAGAGAAAGAAAAAGTGAAGCTTTGCAAAAATTCAATCCGAATCGGTTGGATGAAATACTGATCGGATGGATTAAAGTATATATACCCAAGATTTCAAAAATCATAAGAACACACACACACTCATTCCACCATACTTGGGGTTCATTAATTCGACCATTAGGAGAATTTTAAGAGTTGCAGAAGAGTTGAAGGATCATCAATGGCACCAAAACAAGTAAGTAACATCATTAATTTGTGTCAATTAGGTTTTAATTCGAGTTGATTGAATTAGGTCAAAATTTAGGCGTTTTTGATATAGTTCGAATTAAGGCATGATTTTTCTGGAATAGATGGGTAAATGATTGAGGAAATCAAAGTAAAAAGAATTAGATGGATTGATTAAGTTTTGAGGAAGAATGAATTAATTGATTTTTTGATCAAAAGAGTCAAAACTTTGAATCGATTCTGGGTAGAAATTAGTGATTTCCAGATGTTGTTTGGATGTTGATTATTGTTCCTAGGATGATGCATTGTGGATTAGAACATCAATAAGGTTTGATTTTGAATATGTTCATAGTTCTTAAGATTGATTATGCAAGAATGTTATGGATATTAATCGGAGATAAGTGGGATGTGTAGAGACCATAATGAGTGATGAAATGCAGGATAAGGAAGAGTGGAATTAGATAGGATTGAGTTTGGAGTCGGAAAATTTTTGTTTTGAATACAGTGAGTACAACCGATTCGGTTGCGAATTGCTACCGATCGGCTGAACAAGGTCACAAATCCATCCGATCGGATGGAGAGAGATACCGATCGGATGGAGCTCTCGGTAAAACTTTTTGAAGATTTTCAAATCGAATATTTTGGACTTCTTAATCATCTAACTTTGTTCCTTATACTCTTATACTAACAAATAATCATGATTTCTACAGAGTTATCTTGCAGGTGGATCAGGAATCGCGAGAAGAACGAGAGAAGGAATTAGAAAGAGAGAAAATATGCCGATACCGGAATGTCACCCAATCTAGTGTGGAAAGGGGAGGATGCAAGTGTTCGAAAAGCTTTTAGTGCTATACTTCTTAAGATTGGAGGATGGGAGATTCATTCACCAAGGATTATGAACTGGAATGACATGAAAGAGCTTGGTTGTGATGAATTTCTGGAGGACATGTTTCTTATTAGGATTCTTTGGGATGGACGAATTTTGACTTCCAACATGTGGATGAAAGCATTGAGCATAAGGGAACCGATATACAAAGAATGGTGCTTAGAATTTTTGTGTTCAATGAGGATGAAAGAAAAGATCACTGATATCGGTGTTACCACCGATAAATTCCTCGAATTCAGACTAGGGGGACAAAAACACGAGGTTACACTATTTGAATTTGGAAACCTATTAGGTTTATATTCGGACGAAGATTTATGTAATAGGGATTTCAAATTTTTGGTAATGAGTGGAGAAAGGAATAAGAATAATTTTGATGCTAACGGATACTGGAAGAGGATTAGTACGGAAAGCAAGTTAGTGTTTGGAGAAAGTGAAGTGTCAACAATCAAGAAACCATTGTTACGTGTGCTTCATAGGATAATAGTGCAGTCATTGTTACATAGGACGTCGGGTGTGGAAGTGATCTATGAAGATGATTTATGGGTACTACACGCACTAGATGAGAAGCATCCCTATAGGCATTTGAACGTAGCATGGGTAATAGTGCAACATTTACACAAGCATGCAGCAGATGGGATAAGAAATTACTTATGTGCGGGGCATTTTATTTCTAGAATTGCTAGGAATCTTGGGTTGTTTAATAAAGAAGAAATGAGCGATTTTGGAGAACCAGTTGTTCCATGGAGTGTTGATATAAGAAAGTTCACAAACCTTAGAGAGAGCAGGAATGGAAAGTTAAGAGGGCTTCCAGAAGTCTTGGATATTCAGCCAATAACCACTTGGGATGGTTTATGATTATGGTTTCAAAACAATGATGGTTGAACTATTTCTATTTTCTATTTTCTTCTATTTTAAACTTTAACTCTTGTAGGATTTATTTGTTTTGATTTTGGTTTGTTTGGATTATGTTTATTTTTATGTTTGTTTGGTTTATTGTTTTTAGTATTTTGTTTGTTTGTTTCGAGCATAGTATGCAGTATTTGCAGGGGGAGAATTGACGGAAGCTTAGTGTTGATCAATTTTGGAAGTTGGAAGAATTCACGAGATTACTTGTGATCAACTAGGCTAATGCTAATTTTTCCGGGTAGTTTTTTTTCTATTTTTCTTTCCATTTCCTTTACTTTGAAGTTCGTTTTATTACATTGAGGACAATGCAAAACTTAAGTGTGGGGGAGGGAAGTAAATAGGAAAGTTTTTTTTTATTTTATTTTTTGTTAAATTTTTGTTTTTGGATTTCAAGGACTAGAATTTGTGAATTTATTCGCCTTTGATTTTTCTAGTTGATAGATAAAATTGATTCAATGGTAAATAATAAGGTTATTTTGAAAATTTTTTGGAATGTAGTCAAGTTTTGAGAGTTTTTGGTAGCTATTGCTAAGTACATTTTACCACCACTTTAAATTGTGAGGATTCATGCCTTATATTTCGTATGAGTGTGCCGGTGATTATGTCAATTCTAGAACTTGTACTTGTTATGCATTACGGTTAAAATTACTGTCAAGTAATAAAATATATTCAAATGATAAGAGGCAAATTAGGATTTTCACCAAATGGCCTTCCGTTTACAATACATTTTTGCTAACCACATCGGTTAGTTGTCCTTAGTAATTGGAACCCATTTGTTAGCATTATATGCTAGATACCCTTAGTTACACCCTTTTGAGCCTATCTTTTCTTTTGATTTAACCAGAAAATTATTACACCATACACCTTAGACTTTCCCGAATCAAGTCCAAATGAAGTTCGAAACGATTTATTTTTGATGATTGCATGATTGACCACACCTTGTATGTGTATATGTTGTTCCAATGAAGAAGGAGGTCGCTACTCTTATTTATATTTTTTGTAGCGTGTGCTCATCCAAAGAGTGGGGGTGTAAAAAAAAAAAAAAAAAAAAAAAAAAAAAAAAAAGAAGAGCCAATGAGCTATGTATGTGTGGAATTAAGATAGTCAAAGAGTTATTATGGAAGATGAAGTTTATATGAAGTGCGGAATAATGATCGAAGAAGTTTGGTGAGTAATCATTTGTGATGTAAAGAGTTAGGATTGAATTTGGACTTGATTTTTTGTTTTTTTTTTTAGAACCAAATCAAATTCCCATGTCTTATCCCTTTCCCTTACCAATTACTTTATTCGAGCATTCGGATTTAGTGATGGCTTTGTTTAGATATGTAGCACATGTATGTTTTAGTGAGCATCCGAGTTTTTGGATAGTTGAAAAGCGTTGTTAGCGATCTGGTGAGTAAATTGGTGACCATCCGTTATGCAAGTAACGTCGTTAGCGAACCAAGGCACGATCTGGTGACCATCCGTTGCTTGACTATACAAGGATTCGTTGTTAGCGAATTATGATGTACTTGTATGAGATATCTATACATTAGCTAGGTAATCAAAACCCTTTTGAAGCCTAAAACCCAAAGAAAAGACCTCTTTGATGTTTTATTTTGTTGTTTTGATACAAGTACAAGCTTATGGTAAGAGACATGAATCGCGCCTGGGCAATTGAGTGATATACAATCAAATCTACTATCGAGAGTTGTGTGAATTTAAAATTTCCTTTGTGAGGTACTTGGTGATGTTAACTAAACTCAATTTAATTTGCTTACATTTCAAGGATTTTTTATGAACATAATGAAAATGCCATTGAGTTCAGTTTTTCTAAAAATTAGACTTGCTCGAGGGCGAGCAAAACTCAAGTGTGGGGGATTTGATAACGCTTAAATCTAACATGTTTTTAGGTGCGTTATTGCTAGTTTTGTGCATTATATTTGGTTATATTTGCATGTATTTGTTGCTAAATGATGAAAAAGTGTGTATGCAAGTAAATATAGCCAAGTACAGGAAAAATGGAGGAAAACACGAAGAAATGAAGAGATTATGCACATAAGGAGAATTACGAGAAAGAAACCACTTGATACTTCAAAGAATTGATTAGACCAAGACTTCTATGCTTAATGTATCAAGAAAAGATCAAGTTTTATGAAGGAAATCAATGGTACAGCGAAGGATCAAGCAAGTAACGAGAAATGAATAAAAGAAAACAAAAGTGCACGGCAGGAACATCCATCCGATCGGACGCCGCCCGCATCCGATTCGGATGGAGTGAAGTTAGAAACACCGAGAGCTCCAACCGATCGGATGGAGCCAAATACCGATCGGTTGGCCAAAACTGAAGTTACAAAGTTGCATTAAATGGTGAATTTAAGCCCCATAATCATTGAGGCTTATCATTTCTCAGCTGTTAATTCATATGGGACGTTTTTACTTGGATAAGAAGGGTTTCCTCACTTATTTAAGGGACCTTTGGTTAATTTTCAAGGAGAGTTCTTTTGGGGGAAGTGACATAACCTAAGAAAGCTACACCACTATTATTATTATTGCCCAAAAGCTTGGAGTTGCTGTAAAAACGTCCAGGAGATCTTGAGTTCGAGTCTCAAGAGTTGCATCCGTGTGTGGAGTTGATTACTTGTGATAAGAGGCGATTGGAGGAGTGTGGATTGCTATAGTTCCACAATTCTAGTTCTTGTAATTCCTTGATAGGTATTTCTTGTTGAGTTATCATGAACTATTTTTACTTTTACTATATGATGAATGAAAGTTTGGTTAATTATGTGTGTTTGGTTATGATTGTTATGGAGTAATTTAGTTATACTTGTGTGTGGATGATGTGACAATTGTTGGAGTAATCTTATCATAGTGATGCATGAAAACATATCTTGTTTTATGAGTTTGTTGAGATAAAATCTAGTCTTGCTTAATTGGTTGGTAAAAACATTTTCAAAGATTCAAAAGGCCGAAAGGAGTTTTCTTTATGTTTTTATTCCAAAAAGTTAGTGCACGAATTAGTATGGATTGTGGTGTGTGACAAGCAACACCTTTACTCATTAAAATGGATTTGGAAACGATTTCATCACGAAAAAGGCCGAAAGGATTCGTAGGAATTCTTGAGATAAGATATGCTTTCAAACAACACAAAGGACTTAATAGAATTATCGTAATAGTTAATAATGGCCGAAAGGAGTTAACTATGAGATTGAATTCTTAGATATGATTTCTCATGATAAAAACCATTGATTGTGAATCATTCATTTTAAGTTGTGCATCATTACAAGTAACACCCAACTTGATTGGTTACTCTAAACAATTGTCATGGAACCTACACACAAGTATATTTGTTTTTGATTGATTGAACCTTGCTTGTTTATTTTTAATTTGCTTCAAATTGGATTGACACTCCATTTTGCTAAAACTTATTTACTAAACCTAAACCCCAATTCCCTTGGGACGATCTCGACTTACCCACCTTTACTACCACGGACGAGTATACTTGCTCGTATGTGTGATTAGAGAATTGGATAAATCGTGTTTATAAATTTTAAAACTTGAACACAACGACACGCACATCATACTCTCAATATCAATGACCAATTTTTCATCACCGACTCTAAGAGTCATTTCTCCTTCGTAGACATCGATTAATGCACGAGCCATTTTCAAGAATGGTCTTTCCAAGATAAGGGGGACACGAGGATCGGCATCAAAATTGACCACTACGACGTCGGCAGGAAAATGGAACTTGCCCACCTTCACGAAGACATCTTCGGCAATGCCTTTTGTAATAGTAACCGATCGATTTGCAAGCTCTAGTGTCATTCGTGTAGTAGTAAGCTCTAGAAGAGAAAGATTTTCCCATACAGAAAGAGGCATTAGATTGATGCTTGCGCCGAGATCGGCCAAGGCTAAGCATTCATATAGCTTTTGGAAATCACATGGAATGAGAAATTTGCCGGGATCTCCTAATTTTTCGGGTAACTTCTTAAGAAGCATCGTCAAGCAATTCTCATTTAATGGAGTCTTTGCCAATTCCAACAATTTTTCCTTATTGCTAAGGAGTCTCTTGAATGTAGAAGCAAACTTGGGCATATAGAGAAGAGCATCCGCAAAACTAATATCAAAGTGTAACTTTTGAAAGATTTCAAGAAACTTCTTCATTTGACTATTAGTTTTGTCACGAAGCTTTTGTTCATTAAGCTTCGAAGGATAAGGAATCGAGGGCTTGGGATTGGTCTTCGGAACATCGGGTTCCGAAATTGGAGTTTGGACGACCGAAGGTTGGACGTGTGCGGTACTTTGTGGGCTTGAAGATTGCACTTTATCCTTTGTAACCTTGGTCTCTCGTTCCACTTCCTTCACCGGAGAAGGAGTAGGAATCGAGGGTCCATCATATGCCTTACCACTGCGGGTGGTAACAGCTTTCAACTCACCCTTCGGGTTTGGAATGGTGTTTCCCGGGAGGGTTCCCGAAGTTGAAGGTTGATTCAATTGACACATGAGACTAGCAAACATGTTCTCAATCTTACTTTGAGATTGATCAATCTTTTGATTTGTATTCTTAAGTTCATTTTTAAGCTCATGACCTTGTTTCGAAATTGAAGTTTGAAAATCATTCTTCAAGGTGGTGATTTGATTTTGCATTGACCTCATGTTTGCCTCATTTGACTTGATGTAATTAGCAAGTTCGTTTGAGGAGGCAATTGGGGCTTGGTAATTCGAAGCTTGAAAGCCTTGATTGAAATTACCACCTTGACTTGGTTATTGATTGATCGGGGCTTGAAATTGATTTTGAACATTTCGCCCTCTCGGTTGGTTTTGATTGAATCTATTTGGATTGTTGGGTTGAGAAAATCCGGGTGGTCCATTTTGATTGCTAGCACGATAGTTCGGGTCAACTTGAGGACGGTATTGGTTACCTCCTTGGTTGTAAGACCCGACTACCACATTAACTTCACATTGACTACCATCGGTGGCAGTACAATTGTAGTATGCATGCGGACCACCACAAGTGACACAAGTTTCTTCCACCGCTTTGACTTAAGTGGGTGAAGAAGTTTGTGGGGAAGATTGTTTCTTTTTCTTGGAAAGAACCAAAGCTTGAATAGCCTCCATGAGTTTGTCAATCTTAGCATCGGTGCTAGAAGAACTCACGGGAGATGAAGTAGAAGGTGAAGCATTTACTTGAGAAACAACTTGCTTGCTTCGTGAAGTACGAACCTTAGACTTATTTTCAATGATGGCTAAAGCATCTTTAGTCGTCCGATACAAGAGATTACCACCGGCGGCGGCATTTAGAGAGTCTTGATCGGAGTGGTTCAAACCATTATAGAAGGTATCGAGTTGATGTAACTCGGAGAAACCATGGTGAGGACATTTGCGAAGTAATTCTTTAAAACGGTCCCACGCTTCACTAAAGGATTCATCAAATTTTTGAGTGAATTTGGTGATTTCATTTTTAAGGCTTGTGGTTTTTGATGGAGGAAAGAATTCATTCACAAATTTCGACACCAAATCTTCCCATGTTTCAATAGAACGAGGGGGTTGTTTTTCTAGCCAAATTCGGGCCGACCCCTCGAGAGAAAAAGGAAAAAGAAGCAATTTGATTGCCTCTTGAGGAACATTTCGGTATTTGATGGTAGAGGTGATCTTGTTAAACCATCGAATGTGGGAATGAGGATCGTCCCTCTCAAATCCGGTCTTAAGCTCAAAGCTATCGGCAACGATTGCCGGAACAACAATAGCATCTCCGTAACCCTCGGTGGGTGCTTGGAGAAGCTCACACATGGTACGTTCCTCCGCCATTTCGACAATGGGAGGATCGGGATTAGGGATAGTACGAATCTCGGGTTCGACTATTGAGGCGGAACGCCTTTGATTACGTCTTCGATTACGTCTTCCCGTAGTATTTACGAGTTCAAGCAAAGGACTTGATGACGTAGAAGATCGAGTGCGCATGCACTAACAAAAACAATTCAATTAAAACAAGACCGAGGCAAAACACAAGTGAACTTAAACCTTAAATCAAACAAGCGTACGGTAGCTCTTTGAAAGAAAAACGCACAGAGTGGCGGAGGAGCAAAGGTGGGCAATAAATGCCCTTAAAAACCCGCTCCTTTCGGTCTGTATTTAATGTCAAGACCTCCTAGAACCTCAGTTATAGTTTGTTAATCAATCAAAGGTGATCCGAATTCGCAAGCGACACAAAGGCAAGTTTTAAATCTTTGGTTTGGGAACTTAATATAATAATACTCCAAGTTGAGGAATATTATATTGAGATTGCTTTTATCTTTTATTTTAACATAAGAAAACGGAAAATGTTTTTGTATTTTTGTTTTTTATATGATAATATATATACAAAAGAAAAGAAAAATATTTTTTGTTTTTTATAATTTTATGAAAGCGATAACTTCAAGAAGAAGGATCTCAAGTCACTAATCGTTTAAACCTTACACTATATTATCGCAACACAACCTCCCCGGTAGCGGCACCAAAAATTGATCCGTGTATAGTATATATAAATATAATATCGGATCCCCGTGATACTTGGGAATCAACTAGTCAACCTTTTAGGAAAAAGGTCAACGTGCAAAACCCGTTAATACGGTGTGAGATACCGGATAAGTGATTACCGGGGTCGTGTCCCAGCGAGGTGTGAATCGAGGATATCGTTTTCGGTTCGAAATTAAAATGCTTGATGATTGGATTTGGATTTTTGGTTTTTGATTTCTAAATGAGATATGAAAAAGAAATTCACAAAAAAAATTAAGCACAAACAATTTATTCTAAAAATGCGAATCGGGAAATCTAAACACGAGCTTGAAAGTAAAATCTTTTAAAACTAATCCTAAAGTGCCAAATTATTTTTCCTAAATCCTAAATGATAAAAGAAAATTTTGGAAAAAGGATTTATAATTTTTTGACTTTTAAATTATTTATTATGAATTAAAAACGATTTAAACTAAATTAATTCGGAAAAAATAATAAATGAACAGTGAAAATTATGAAAAATTACCAGAAATTAAATTAAGCTAATACTATTCTATGAAAAATATTGGAACAAAAAAAAGCTACTGAATAAGCCACGAAATAAGCTAATCAGCAGTTATAGCTAAAAGGACTTAGAAAGGGTTTAAAGAATTAAAGTGTAGACTTTAAACGAAAAAGTCCCAAGGGCAGTTGGTTAGGGTGTGCGTGTGTGGGTTAGCAGACCTGGGTTCGAATCCCAGGTTTTGCTATTTTTTTGAAATCTTTTTTTTTTTTCTCTCTTTTTTTTTCTTTTTTAACAAACAATAAGCACACACCAAAAACAACTTTTAATAAAGCAACTTATTTTAAACTTGACCAATAAGCTCAGAATAAGCTTAAGTTCAGATCAGTGGCTTTTAAACTAGAAATGAAGCTAAGGCAAAAGATCAAAAATAAGCTTTAAGCTAAAATAAGCTACGAGAAGAACTGAAATAAGCTAAGGTAGACTAATCATAATCTAAATAAGCAAATGGGAACAGAAAAGGGCATAGAAATAAGCAGATAAGCAATGGGAACAAATAAGCAGTTGAGGCTACTGTTAGCAGGCCTGATTGGGCTACTGATGCATTTTCAAGCTTAAGAACAAGCTACTAGGCAATAAGCTAATCCACAAACAACTCAGAATCTCAAAAGTTTACCAACCAAATAAAAAGTGGGCCAAATCTCAGACCTTAATGAGCTTTTTAAGAGCTTAAAAATAAGATGAATTAGAGGCTTTTCAAGCCAAGTTTTTACTGATAAATCAGTATACACTTGTCTAAGTAGGCACCTTTTGAGCTTATTTGGAAGCCTTAATAAGCTAAAGAAGGTTCTGAAAATGGGAAATAAGCAGAGAACAGGTAGCAAACAACTAATAAAAATAAAAATTAGCTAATGAGAACTAGAGATATGCACTTAAATTGGACTTTATAGGGGCTACTAATTAGACTTAATATCTAGGGGCTGTGACAGCAGTTGAAACACAATGTGAACCAAAATACACTAAAACCTAATGAAAGTTACCCAACTTCTACCAATCAACTTCATTCACTGGTTTGAGCATAATAACAGCAGAAGCAAGTATCAAAACTGCTTATCTTTCGATAAGCAGAAATTAAGCAGTCAACACCTCAACACTATAACCACAAACTCAAATCCTCAAAATCCTTCAAATTGGGTCAAAACATCAAACTAACAACTAATATGGACTAAGAAAAGCAAGATCAAAAGTCACCCACATGCATATGAACAGTAGACTCCTTTTTTGACCCGTTTGACCCTATATGCCAAACACTCCTTATGGGGCTGCTTAGGGTTTTAAAACCAATTTAAACCTGAATAAGCCTAGATTTTTTGAAGAACAATGATCAAGTAACTCATTTTATACTTAATAAACAACTTTTCAACTTCAAATAAGCACTAAATGAGCTTGAACTTTTCTTGACTGTTTTAAAGCTTATTTTGCTAATTAAGGCAAAACCTAACTTAAACAAATACCACTTATCAAGATTACCTCAAATAACAATCATAAGGCCAATTAAGTGTAGAAAAAGCAAATAAGCAATAGTTAAGCAGTTGAATAGTAAAGTTGACTTTTGTTGACTAAAATAGGAAAACTTCAAATTTTATTAAAATCAAATTACAAGACTGGAAATACAAGGAAAGTTAAATAACAATAAGCTAAAATACATGTACCTTAAATTTTAAGCTAAATAAAACCTGCCTCTTAAAGGCTACTAACACTAACTATTTATACTAAAACTAAGTAAAGGTCTTCTACTCTAGTTGTGCTTCTTCTGTGAGGGAAACAGCTGGGAAAGTCACTTTGTGCTTCTTTGGAGTGATTCCCAATCGTTGGATTGAAGTAGGATGATCTCAGCCCTTAATAATCAGTTTGGCGCCCAAATGTGTTGGATTGCCAGCGTGGATTGGCATCTTGTGAAGAAGGGAGAGAAGGTATAAGGAGGTGGGTTAGCAGAGTTGGGAAGGGAGAAATGTTGGGGAATTGGTGAAAATTGTGGGGAAGTGGTGAAAGTGATGGTGATGGCTGTACTGTGTTTTGGGGAGAAGTTATTTTGGCGGGATAAGGGAAAGAAGACAAAGTTGACTTAGTCAACTGGTTTTGTTAACTAAGAATAAACACCGGGTTGGGTTATTTTGTTATTTTGGGCTTTAGATTTGGATATGGGCTGGGTTAGTTAGGGTAATGGTTGGGTTTAAGGATTTGGGTTTAAAAGGTTATGATGGGTCCGGTTATATGGTAAGTTAAAACACAGGGACCAAAGTTGAAATTGTGGAAATTGTAGGGACTTAATCTGCCATATCTTCAAAGTTAAACCAAGGGACCAATATTGCCAAATGAAAATAATCCAAGGGCTGTTTGTGTTGTTTTGGTTGACTTTGACTTTTGACTTTGACTTTTGATCAAATTGCACAATTATTGTCGAGTCGATCCAAAAATGCCCGTTTTTGCTCCGTTTTCAATCCTTTGTATCTGAAACACATAAAAACACAAACCAAGGATATCTGCAGTAATATTTGGGTGTTTTTGGTCATTTTTATCTC
Source organism: Artemisia tridentata subsp. tridentata (assembly GCA_021014915.2). Classification (NCBI taxonomy): domain Eukaryota; kingdom Viridiplantae; phylum Streptophyta; class Magnoliopsida; order Asterales; family Asteraceae; genus Artemisia; species Artemisia tridentata. The sequence continues at coordinate 318,650,326 of CP139508.1, read as the reverse complement.
TTATATAGGTGTAAAATGATGAGTATTTACACACTCATCACCAATCAAGCTTTAAGCTTGTCAATGGTTCCATCAACTTTCATCTTCCTTTTGAAGATCCATTTGTAACCCAAAGGCTTGCGACCAGTGGTAGATCAGATAACATCCATGTATTATTTTCCATAATTGAATCCATCTCATCATTAATTGCTTCTTTCCAGAATGCAACATCACGAGATTGCATAGCTTCATCAAATGTTCTTAGATCCTCTTCTATACTGTAACAGTAAGAGTATTGAGGTCGAATCTCATCTCTAGATCCCTCAACTAAATATAGTTGAAAATCAGATCCAAATGATTTAGCTACCCTTGCTCTATTACTCCTACGAGTTATAGGAATCTCAATTGGAGTTTCACCAATTTGATCTTCGTTTGAACTTGGTATCAGACTTTTAGGTCTAGGTATTGAAGTGAATCGTTTTTCATCAAAAATTGCATCTCTTGACTCTATAACCGAATTAACGAATATATATTCATTAGGTTCTATTACATAGAATCTATAAGCCTTGGAATGCTCAGCATATCCAATAAAGATGTAATCAATACCTTTTTCACCCAGATTTTTCCTTTTGGGTTCCGGGAGTCTTACGACTGCCCTACAACCCTAAACTCGTAAATATGACAAGTTAGGTCGTTTTTTATACCAAATTTCATATGGAGTGACTTAGTTCCTTTTGTTAGGAACTCTATTCAATAAATAACAAGCCGTCAACATGGTTTCACCCCAAAATCCTTCACTCAAACCCGAGTAAGACAACATGGAATTAACCATTTCTTTAAGAGCCCTATTATTCCTTTCGGATACACCATTTTGTTGTGGGGTATAAGGAGCCGTAGTCTCATGTATGATTCCTACAGATTCGAAATAACTAGGATCATAATATTTACCACCTCTATCCATGCGTAAAGTTTTAATTTGATCATTTTGTTGCAACTCAACCTCAGTTTTATAGATTTTAAATTTATCTAAGGCTTCATCTTTAGCATGGCATAGATAAACATAGCAAAACCTAGTTGCATCATCTATAAAAGTAACAACATACTTTTTATTCCCTAAGGAAGGTGTAGCATGAAAATCACATAAATCACTATGTATCAACTCCAAAACATTAGAATCTCGTTTTATTTCTTTGAAAGGTTGTCTAGCAATATTTGTTAACATGCAAGTGTTGCATTTTTCTAAGTTGATATCAAATTCTGGAATTAAATTATCCTTTGACATAGCAATCATACGTTTATAGTGACGTGTCCTAAACGTGCATGCCATATAGAAGAGTCAACAACTTTAGAACTAATCATGCAAACACTACTATAGTTATCAGGAACTGAATTAAGATTTAACATAAACATGCCATTATTATAGTATCCGAAACCAACAAATTCACCACATCTTGATAAGATATACTTATCAGATTCATACACTTGTCTATAACCAGATTTATTTAACATGGACCAGACATAAGGTTCTTCCTAAGCCCCGGTACATACACAACATTAACTAAAGTAATAGCTTTTCCAGAACTGAATTCTAAAACAACATTTCCACGTCCAAGTATTGGTTTGGTTGACTCGTCGCCCATATGAAGAACGGATCCATCTTGTACCGGATGAAAATTATCAAACCAGCGACGATCCTTACATGCATGACAAGTTGCACCCGAGTCAATCCACCAAGCAAATGCATCATCATGCACATAACATATTTCAGAAATATGCGACACATAATGATTAAAAAGAATTACATCAAAGTCAAAATTCAGACCTTGTGATGAATTAGGGTCCTTAGACCCTTGTCCCGAACCAGAAGTGTTACCACCATTGTTCTTCTTACCAACACGACAATCCTTTATGTAGTGACCCGTTTTGCCACACTTACCACAAGTCAATTTAGACTTTTTGTTGGATCCGTCATTGTTACCATCATTCTTCCTTTTCTTTCCCTTGGAATTTTTGTTGTTATTCTTGTTCTTACCATTTTCTATCATATTCACCGAAGAAGAACCAGCAATTTCTTTACCCTTGCCTTTGCCACTTTCTTCCGCCCTAAGAGATTCCTATATGCGAAAGTGGCTTCTAAGTTGTACAAGTGACAACTCATCCTTGTTGTGTTTTAAACTGTGCTTGAAATCCTTCCATGAGGGTGGAAGTTTGTCTATGATACTAGACACAGAAATGGATTCATCCATTTTCAAACCGTGTTGTGTAAACTGCGCCAGAATTCGAAGGAGTTTGTGATATTGTTCCATCACAGACCTTGAATCAACCATTTTGTAATTTAACGGTGTGTGAATAGTTTATAATATGGATATCAATCTGAATTGTGTAATCACTTTCATATTAAAGTATTTCGACCCTATATGCCTTGGGTTCACGAAATCCTTAATCGGATAAGATAGATTGTTGCAATTGAAATCTTAGGCACTAGAAATCAATCAGAAAACCTTAGAGTATTTTATGATGTTCTATTTGCAAATGAGACCAGAAGTGTGGTTATAACCACCACCAAAAATCAGTTATTTTTGGTTATATAGCAGTTATTTTAGGTTATATACAAAATGATACAATGGTTCACCAGCTGACAAGTTGGTTAAGTTTTTCAGGAAAAACTGGTAACTGCAGATTTAAAATGGACCCTTTTATATTCTAAAAAAGCGACCCATTTTCCAACAGACTCTAAAATGGACCATTTTATATTCTAAAAGAGACCCATTTTCCTGCGGACTCTAAAACGGACCCTTTTATACTCCAAAAGAGACCCATTTCCTAGAGACCCTAAAATAGACTCTTTTATTATCTATAAAAGACCCATTTCCTGCACTTGACCCAACAATGGCACAACTCCTTAACCCATGTGTTTTTGCCATGGTAGAAATATATCATCTCAAACGAGTGTGCACTCCACACTTCCCTAACTCGCACCCGAGTATGATATGAATCCCATTGGTCTCTAATAAATCACAATTACCTAAAATTAAGTTGATAACACTAAAATTACCAACAAGAGTTGTACTACTTACTTTTTCTTTTCAAGTAGCTAATTTAATTATTCGCACAGAATGTAAACAAGAGTTGATAACACTAAAATTACCAACAAGAGTTGTACTATATAAACGAGGATTGAAAACCCGCGCGTTGCGGCGGAGCATGTAAATACAAAAGCAATGTAAATTTTGATGTGTCAAGTATTGCACAATTTAAATGCATGATAAAACTAAAGATCATGTAAGCGATTGATATTGGCAGGTATCATAAAACATTTAACTTACATGAGTAAAGAACATGTTTCTATCGATGACCACATACTTGATAGACATTATTGACACATAACTCAAACTACATCCAAACCAACATACAATTGAATCTGCATCAGCGTAACATTCTCTATTCTGAAGCTCTCTTGATCATATTCATCCTTACGGAAATCATGTTGGATCAACTCCAATGTCGTGTACTTATTCACCATTTTCATAGCCAAACACCAAGCTCCAAACGAAGTGGACTACATTTCCTTCGAGTAAGATGAAGGAACCAAAGACCAAGGTCCAGTAGCCCACCATGACTCACTGTGCTTATTAGAATGGTAGCCGCATACTAAGGCTTCATCCAAAGTCAGCCCTCAGAATTCTTACCCACATACCCAAACATACCAAGTATACGAGAACTCATCTTGTACTATACTGCATCTGCACATTCCAACTCCCTGCAACTTTGAGCACCTGTGTAAACCTTTTTACTTGAATGCTCATAAGTTTCAGTATGATATTATCATCAATGCTATCTACTAAAACTTCCATAGGCTTCTGTGTCCTTTGCTAAACAAAGAGACCACAAACTTTTAGTTGGATAAGTGCAGATACTTGCCCAGCAGCTTCATGACCAAGAATACATGGAAAGAAACCTTCGGGGTCCTGCAGGGGAAAGACATAAGTCGTTAGATAATAGTAATATAACTTCAAAATGTAGTCTTATGAAAGGACCTAATCAAACAACATCTATCAAGCACGGATTTACTTCAATGACACTTTTACCCCAAAGTCTCGATTATGAATGCCTGAACCCTTCATGTTCATATGTTCAATCAACTTAAATTCAATGATCTTACCTTATCCTACATAAACCACTAAACACTTAATACAACCTGACAATCATTCACTAATTTGATCACTCAACTTCTAACTCATTTACTTAAATCATCTGAACTTAAAGTAAAGTTTGACTATGACTTCCGACTTAAAACTTCTCTTACTAACCAATCTCATCTAGTCTTTATTCTACTATTCTCAAGCATATACTATCATAGCATTAATAATAATCTAGTTAAACAATCTATATTAATTCTCAACAAAAATAAATAAAAAACCAAACTCTTAAAAATTCAAGTGAATCTGTTTAGTGCCAAAGGATATAATCAAACCTTCCTACCCTTGGTGTGTTTATTGCTGTGCATCCATATTTTGAAAACATTCTTGTTAACGACTATTTCTTCGCAAAATTGGTGTACCAAACCTTTACTTTCTTTCTAAATCCTCCGCCTTAACTCCTGGGGTGCAAGACAGCATCCGGTCTTTCTGAGCTTTAGTGAAGTTTGTCTTAGGCCGCTTTTCTGGACGCCGCCCATTGCCTTCTAAGTTCTCCATTCACACAGACTGTGTAGGAACAAGAACTGGACCATGGTTATTAGCAAAAAGAGATGGCCTCACTGGTACAAATGCTGAAGGACTTGGGTGATAAAACCATGTTGGTCCTGTCATCTGGTTGTACTGGTGTATCCCACAACTGGTTGCCCAACCGCTACCTTCCTATGGTAGTTACGGTGGCATTTACATGCTGCACAAAGTAGCGCTTCCATGGTGCCCAGTTCACCACCCGGCCTAAATTCATCGCAACCATCTAGTGAATGTTGATGAACATTTGCACCTTGATTTTTGGTGCATTTCATGTATATGTACCCTAAATTCCCTCCGTTCCCTTGTGCAGCGTGCACATTGTTGATGAACTCCATTATTACTCCTCCAGCTAGATGAATAAAATAAGATACTTGAACAAAATAAACATACTAACATAATACAAACTATGATGAAGGTGAAGAAATGGTATTACATTAAATAAACACCTACTGTGAAATTTTTAAAAAACGACAGTAAAACAAAATACACATTAAACATGTCTGATTTCCCCATATTAATGAAAATGTGTAAATTTTGTTCTTATGCTTTACAAATATGTAATATATGCACGTTCTCATTTTCATCAAATACCCTTATGTGTTATTTCCATACAGAAGCATTTACTAATAGTGACAAAATTTATATTAATGCTAACGGCAAAAGGCAATTTTTTACTAATGACTAAACACATTTGTGTTTGGTTAAGATTTATACAAAAAAAATATGCGAAGTACGCATATAGTTCATTAGATACGATAACAAATTTAGGTCCAAATTAAGCGTAGAACAGAAACATGATAACAAATTGATGAACTCAAATAAGTACATTTTATTACTATCATTTATCCTATTAATTTGACTTGTTTTATTATATTATGTATGAGGATTGATACTTAATCGTTTACTTTTGTAATTCTCAGGTAAAAACAAGCATTTGGTGAAAATTGGCGATTTTGGACTTATTATGGAGCAAAACATGAAAGAAGTTAAGAGTCTACTGAAATGCACAAGATCAAGACTATTTTGCTCCAGATGCGCCGCATCTCACTTATTACATCCGGCGCATCACTATCCAGCTTTCACCAGATACGATCCAAGATACAAGAGGACATGCGCCGCATCTATTTATGGAGTTACGCCGCATCTTCTGGCGGTGTACGAATATTCCTGAATATATTAATCTTGGACCCCACGCGAAGTTAAGCCAATGCGCCGCATCTACTTACTAGATGCGCCGCATCTTACCCTCAGACAGAAACTATAAATACCCCAAAGACCAGACGAATTAAGAGTTCCGAAGTTCGACAGAAGACCGAAGTACAGAAACCCTAGGACGAATTCAGACGAATAGGCAGCACAAGACACACCCAAACAAAGATACAAGAGCTGTAAGAAGGTGCTGCATGTGTTTAATTCATTAAGTAGTTTTGTTTTATTGTGTTAGTGAACTTTAATTCATCAAGATTGGTGGCTTGTATAATGTGACAACGGAAAGATTGCACTCCCTTAAAACTGCTTTCTCATTAATTAAAGTTTATATGTTGATGTCTTTGGTGACTTTTATTAGTGCATTGATAACCTCTGTGTCTAGCTTAGCGTTGATCGGGTCGCCATGCCTCTGCCCTCGCCTATTTATTAAATCGCCTATGCATTCTATGGTCTGTAGAAAAGTAGGAAGAAAGATAAATAGGATAGTCATAAGTAATCATTAAGGGTTTACTCGCCGATAAGATTAGAACCAACGAGAAAGGACTTAATCTCGGTGCGTTGCATCGAACTATACACTTCATATAAAACTAGCAATAAAACAAGTGACAATCTACTTAATCATAAGGACAGATCTTCTTATTGTCTCGAGTATTTATCTGTGTACGTGTGTGCTATTCGCTGATTCGTGTCTATTGGTTTAGTTTATTATTTAATTGCAACCAAATCGTGCCAGTCTCTCAGGCTGACCCCCCTTGCGTTAGAATAGGTTGTATAGCTAACTTAATTTATTAAAATACTGATTAGAATAACTAGATAATACGTTCCACTCTTAGTGATCGACACTCTACTTACCATTATATTCATACTGACCGGGTACACTGCTCGTTAAGTGTGTGTGTTATTGATAAGCCGGCTAAATATAAATTTAAAACTTGAGTAGGCATTAATACTGCTAAACCGCAACGACACATCGCACGCATCAAGTTTTTGGCGCCATTGCCGGGGAGTGAATTATTATTATCTGTTAATTTGATTAGTATTTTAATTAGGTTTTTAATTTTTTTTTATCTAACCGCTAATTCTGTTGTGTATTAGGTTAATTTGCATTCATTGTATTATTTTGCATATTTTCTGTTTTGTGTGTTATTTGTTTGGCTTTTATTTGTGTTTATTTTCGTTTGTATTTTTATTTGTTTTTATTTTTTTCGTATTTTTTGCATACTGCCATCGTTGTACTGAGCTAAATCGAACGATACGGCGCATCTGATTTCTCAAATACGGTGTATTTCGTTTAATTTTTATAAAATACAACGCGTTTAATTAATTCGATACGACGCATCTTTTCCTCAAGATACGGCGTATCTGTTTTTGATAAAAAAAAAAATTCTAAACGTTAACGCGATACGACGCATCTGCTTCAGCAGATACGGCGTATCTATTATTTTAATTAAAAACAGTTTTCGAATTATTAAACAGATACGGCGCATCGATTTCTGTCGATACGGCGTATCTTCTGAATCAAAAATCTTATTTTTGAAACGTAACGAAAATACGGCGCATTAACTTTTGTTAATACGACGCATTTAATTTTAAATAAATATCGATTTTTGATTATTAAAATTGATACGGCGCATTCTAATTCCTAAGCGGCGTATCTATTTTCTGAATAAAGTCTGATTAAATTTTAACGATTATAAGATACGGCGTATCCAACTTTCTGGATACGGCGCATCGTCCGCAGATATCAGCCATTTTTATTCTTTATATTCGTTTCTAAATTCATTAATCTTCTAGCGAACAGATGCTACTAACGATTTTACCTATGATAACAGGTTTCGCTATGGAAGATATGTCAATGAACGGATATTTTGCTAAAGGAACAAAACAACATGATTAATGGATTGGCAATTGAGTGCACCAATTGTCAACGGTGCTTAACAAAGTTCTTTTGGTAAAACACGATTTGAAAGGGATTACAACTAGAGGCGGAAAGTCAACCTTTCAAATGTGATCGGTATTAAGCAGCTGAACGTGAGTCTAACTTGAAGACTCTGGAATAAAGACAAGTGCTGACCAGGAGACAACCCGGATTTATCTTTTAATTTTCTGTTCTGTGTCGAGTCTGTCAGACCTGCAGAAGATGCGGCGCATCTCTATCAATAAGATGCGACGCATCACCTGCACTGGTCATATCTTATTTTATTTTATTTTTCTGCATTTTTATTTTTGACTTTAAAACTTTCTGTCAGTTTATTTAATGCGGCGCATCCCTGGTTAAGGATGCGGCGCATCTTCTATTCTGATCCGTATTTATTCCAGGCTCGATACGGCGTATCTTCTTCCATAAGATACGGCGCATCGACTGACCTGATGATTTTCATTTTTAATTTTTATGTTTTATTTTAACTAACTACTAATGTATTATGCAAGTTTGAACCTTTCTTAACTTAGGTGTGTTTTAAAGCCTTGGTGGTATTATAGATTCCTGCATTTCCTGTGGATACATCTATTATGAAGCTTAAACGTTCTAATCCACAAGAAAGATGATTTTTGCTCTTATACAAATGGAGGATCATACCGAGCAAATCTCAGGGGAGTTTTTCTGTTCTAATTCTTTTATTTTCCAGTTTTTTAACCTTTGATACAAACAACGAGGACGTTGTTTAACTTAAGTGGGGGGATTGGAGAATTAGAACACTTAACACTTACTTGTCCTAAACTTTTCAAAATATGCTTAAAATGTGCTTAATATATCAAAACTTAAATTTTTTTTAGCATGTTTTTGTTTAAAGTCTAAGTTGCATAGCTGCACACATGACATTATTTTCAAAAATTGTGATTTTTCAAAATTCACAAATCTATGAGTGTGCCGGTGACTTGTAAACTTTAGAACTTGGCTTGTATACTATTCGAGACCACCATAATAAGTATTATTTATATAATTGGAATGACTTGTCTAAATTGGTAAATTTCTAGGATTACACCCAAATAGCCTTTATATGTTATGTGTTATTAGCTAACTACACTGGTTAGTTAACCCCCGTAAAAACCTTTTTGTTACTCTCACTTTTAGAGTAAGATACCCCTAGAAAAACACTCAGAGCCATTCCTTTCGTTTCTTACACATTTGTTTAAAATGTTTCGTTACACCCTTACACCTTAGCCTACCCTATAGATTAAGATCCGTGGTTGGTTAATCGCTTTAGGCAAAGTGTGTTTCCTTACATTACCTGTGTTTGCGTGCGTAATTCATTATCTATGGTTAAGGTCGGGAAATTGCACAATGCAATTGGAGTGAAAGTAAATATTGTAAATCTTTAAGTTTATGTTTCGTGTGTTTACTACTTTCACTATTACCATTATTTCTGAAGTTATGAAAAGTATGGAAAAATTATCCAGAGTTATCGTTTTAGTGATGTGGTGAAATTTTAAACATCTATGTTTATGTTAGTAATTAAAAAAAAAAAAAAAAAAAAAATCGAAAAAAAAATTGAAAAGAAAAAGAAAAAAGGAAGAGTTGGATGTTTGTTTTACCAACTTATGTGAAGTTTTGTATTAAGTGGTCGATATCACCACTAGTTGTTGTATATTATATCTATGGATTGAATGGGAGTTGGCAGTTATGGGAACGCCAATTAAGGTTTATTCTTTGATTAAGATCTTGTTGAGTATAATTCGTGTCTACCTAAAAGCGTGTGTTTCAAGTGTTAAAGCGTGAGTTATTCTATGATATGAGTCTTATTCATGGGATGGTTGGGATAGTGATTAACCACACTTAGGATTTTAATTTATCTGTTTTGTTTGTTTTTCATTTTTACACCAATTTATATCCCAAAATTTATCCATACCCTGTATTATTCTTTATCCAACCAAACCTTTGATTTATTGAGATTAGGGATTTGAGCAATCTTAAGTATCGTAGTCGTGGATTCGGCTATGTATTTATGATTTTGTCGCCCTTTTCGATATAATATTATTGGTAAAGTTTGGACCTATCTTTAGCCTATTCGAGTTAAGGATTTGAGCAATTGCAAGTATCGTGTTCGTGGATTCGATCATGTATTTGTGATTTTGTCGCCTTTTCTGGAATTTGAGATCGATAGAGATTAAAGAAAATAATTAACCCTTAAACCTCAAAACCCTTTTTACCGCTTTAGACTTGTTATTCCTTGGCTTTAGTGGGGGAGATGTGTATACTTGCCAAGCTTATGATAGAATATTCGTCGCGACTGGACAGTTAAACGATTAGATTTGCTTTTATCAGAATATTTTATTTTACTTCTAATTCGTTAAGTGCTTGGTTGTGTGATTATGGCAAAAATGAATACATGCTTAAATATAAAAATAAATCCTAATTTCTTTTAGGATACATTTTCATAAGATTAATTCTAAGGTTTACTTGGGGACAAGTAAAGTTCAAGTGGGGGGATATTTGATGAACTCAAATAAGTACATTTTATTACTATCATTTATCCTATTAATTTGACTTGTTTTATTATATTATGTATGAGGATTGATACTTAATCGTTTACTTTTGTAATTCTCAGGTAAAAACAAGCATTTGGTGAAACTTGGCCATTTTGGACTTATTATGGAGCAAAACATGCAAGAAGTTAAGAGTCTACTGAAATGCACAAGATCAAGACTATTTTGCTCCAGATGCGCCTCATCTCACTTATTACATACGGCGCATCACTATCCAGATTTCACCAGATACGGTCCAAGATACAAGAGGACATGCGCCGCATCTATTTATGGAGTTACGCCGCATCTTCTGGCGGTGTACGAATATTCCTGAATATATTAATCTTGGACCCCACGCGAAGTTAAGCCAATGCGCCGCATCTACTTACTAGATGCACCGCATCTTACCCTCAGACAGAAACTATAAATACCCCAAAGACCAGACGAATTAAGAGTTCCGAAGTTCGACAGAAGACCGAAGTACAGAAACCCTAGGACGAATTCAGACGAATAGGCAGCACAAGACACACCGAAACAAAGATACAAGAGCTGTAAAAAGGTGCTGCATGTGTTTAATTCATTAAGTAGTTTTGTTTTATTGTGTTAGTGAACTTTAATTCATCATGATTGGTGGCTTGTGTAATGTGACAACGGAAAGATTGCACTCCCTTAAAACTGCTTTCTCATTAATTAAAGTTTATATGTTGATGTCTTTGGTGACTTTTATTAGTGCATTGATAACCTCTGTGTCTAGCTGAGCTTTGATCGGGTCGCCATGCCTCTGACCTCGCCTATTTATTAAATCGCCTATGCATTCTATCGTCTGTAGAAAAGTAGGAAGAAAGATAAATAGGATAGTCATAAGTAATCATTAAGGGTTTACTCGCCGATAAGATTAGAACCAACGAGAAAGGACTTAATCTCGGTGCGTTGCATCGAACTATACACTTCATATAAAACTAGCAATAAAACAAGTGACAATCTACTTAATCATAAGGACAGATCTTCTTATTGTCTCGAGTATTTATCTGTGTACGTGTGTGATATTCGCTGATTCGTGCCTATTGGTTTAGTTTATTATTTAATTGCAACCAGATCGTGCCAGTCTCTCAGGCTGACCCCCCTTGCGTTAGAATAGGTTGTATAGCTAACTTAATTTATTAAAATACTGATTAGAATAACTAGATAATACGTTCCACTCTTAGTGATCGACACTCTACTTACCATTATATTCATACTGACCGGGTACACTGCTCGTTAAGTGTGTGTGTTATTGATAAGTCGGCTAAATATAAATTTAAAACTTGAGTAGGCATTAATACTGCTAAACCGCAACGACACATCGTACGCATCACAAATTCACCGTAAAAGTATACATTTGGTGCAGTTGTTTTTTAGTGCAGAACATAAACATTTAAATCGTTTATTTTTTTTTACTCAACAGAATAATTATTAAAATTTAGCTCAAAAGTGTCAATCATCCCTCTTTCCTGTTAACTTGTCGATTCGAGTTGTGTTGTATCTTTAAGATGTCAAATAAAAAATGGTAGCTAATTAAGGAAACATTTCACATTTATTAAGAAAAAACTATATTACTCACCTTCAGTGTCAGTGTCGATCGATCTTGCACGCTCAGTTTCCGTAGCACGGGTCCGCAAAGGACCATAAGAACATCGTTGTTCCAGATCGCTATGAACAATCTCTGGCCGTCTTTTTGTTCTTCTCATACTATAAGCAGAACATACGGCTGCATTTAATGGTTTTTGAAAACCAAAACGACGGTTAAGCATAAGGGTAACATAGAAAAGCATATTTTCAAATCAATACGATGTATTAGGAAATAACTATTACTCACCTTGAGTATGAACGTCCTTGTTTCGAATCGCTAAGAACAACCAGTGGCCCTCTTTTTGTTCCTCTCAGACTATAAGCAGTACATACGCCTGCGTCCAATGATTTTTTAAAACAAAAATGATAGGTGAGTATAAGAATAAATTCTAAAACCACGTTTTCAAGCAAAAACAGTTTTTCACCTTGAGGGTCTATGCCGTTTGATCCCACATGTGGAGTTTCCGTACCAAAGGGGCTGCTCTCATTGGGGGCTCTTTCAGCTCTCCCTTTTTAACGAAAAGCATATAGTCCAGCAACAGCTAATAAAGGCAGAAGCACACAACCACCAATCACATATCCTACAACAACTCCAGTGTTGTTCCCCCGCCTGATGGTCCACCTATGATGTGACACCAAATAACTCAGGTCTCTACAAAAACCCAAAAATTTCAACAAAATCGAAGACAACCCTACAAAACATGTTATTTCTTTTGACATTTAAGCAAAATTTGTATATGTCATTTTATTGTCAAACTATATCGCACACATGACCTTCTAGGTTGCGGAGAAATTTCTAAAACACTGGACTAATAGTATATTGTTGTTAACATAGCAATAAACATAAAACTAAAAAGAAAATATATATGGGACTAAGCATGCTGCATGGAAATGCCACCTCAATACCACTTGGCATTTTAATGCCACTTGGCATTTCCTACATTGCCCGAACTTATTTAAAAAAATTTGTCCATGGTTGGGTTCGAACCCTGGACTTGATACACACATGCAACACTCCAACCACTGGAGCAAGTGTATTTTTGAGATAGATATTGGAAAACAAATATATCATGTTTCAATTCCATTTCGCTTCCAATCCGAAATTCAAACTATTATCAATACACAAATCATAACTCACCCCTTAATTATCTCCCTAAAATCTCTGAAACTGAATATTACTTTCCAAAATTAAAGATATTGATTTTAAATTATTCATTATGATCCATTTTGAATTTCAAATGCGTATCACAAAAATCACGGATTATATTAAACTCAATTTTTTTTCCAAAACCCTAATGTTTATCTATAAAGGCAGTAGGTGCACGATTTGTTAGCATCACATTTATCAATCAACATATATCTTTCATATCACACAATCAGTCATGAATAGGTTTCCAGGGAAAAAAATTGGTAACATGGGATACCAGAAATCACCATCAGCACCAGGTAGCAGTTTCAGAAAGGGTGGAGGTTTTGGTGGTTCTGGAGGTTTTGGAGGTTCAAAGGGTTTTGGTGGTGCTGGTGGTTACGGTGGATCAGGAGGTAAATCATTTCGTTGATACATTGTTAATAATGTTGTTATACTAATATGATGTTTCTATATGCAATTGTTTTTTTTTAATATTTCTTTTTAGGCTGATTTATGTTTTGTTCTTACCAAAGCTATTTGCTTGCAACTTCTATTATGCTTTTTTGGTTGCAAATTTGTATGATAGCTATTTGTTCTTACCAATCTTATTTGTTGATTGATGTTTTGTGTTGGTTGCACTTGATGATAATATAATCTATTTATGAATGTTCTTTATTTGTTTCTAAATCCTTATACAAATACTTTCATATCTTTATATGGTGTGTTGTATTATTTAAGTTCCATTCTGAATGTAGTAAAGAATCAATGATCATTAAATATGTTTTTTGTACGGCTGCAATTATGCATGTGTGTGATTGTTTGGACATTAGAGTAGTAAAAGTGTGATTTTTGTAACTGAATCTCATCAAGCATCTTTACATATGTTTATGTGGCACATTGGATCAAAATAAATAAAGGTTTAATGTATGTAGTAAAATTTTTTTACTCCTTCTTAATATTAATTTGTATCATGTTTATTATAAAACACTGTATTTAGGAATGTTTTTTTGTAAATGCTTATATATGGTTTAATAAGTGTTGTATTTATGAATGTTTTTTTCTTGCAAATCCTTATCTTTACATGCTGTGTTGTGTTCATTATTATGCAATTATAATTGTAGATTAATTTTTATATATCAGGTAATGGTCAGGATAAAAAAATCACTCCACTTAAAGAAGTTAATCCTATGTTGGATGACATAGCAGTTCAAGCCAGATGTATATCAATTTGGCATTCGCATAAATTGAATGCTGAAAATGATCCATACAGCCTTGATCTTATGCTGCAAGATGTGGAGGTATCTTCACTAACCTTTTTTCTATGTATACAATACCTTATTAATACAGTTTTATGGAACCCATAATATGTCCAATGCAGAACACTAGGATCCAGGTGTACATAAAGAAAGAATTCATGTTTCGGTTTGAGCCACTGTTTGAGGAGGGCCAATGTTACCTAATATCGAACTTTGGTATTGCTGAGAATGGGGGAAAGCTTCCTTTGTTGCCGCATAGGTTCAAAATAAGTTTTTACAAGACAACCATTGTAACCCGTATTCCACCTTTTGACAACAACACACATGGTTTCATTTTAGAACCATTTAGTCATTTGGGTGATCCTGAACATTACGAATACTATGATAACGACTCAGTTGGTACGTACTCGATCCATTTTGATGAATAACATTTCAATAACATTATTATGTTATGTCACTTATTTGCAACCAATGTTTTTGAACACATATGTCATTGGCTCGGTGGTTGGTATCGAGGAAATTGTTCCCGTTTCTTCTGCAGGTGGGAAAAAGGTTCGTACGACAGTGGTCGTTGAGGACGCGGAGTAAGTATAAATAAATGAATTATCCATAATAAACATTTTTACCCAAGTCATGCTAATGATTTTAATATTTATTTATAACCTATTGTATGTATGTTATACAGGGCAAACCGTTTGAATCTCACTTTCTGAGACAAATGGGCGACCATGTGGGATCAGTATGCTAACAAGCGTGACGCCATTGATCATCTGGTGGTTATACTTCAACTGGGAAAAGTCAAGTACCGGGACGGTACGTGCATTGTTTTCTTATCTTATTTCTAATACATTCACTTATTTTTTTTCTTTATTAACTTTATTTATTCAATGTTTCACTAATCAGGAATAGCCGCGGTTCACAATGCCCTCTTCGGTTCTAAGATATTTGTCAACCGTGACATACCAGAGATAACTGATTTCAAAACAAGGTTGTTATCTTTTTTTCTGTATAAATTAATGCAACAATTTAATATTTCATTGTTATTAATATTATTAATTTATATTGTTTTGTAATTTTATTTTAGGGTTCAACAGCGTGAAGGGTTTCAGTGTGATCAGCTCAAGATTGAGGTTTTCTCACCAGAAGTCAATGTTCAAACGATGAGTGAGTTTTTTCGTGGCTGTGTGAAAAGGATGGTTGGTGGAATCCGTGACTGTGAACCGGTGTGTTAGTCTTTCCGATTCTAAACTTTACACGAATTATCTTTAATCAGTTTTCATTCATTGAATTCAAACATTTTCAATTATAAAATGCAGGATTCACATTGTATTGTTTTAGCAACAATATACAGGATCCACAAAGAAAGTGGCTAGGCGTACACAGCATGTACAGAGTGTAACAAAAGAGTGGATGTTGTTGAGGGAAGGAATCGCAAATCCGTTTGTGTTTGTGAGGATCATGGTTCTGTACAGCCTGTATCCAGGTAACAAACATTAAAGTCCACAATCTTTATTTGTTTTTTTTTTTATTAGCAATTTTTAGATTTGCAAGTTCTTACATGCATGTTTATTTTGTTGTTACAGGTTTAAGGTAATTTTAAGGCTGATTGATGAGTCGGGTTCCGCCCCTGTGGTATTTTTTAACACCCAGTTTTCCAAGCTTTCCGGGCATACTGCCTGGGAATTGTTGGAAACCCATGGTATGGACCCAGATGAATACTGGCCATAGGAGGTGAACAACATAATCGGGAAGAAATGTCTCTTTAAGATCTACTACTCGGAGTACAATGTCAACAGGAACAACCATACGTATCGGTGTGATGGTTTTTCTGAAAACGTTGATTTCATCAACCATTTTAAGAATGACTTTTTAGAAGATGATGTAGTAGACGATGTTCCTGATGAGGTAAACTATCATATAACATTTGAAGATAGTACAAATATTAAAAGTTTATAGTATCGTTTAGTTGAGTAATTTTTTTGAGTTTCAGGTTCCAAATGAGGAGTTCAGCACACCTTCTACTCAGGAGTTCAGCACACCTGCTACTTTGATCAAACAAGTAAGCATCACTGATCCCAGTTTGAGCCGTGTGTTGGATTTGCAGTCACCTCCTGCATCATGTGAAGCTCCTGGAAGTTCCTCAAGTTCCGGTTCAAAGAAGAGTCGTTGTTTGTCGCCACCTCTTGCAACAGGTGAAGCATCTAGAAGTGCAGGAAAGAAGCAACGTGTTGTTGTTGATCTCGATCAGGTTGAGAGCGAACCTGAGGATGAAACAGTCAACGACATTCAGCAAGATCTGGTCCAAGTCAAGATTAAACCAACAGATTAGATCACTTCCAGCAACTACTTGGTTTATCATTTTGATTTTTAATTTTGCAAATGTGTTTGCAAAGAACAATGTTTTTTTTTTATTATTTTTAGTTTGACAATTTTGTTTGCTTCCTTTTGGAAGTATTTGCTATATTTTACATACCATGGAGATGGTATGTGTTGAACAATTATGCAATAATTTGGATTTTTATTGATTTGCTCTTTATTTATCCTTTGTTTTGTGATTATAACTCTAATTTTATAACAACTTTATGTGTATATATTTGCAGTTACAAAGGTGTTTCCAGTATGAAAACACCAAATAACAATACACAATGTTTTGTTAAACTCAATATTTAACTTGAAAATTATTTATGATTTATTATTCCTAAATGTCTGCATTCAACACTATCCCACATTATCAATGTTTTTTAAGTGTTACATGTTTACTTAACTATACAAGTTATAATTACCTTTCAAAATCTTTTTACCAACAGCAGTAGTAACTTTATATTTAGAAACACTAAAAACTTTCTAGCAGAATTAAGTTGACATGACATCAGTATTAAGTGTTTAGGTATTGATCATATAGGTTGTTACACTTTGGAATTTAAGCAAATCATTTCCAAAATTGCAGGTTACTACTAACAAACTATCAACTTTTAAAAGATATGTTTCAATCTTGAATTTGAAATATTTGTAAACAATACCATTTCCTAAAATCTCTATCTCTTCACAGTTTATTTAAACTCTCAACATCACCCTTAACAATCTCAACCTATTTCCATAGCTTGAAAACCTCCATTTATCATAAGAAATGGTTCATACAAAATCATCAAAGGTAACCATGATGTTTGTTTATTATATCATTTCAGAACATGTTTGTATATCATATTTTCAAAAAAAAAATTGCATCCACATATATTCATATAATTGTATCTTTATTTCTTAATAATGTCTTCTATATTTGTTCATTAGGTTACCAACAAGGAAGAAGATTCAAACATACCAACCAATTTAAACAACAAAAACTCCACCCTTATCGTTTTATCTGATGATGAAGTGGTATGCGTATAATATCAACCTTAAATCAAAAAGAATAAAGTTGATTTATGAAATTAACTTTTATTAACACACTTACAGGAGGTACCCTTCCCAAGCAAACGCAAAAGAAATATAAAGGATGCTGCTTTCTTGGAAAATAATGTTGTTCATATTGTTTTGTCGGATGATGATGAGGTATTACCAAAAGGTGAAAATAAAGAGTTTGAAGAGCATGTTGAAAATCACGAGAAATTGGTATGCATATATTATAATTTCCTTACAAATTCGTATGCAACTATTGTAATTTCCTGGTATAATTTTTCTTTATCAACAATACTAACTTTTTGATATAGTAGTAACCTTTGTGAGTCTAATGTGTTATCATTATTATGTTAGGAGTCTGATGATGAAACCCAAATCAGGTTTAAACCCAAATCAGGTTTAAGCGAACCCGCAAGGGTACACAAACTAAGTCTTCAAACAAGGTTTTGGACCATTTAATTGATGAACCTGCTGCTGAAGACATTGATCAAGACAATGATGATTTTCAATCATTTGATAATTTACTTTCATCTAAATTTAAAGACTTACCAAACAAAAAGGATGACAAATTCGTTAATCATTCTTCTAATCATTTGTACCATTTGGATGAATTTACGGACGAAGAACACAAGTTCATGAACAACAAACTTCACTATCTAAAGGGCACAATTTTGATCTCATTGATGAGGAAACCGATGAGGATACTAATAACAAGAAAAACATAAGTGATGATGGTGTGTAGGTTAATATAAATGATCTACCTCACCCTTCTCATGTTTTTGATAATCATAACACTTACATTGATGATGAAGAAGAAGAAGATTTAAAAGATTTGGACATTGGTACTGGCCAGTCTGTATCCGATGGGTATGATACAGACATTTTCATTGATGATGAATCTTTAGGTTATGATTCCACTGATGATGAAGATGATGATGACGATTTTTGATAGTTAATTTTTTTGTTTTATTTTATGAATGTTTCCTTTATAATAAGTTTTTTCAATATTAAATTTAACATCATTTTTACACCTAAAGTAGTTAATGTTCATATTTACAAATGTTTGATTTCTGTTAAAAAAGAATCCAAATGAAAGCAATTTATTGCAAGTTTATAATGTCAAGGCAACATAAAAAAATGATGGCATTCAAAATATAAGTTAACTAACAATATTCATTCATTCTACTTGGATGAAGGGGACAACGATCAAATGTTCAGGACTTCGAAAATAATGAAACTGTTTTTGAACGACCATGTTCACGTGGAATCACTGCCACAAACACTACCACAAACCTGACCTAAATATTTTCACAAATAATGTTCCCAACCAAATGTTCACAACTAACATCACCATAAACATTGTACTTCATCAAGACATAACACAAAAGAAAGCATCAACAGTTAATTGTTTCGGACATTCCCAGCAACTACCAAAAGGGCCAACCATTTACCAGGTTAACATATGTGGAATATGGGGAAATGAGGGCTTTCACCTTCTTGCGCATCCAAGTCAACCCCGTTCGACACATATTTGAACCTGATCATCTTGGTATACGGGAAATTGCATGCCTCCGCCAACAGCTTCCACTTACCAAAAATGTTTACATGGTTGGTTTTGTTTGGTTTATCCCTGTGTGGCTCCATTTGCACCCTCATCTGCTCTCTATAATGCTGGTGAACCACCAGCGCTTTGTTGTAGGTGTGCATAGGATGTTTTGCCAAGAAATTCGCAGGGATTGCCTGTAACATTTTAATTTCCAATTAGTATTAACCAAATGTTAAACACTCAATATATATGTATACAAAAAACATTAAATTAAGGTACCAATCTGTTGTGGCACTGGATTTGGGCGTAGCTTTTGTAGAAGCTTTTGTTATACTCTCCATAATGGTCGGTGTGAAATGGCCAGTAGCAAATGTGTTTCATTCTATCGTCATCTATTTAAGCATACAAACGTAATAAGTTATGGTATTAGGTAAACGCAAACAAATAAATAGTAATAAAACCAAATAAAACATATCTTACTCTGTTCATTCCACTCCAACGACAGTTGAATCTTCCTTAGAGTACAAGCTCCTTTGAACACGCCCTGCGTTATGATGCTCCCGTCATCATCAAACGCATCTAGCCACACACTATGTCCCCTGTTCTTTGTGAAGACACATGTGGTTCCAGGCTCCAGACCAACAACGTGCACCAACGAACTCCATACCTCACCCAACAATCTGTACACATAAGTGCCAGGTTTCCCAACAACTTCCACACGGCGCACATGACAGTCAAAATTCTGTCCATTCACTTGGATAGTCAGCTCATCAAGCTCCTCAAATCCCGGTAGTAGTTGAGCGGGAATTGACTGTATTAAAGTATATCATCCAAAATTTTAAAAGTTCTTATGCAAAACCTATGCTAACTGAGATTTATCTACTTTATGATATGCAATTTTTAAGTATATTAATTTTTAGTACCTGAGGCAAACGAAGGTCGGACAACACAACTGTCTTGAACCTTGAATATGTTGCTCTGTTTACATCATAGCCACCTACTTCATGTCCGTTTGTTAAGATCCAGTCACATAAAAGCAGTCATCCCCTTCTTCAACAAAATGCAGCATCTCTACATCTTCATTCAAGTACCTATTGCAAAAAGCCGTCCATTTTGGTCCGGTTAAATACCAGAGACCGTACCTAGGCTTGACTAACTCCACCTTAAAACGATACCCATCTGCTGATATTATGTATATCCCGGAGTTACCGTTGTATGATTCAAGATTGTACACTTCCGGTAACACCTACAATATAAAGTTCAAATATATTTCAGATTTAGAGTACAACGACACTCCACGTTACGTTACACTATTGTGGTATTAGTATTTCAACTACCTGAAATTCTGCAAAGTGATCCTTATCTTGAAGTATAACGAAGTCGATACACATGTTTGCCTACGCGTAAATATAAATCTATTAAAAGATTGTATATAACCTCACACAAACCAAAACAGAGCATTGGCTTAAAACCACTTATGAACAAGGAGCGTAACCATATACAATTCATGTAACCTACATTATGTATTTTTATTCATCATATTTGAAATAAAAATCACTTGATCCTGATCATAGCATTGTTTAACAATTACAATAAATACATATGAACAAATTGTGTCCACCCATTCTGTGAGCTTTACATCACTAATACAAAAACAGCCAGCCATCTTTTATCAAATTATCTTACTAAAGAGATGAGCTTTTGTATATTTACAACAAAAAAAATAATAATAATAATTGTTCATCACTAACAATTTCTTGACATATTATCTACAAATAGGCAAATATCCTTAAAAGTACCATATACAACTACAGAGCATCATAAGTAACCGATCCGCTACACACATCATAACTTTCAGTTTACCCACCAGTAAATTTGTTATGCATTTGTATTTTTTATGTAATAATAGTAATCCACAAAGTCATCATAACAACTTATAATGGTCAATTTAAGTTCATAATCTGATCTTTCATAGTTACTTAGCACTCTAAAAAAATACATATTATCTTAGTTACATCATACTTGATGTTATATCTACCAGCTTACTAACAACACCACATGCAACCTTTGATCAAAGTATATCGCAAAACACATTTGTTTTCATCATGTCTAACATAAAATTGGACATCGATCTTAAATAATACTAACTAATCAAAGTTTAACAAACAACACATTTCTTTGATCAACTATCTAACAATCAAATCTAACATTATTTAGAAAGAAAAGCAAAAATCTTACAATATTACTCCTGATTAGTAAGCAGTTGATGAGGAACAGACGAATGGTCAGAGGTGAGAATGATTACCCAGCCGTTTTGTGATAAATAAGCTTCTTCCCACGTCTCGAGGTTTTCTAGACAAAAGTGTATAATAGATTTTGTAGGTCCAAGCCCAAGTATATCAATGCACCAATGTGTTTTCAACTTACGTTGTATTTTGTATATAATTATAGGATGAGCTTTATTATTATTATTATTTTGTATAAATGTCCACTATTATGGCATGTGGATTTTTATTATCGTTATACTTGATCTTTAAAATATCATCCAA
Source organism: Artemisia tridentata subsp. tridentata (assembly GCA_021014915.2). Lineage (NCBI taxonomy): Eukaryota > Viridiplantae > Streptophyta > Magnoliopsida > Asterales > Asteraceae > Artemisia > Artemisia tridentata. The sequence goes on along the minus strand of CP139508.1, from coordinate 318,628,463 downwards.
CAATATTGGGGTTGAAATTGCATTTGATTTGCATGAAATTAGAAAAGTTTTTTTTTTTTTTTTTTTTTTTTTTTTTTTTTTGAGACATTCAAAGGTCTATCAAAGCAATCTTGACAAAACAACCTGTATTCATTTTCATCTCCATGAAAGAAATTCAACAAGATAAAGAGAATCATGGAAAACCAAAAGATGGCATGTCGGTACCCAAAGGTATGTTATTTGTTACCCATAATCATCTGTATTTGTTTTATTGTTGATCATTTAAAAAAGTACAACTCATAAATAACATTTTGACTATTTATTCTAATAGTTTGATTTGTTGTTTTAAAAATTTTGTTATTGTGCCAAGCAAACGCACATGTGAATAAGAACAAGAGGAAAGCTAAAGCAAATCCAAGTTTGTTATCAAGTCCTAAAACACATTCACATATTCCGGTACATAATGCACCTTTAGTTGATTTATCGATTAGAAAGGTTGGATGGAAGGCTTCAACACCTCTACTCTCGGAAAGTTTGTTACTCGATAACAACTATAAAGCTATGTATATTTATTTTATTTAGATTATAAGAACTATAGAGCTATCTATATTTATTTTATTTTCAGTTGGGCGGAACGAGTTACTTAATACTAAAAATGTTGTTGGAAGACCATTTACAATGCAGGCGTGTAGTAAGATGAATGAAAGTATGTTTCGTTTTGTTGTTGTTAATTATATTATAAATATTGTTACTCGATAACAACTATAAAGACATGTATATTTATTTTATTTTGATTATAAGAACTATAAACATATTTATATTTATTTTATTTTCAGCTGCGCGTAATGAGTTACTTAATTCTAAAAAAGATGTTGGAAGACCATCTACGAGGCAGGCATTTAGTCAGATGAATAAAAGTATGTTTCATTTAGTTGTGGTTAATTATATTATTTATTTGAATATATATTCATTTATTTTTTTGCATTTCATGTTTTGATAGCGGATGCGCCTTTACTTGATTTGTCCATAAGAAAGCCCGGCAGAAAACCTTCAAGATCTCCACTTACAGAAATTTCTGAAAGTTTGCCTCTAACTTAATATCGACAATAACAACCGAATTATTATATTTTTATTTATTCATTTTGCTTTGTCAACTAACATTATATTTATTTTACTTTTTTTTCCAGGTACACATAATCAGTTTCTTCATAGCAAAAATTCGACTGGAATACCCGGTGCAAGAGAAACGCATAATCAAACTAATCAAACAAGCTCAAAAGGTATTCATCTTAACTTTAACCTTTAATCATAAAGGTTTTTATAACAATTTTTTATTTATGCGCGGCCATAAAACATGAAATTATTGTTACTCATAAATAAAATGGTATGTGTTAGGAAAAAGAACTCCTCCACCTTTATCTCCTGGCTCTATTCAAGCTGTTAAAGTTGTTCGACCTAGGGGACGTCCGCATAAAAGCCAAATTTCAACACGTAATTGGTTATGTTAACAAATTTATCATATTTATATTATGTATATAGCAAATTTTAATTTGTTTTTTTTTTTCATTAGATACACCGGTTGACGATCTTACGCCTGTTGGCTCATTAACTCCAAAGAATACAATACCTAATGTTTCTTTTGTTGGTAGTGGAAATACCGATCCAACGTCAAAAGGTACTTAGCTTTTCATCGTAATGGTAATCGCACACAACATGATGCCAAAAACCACCAAAACCATGTTTACTTATTTTATATGCTATGGATTTGTAGAAACATTCATAAGAAACAACAATGGCTCAAGGTTTCGCAACCAGACGCCGGTGAAATTTAATTTAGGTACATATTTACATTACTAATTCAGCATTTATCCAGCATTCGATATACATATACAACCTTTGATTTACAAGTACATTTTCTTAATATAATGTCTCATAGGTTCCACATCTTCTAAACACGATAAAGTATCCAATGGCCAATCCTCTTTACTTGCATCTGAAGGTCATAAGCTTAAAGGCAGAATGGTTACTAGGCAATCTGCAAGGCGTATTAACTTCAACCAAACTGAACCTGAAGTCAATAAAACTGCAAATAGACATTCATTTGTTGGAATCTCGGAAGGTAAACAATTATAAACCAACACTTACAAAAACATTATTCATTCGTATATGTTAAAGGATGTGATTTATGTATCAAATACCTGAAATCACTTACATCTCATTCACTTATTTCCACATATCAGATTATCTTGATCATGGCGATCCAACATTTGAATGCGAATCTTGTGGTGCAATGTTATGGCATGCCGAGTCAATAAGAGGAGCAGCCATTGGCAGTTCCGAGTCATACTCATTGTATTGCGGTAGAGGTAAGGTTAAGTTGGGCACAGAACTAAAAGAGCCACCTGAACTGCTCAAACAACTTATTAAGAATGAACATCCTAAGAGCGCGTCATTCATAGATAATATCAGGCGGTATAATTCAATGTTTGCATTTACTTCAATGGGTGCTCAACAAGACCATTCTGTTAATGCCGGACGTGGTCCGTATTGCTATCGCATTCATGGTGAGAATTACCATTTAGCAGGCACTCTGTTGCCAAAACCTGGAGAGCCACCTAAATTTTTGCAGCTTTATATTGTTGATACCGAAAATGAAATCAGAAACAGAATGAACGCTGTCAAGTCTAATTCTTTATCCAACTACATTTTCTTTTGTTTAAATTATCACACGAAGTTATATATTCTTATTATCCATATATACTTCCTAAATACGGAGCATTTATGTTACAGCAATGAGTCACACACGTCTTCACAAAAAACTGATTTAGACTCCCAGCTTACGAAGGACATACGTGACATGCTCGATTCTATTAATCCATTGGTTCAGGATTTTCGCATGGCTGGTGAACGTATGAGGTCTTCTCACGATACTAAGTTTTGTCTTAAGCTTATTGGTACAAGGGAGCGAGATGGTAGACAGTATAATCTACCAACGGCATCCGAGGTTGCTGCCTTAATTGTTGGAGATTTTGACGAAACCAAAAACAAGAGGGACATTATTCTTCATCAACAAGATGGTGATCTTAAGAGAATTAGTGAATTGCATCCCTCCTATCTCGCATTGCAATACCCTTTGTTTTTCCCACGTGCTGAGGATGGATATCGTACTAATATATTCCATGAAGGCGTAACTGATTACGATGAAACAAACAAAGGAACGCGCGTTACAATGAGAGAGTGGTTCGCATATCGTGTTCAAGAAAGGAAGAGCGAATTCTCCATGATGCTAAACGGAAGACGGCTATTTCAGCAATTTTTGGTAGATGGATACACAATGGTTGAATCAGAAAGAATGTCTTTTAACAAAAAGCAGCAGAAGGAGCTTAGAAGTGAAACTTATTCTAAGTTGGCAAAATTGGTTGACGATGCAGAGTCTGGAGTACGGCTACGTGGCAAAAAGGTTGTATTGCCATCTACCGGTAGTCCATGGTATATGATGCAGAACTATCTTGACGCCATGACAATTTGCAAGTTTTATGGTTATCCAGACTTATTCATAACCTTTACATGTAACCCAAATTGGCCCGAGATTTCGCGTTTTATGGCGGAGAGAGGTTTGAAATCTGAAGACCGTCCGGATGTAATTACACGAGTGTTTAAAATTAAGCTTGATAGCCTTATGACTGATTTAAAAGATCGACGTACATTTGGACGCGTCAAAGGAGGTAATCCCGTTAGAATATTCTGTCAATTTTTTTACGAATCGTTTCATTCAGTTTGTTACCTTATTGGTTAATTACATCATTTTTTTTTACTTTGCAGCTGTTTACACGGTTGAGTTTCAAAAAAGAGGTCTTCCTCATGCTCACATATTGCTATGGCTAGAAACTGAAGATAAAATAACCACAACAGCAAATATTGATAAGTATATATCAGCTGAAATACCGAATAAGGAAAAGGATCCTGAATTGTACCAGATTGTTACAGATCACATGATGCACGGCCCATGCGGTCATGATAATCCAAGCTGTCCGTGCACGGTTGATTTCAAATGTACCAAGAATTTTCCCAAAAAATTTAACGAAACCACATTAATTGATGACAATGGTTATGGAATTTATAGGAGGAGGAATGATGGAAGTACTATAAAGAAAAACGGTACTGATTTACATAACGGTTTCGTAGTCCCTTACAATCCCGGTTTGCTCAGGCGATATCAGTCACATATAAATGTTGAATGGTGCAACCAGGTTGGGTCCATTAAGTATTTATTCAAATACATAAACAAGGGGCCGGATAGGGTTACTGTTGGTCTAGATGGCGAAGAGATCGACGAGATTAAGGATTTCTATGATTGTAGATATCTTTCTGCTTGTGAAGCAGCTTGGCGTATATTTAAATTTGATATACACTATAGGACTCCATGCGTTGAACGCTTGCCATTTCATTTGCAGGATGAACAGTCCGTCATATTTGATGCAACCGAAAGCATTGATTACACTCTTGAAAAGGAATCGGTAAACCAGACTAAATTTGTACAGTGGATGGAACTGAACAGGACTGATCCTTTTGCGCGAACATTTCTTTATGTGGAGATCCCTAAATTTTATGTTTGGAATTCTCAGAAAAGAATTTGGACAAAGAGACAGAGAGGTTTTAGTTTAGGACGTATTCATCACGTCCCGCCTTCTTGGGGAGAGTATTTTTACCTGCGTGTATTGCTAAACAAGGTGAGAGGTCCGCAGAAATGGGAGGACCTCCGAGAATATGAAGGTGTTGTGCATCCAACTTACAGGGATGCTTGCTATGCACGAGGACTATTGCAGGATGATAAGGAGTATATTGACGGATTAATGGAAGCGAGTCACTGGGGAATGGGCGATTATTTGAGATCATTCTTTGTGATGCTACTCATGACAGATAGTATGTCTCGGCCGGAAATTGTTTGGGAAAAAACTTGGCATGTTTTGGCTGCTGATGTTGAGCATGTTGAGCGAAAAAAGCGGAATAATCCTGGTATGTTGTATTTCCTCCTTTTTTTCTTTTTTTTTCATCATTTTCATTCCGTATCATATGTTTAATTCATGTGTAACTTATAGTTAGCAAATGCTGCTGTGCCAAACACTCACACACCTAATACTATTTGTACACATCATAAATAAAGGTATTACGTATGTGCAGGCCTGCAGCTTTCAGACGATCAGAAGTATAACATATGCCTAACTTAAATTGAACACATGCTACTGTGTAACAACAAGAGTTTAAAGTCGTGGACGCACATGCCATTTCTGAAAAACGAATACACGATGGAAGGGTATAACAGGTTGATATATGATGAGACATCGTATAATAAAGATGAATTAAAAGAGCAGCATAAAACACTGTATTGTAGCTTGACAGATGAACAAAAAGGTATTTATGCAACTGTTATGGAGGCTGTAGAGCAGAAGAAAGGTGGGATGTTCTTAGTGTATGGATACGGTGGAACCGGAAAAACATACCTTTACAAAACAATGTATGCTGCCTTACGTTCAAAAGGTGATATAGTCTTGAATGTTGCGTCTAGCGGTATTGCAGCGCTATTGTTGGAAGGCGGAAGGAAGGCACATTCTCGGTTTGCAATTCCAATTAATATAGTAGAAGATTCAATGTGCCACATTCCTGCTGACAGTGACCTCGCTGATTTGATACGACAAGCGAAGCTCATTATATGGTACGAAGCTCCTATGATACAGTCATTTTGTTACGAATCATTTGATAGGACATTGCGAGATATTTGCAGGTCAGACCCTTCTCAACCATTTAACCGTGTTTTTGGTGGAAAGGTAGTTCTTTTTGGCGGTGATTTTAAACAAATACTTCCTGTCATTCCTAATGCCAGCCGTAATGATGTCGTCCATGCCACAATTAACTCTTCTTATCTGTGGCAACACTGCAAAGTTATGAAGTTAACAGTAAACATGAGATTAGGTTCTGGATCAACTGAATCTGAAAGAAAAGAAATACAAGATTTTGCCGATTGGATTTTAGACATCGGGAATGGAAAGGATGGTGGTAAGAATGATGGCAACTCTACTGTGGTATTTCCAGATGAGAAGTTGATTCCAGAGTCCGATGATTACGTAGGCTTCATAATTCATGCAACATACCCGCGTTTGAGTGACAACCTATGGAATCCTGGAATTTTTCAGGAAAGGGCCATTCTTTCACCAACTCATGAAATGGTTGACATGATTAATGAACGTATGCTGGATTTAATTGAAGGAAACGAGACGATATACGAATCATCTGATTCTGTTTCTTTGGAAAATGCAGACACAAATTTTGATGATTCGATATACACACAAGATTTCGTTAACGGTATAAGGATGTACGGTCTTCCGCAACATGCAGTAAAGTTAAAGATTGGTACTCCTGTCATGTTAATGCGAAACATTGATCAAAAAGCAGGGCTATGCAATGGAACCAGGCTTCAAGTACTAAGGTTGGGAATCAATGTTATTGAAGCAAAGATCATATCTGGTGGAAATGTTGGTCAGATTTGCGCTATTCCCCAAATGGTAATAAGTCCTTCAGAAACAAAAATGCCATTCAAATTGAACAGAAGACAGTTTCCTATGCAAGTTTGTTTTGGTATGACGATTAATAAAAGCCAGGGACAAATATTGTCACAGGTTGGTTTGTATTTACCACAGCCTGTCTTCTCGCACGGCCAGCTATACGTGGCTTTGTCAAGAGTGAAGAGCAAGCGAGGGTTGAAGGTTCTATGTTTAGATAGGGAAGGAAATTATTGCAACTCAACTACAAATGTAGTTTACAAAGAAGTATTATGTCGTATTTGAATAGTCAACATTGTTTTGTATGCAGTCCATTTTTTATTTTTATTTTGCTAAAACAGTCTATTTACTTTTTATTACATATTATCTGATAGAATGCTCTAGTTTTTTATACAAGTTCATGAAGAAATGTTTATCCAATATATGATACAATGGTGCACATATCTCTAATAAATCATACTCTTCTGTCATTGACTTTGTTTGAAAGTTCATATTTTTGAATTTCATGATAACATTGGGCTTATACTTTGATATGATTTTAAAAAAATTGTTAATGATAATATGGATTAAAAATACAAATCGGCCACTAATTTTTATAAATATACAAAGCATAAATGCAGGAAGGATATTGTTTAACAACCTTTAAACATTTTTAGGCAATGATTAACATACTCTAATGAACATAACAACTTCCTATAACTTGAATGGATAAATGTGTACACCATTAATGTTTAAAATTCACACAATAACCTTATCACTTCCCTAATTAATATGCAGACTCTTCAAATTCATTTTTTGCACTTTAAATCTTCCTGGTATGAACCATTTCACAAATCATAAAACTCAAGCATTCTTCTAATCATTCTTCTATTCATTCTTCAAACCATCATGGATCCCATAGCTAAGAAAATAAGATGTGAACCTGCAAATGATGAACCTGAAGCAAAGCATCAAAAGTAAGTTTTACATGTTTTACTTCATACGTTTTATATTCATCCTTAACTGAGCTAATTATGTTCATGTAACAGTCATGGCCAAAACGACTCACCAAATGAAGGGTCTAGCAAAGAATAAGTTGCATCGACAGGTTAGTTTGTAGTTTTTTTATGACACTATTATATGTATTCCTATAACAAAGGCAGCGAAGGATATTGTAGTTTTTTATTCATACGTTTTCTTATATACTAATAGTGTGTTTATTTCTTTACAATTAACATGATTTTTTTTTTGTAGCTGATGTACAAGAAAAGGCGACAACCTCTAAACCACATCCGGCTGAGTGGTATTTCAACAAATTAGCTCAGTTAAGGAAGAAAAAGTGGGACTCTTTTCAAAAGCGCAACATGAAGAAAAAATCAAAATGTAAACCAAACAAGCTTAAGGTTGAACAAAGAAGACTCAAAAAGATGGAGCTTCAAGAAGAGGAAGATGTTAGCGATGAAGAGCTTGTGGAATGCTTTGACTATGACAATATGCATTTATCATTTCATAAAGAAAAAATACCAAAATTTAATTGTTAGATTGTTCTTTGATAAATCTAATTATGTTTATGTTACTTTTATTAAGATTTCAATGTTTTGTTATTTAAATTTTTCGTTTGATTGTATGTTTCTATTATGTTTTGTTTTTTTCAATATTTGTTTACATACACTTATTATTATTAATAGTCTTATGAAGCGAACCCGCCCAGTCGGGCGAGTTATGTAGCTAGTATATATATATATATATATATATATAACAATTTCTAATATATTGAAAGAATTATAATGCCTCCCTATATCAAGTTTCTCTATCTCTTTAAATTCAAAATTCAAGTCATAAGCTAATAAACCCCCAAAATAATTTAAAACTGTAATCAAAATCTTCAAAGCCAAGACCTGATGATTGACGATGGCATGCAAAACGGTTTACTTTTTATTGGCAAAAGAGATAAACAACATACCTGCAATTTGAAGGTAGCTTCCTAATCAGAGGTTAATTCTTGATTGTAGGTGAAGAATTTAACCACAAATAATACCAGATATTCTCTATCTTGTTTGCTAATAAACACAATTAACAAATCAAACACATCAATTAAATAAAAAATAACAGGAATTAAAGTACTACCTAGAGAACTCTTCAACGGTAGAGAAAGTATAAATAGGTCTCACAAAACTCCCCCAAATCTTCAGCAAAACCCATCAAACTACAGCTTGCAATTTTGATGTTCAAAATTAATAGATTTAAAAACCAAATTAGAATCAAATTTAAGGAATGAATACATACCAAGATACTCTTCCAATCAATTGGGTACACCAATTATAATCGCTAAGATGATAGTCAGTATTTGTTTAGGAATTTGCTAAATAAAATTCTAATTAGTTGCAAATCTAAAATGGCTCAGATTTCGGTTCCATAAATCCACTGCTCAAATCAATAGCACCTCAACTGGTTTGTGACTAAAAACGATTTAAACATACTGTAACTTTAGCATGCTTTCGCTAGGATAAGAAAGGGTGTTGTTGGTTGCTTCTTTCCATGAGGCTCAGACTTTTAAACCAAATAAGGTAAAAAAGATTCAAAATCTACCATGGCTGCAAAGAAAGACGGTTGCTTAATATACCATCCGGTCCTCGCCCCGCCAACTTACGGATCAAATCTTAGATGACCCACTTCATCTGTCTCAGAAAATGGCCATTCATCATCATAGCCATACACAAACCAACAACATTCTAACAAATATTGTAACATAAAATGACTAAAAATGATTTAAACATACTATAACTTTAGCATCCTTTCGCTAGGATAAGAAAGGGTGCTGTTGCTTGCTTCTTTCCATCAAGCTCAGACTTTTAAACCAAATAAGGTAAAAAAAGATTCAAAATCCGTCATAGCTGCAAAGAAACACGGTTACATAATCATGCCATCCGGTCCTCGCCCCGCCAACTTACGGATCAAATCTTAGATGACCCACTTCATCTGTCTCAGAAAATGGCCACTCATCATCATATCCGTACACAAAGCAACAACATTTTAACAAATGCAAAAACACCGACAATGGCTGCAAACCTGATCTCAAAAAGGTTGCCCCGCCACCGCAGCGAGTATCGTAAAGTAAACAAAACAGTGAACCCGCTATGGCCATCACAAAGTAAACAGAAGGGTGAACCCGCCATGGCCACAAATCTAATTACTTGCCCCACTAAAAAGCAAACTAACTCAGCTTTATGATTGCCTACCAACGCATCGACTATGGTTGCAAACACAAATTCAGAATGTGTTGCCATCCCATTTTCTCTACCAAAAAGCAAATTAACTCAGCTGTACAATTGCCTACCAACGCATCCACTATGGTTGCAAACACAAATTCAGAATGTGTTCCATTATGCAAAGCGATACCTGAAACATGAATTCGAAGACGCAGCTTACAAATGAAACCATCAATCCAATGCATCCTTCAACCAAAGTACACATAATTCATAACCTAAAAACCTCCTTATGAAACAGACGCAAGTGACAAACGAAACAACCAATAGCACACATATATTAGACTGAAAACAATTTAATATCATTGAATGAACTCAAGACTTTCTTCAATCAAGTAATAATTAATCCTCAAACAATAACCCATGATAGCAGATGTTGCAATCGAAAAAACCATATCTTAGCTGCAATAAATAAGCTCATAAGCTCGGAAAATAAGGTAATCCAAAGGCCCCCAAACAAAACAACAGAACCCAACATAAAACTATGAATCACCATAACAACATAAAAAGATTATAATCCACCTAACACTATAAAAAGATAATAATTAGCAAAACCCTAAATCAAGCAATAGCCACAAATAAATAAAGCAAAACCGTGAATCAAACAATAACAACAACAAAACCCTAAATCTGATTAAAAAAAAAAAAAAAAAAAAAAAAAAAAAAAAAAAAAAAAAAAAAACACTTACCAAAGCTACGATTGTAACACCCCCAAAATCAGATCGCAGCGAAAATAATATCTGGGGTGCTACTTAGTTGGATCATAACACAAGTAATAGAGAAAGAATTTATCAAATCCGTTTTAAAAGCTTCATTAATTAAAACATCAGTTTTACATAATTGAAATGCGGAAAATAAGGCCCATGATTGTTATTAGTTGTCCTATAGTACAAAAACCCTGGTCATGAGTGTTATGTATACACTCCAAAAGTGTGCCTATGCCCCTGCCACGCACTGCCTTGCATCATCATATATCAACAATTAATCACCCGAGAAAAACATGCTAAAAGTGTCAACACAAAGGTTGGTGAGTTCATAGGTTTGTATAAAGCAGTAAAGTTGTATCATAAGTGCAGCATGTGACCATCACAACAACTATGATGCCACATCTGTATAAATGTCTATTACGGTAACACTAAGTTCATGCAACCGAAGCTTGACAATGTGCATGCTCTAGAAGCACGTTAAATAAAGGCCCGTGTAAGTGTCTATCCCGAGACACTCGTATTTCGACATGTTATACGCTCGCATTTGGCCAACCTGGCCAAACCGAACGGGGGTGTCATCCCCAATAGATCTATTTATAGCATTCGCGCTTCCCAAGTGGAATTAACGGTTCATGAGTTTGGGCATGAGGGGGGATACAATGCTTAGGCTAATCGTTGCGTAATAGTTTAATAAAACATGGGTATAATGTCGTTCCTTAAAAAGTGTTTTGCATGTTTCTCACCCCAATGTAAAGCAAGTAATAATAGTAAAAGTGGGGCTATGACTCACCTTGAGCGTAACTGGCAAGGTGAAATGTGAAATCAAGCAAGTTATGAGAACGCCTCCAACACACGACCTGAATTAATAATGAAGTCTGAGATTTTACAGTTTTGGCACAATATGAATGATGAGTGTGAAAATAATATTACGTATAATATTATCTTGTTTTTATGCTTTTGTTTTCACAATTATCGTTTTCTCGAAGGTCGTTTAAATAATAAGTTAAGCATATCGTTAAAAGTCGTTATATAAATATAAACGTTACGAAATTAAATATATTAAAACGAATGACGAGAATGCATAAGTTTAAACGAAAATGCATAAAACATGAAATAGAAATGAATGTTAAATATTTTTATTGTTCAGTCCTTGGTCTTATACAAAATTTACATTTTCTACCCTAACGGTGTAAGTTTTGCACCGTTAGTCCTCCGTTAGTAATATATTACATTTTTGGTCCAATAAAGGTCAAATATTACATTCTAAGCTTAAGTTTATTGTTTTAACAAATTTCCAGCTTAGTTCATGAAATGAAGTTTTGATGTGATTTTACAAATTTGGCAGCCCTAAAGTTGAAATACTTTGCAAGTTTAGTCCAAAAATCACAAAAAGGTTAGGAAAAGTTTTTCGAAAGTTTTATTATAGTTCATTATAGCTTATTAAAGTTCTTATAACTAGCTTATTACAAAATGGCTTATTTTCCATTTTGGGCTTTAACGAGACATCATACAAGGCCCAATTAAACATATTGTCGATACGTTGGGTTTCCAGAAGTTTCTTGCTTATAAAATTGGGCGTTATAAAAAGGTATTAAAATCATGTTTCCAAATGGCTTTAAGAGACACGGCATTATTACCGGAAAAGGCTTATATGGGCTTAGTTTAATATTAAGCTTAAGGGCCTTAATTCTAGGAAAAATATATAAGGGTTGTGTTCGGTTCGAGTAGCTTTAGGATTAGGATTTTAAAAGAGCTTTTGAGAGCTTATCAAGGGAAACTCAAAACATAAGTTTGTTAGGTGGTCATGTAAAGAAACAAGTCGAACAATAAAATCAATATGTTGTATGTATATATTCGATTATATTTAGCCCTTTTCTTGTGCGATCGAGACATGATACTAAAATAAAATGACATGAATATGTTTATACGATAGAAGGAATAATAAGAATGAAGCTCGAAATGAATTGTAACGAACATGTAAACGTAATATAAATGTATATATTGTGATTCTAGCCATCCATGAAGGAGGTCAAAGATTACGTACGAAAAATAAATAAATAACAAGCGTATAAACGAAATAAATGTATATGCGATCGAACCAAGATGAAATATGATGTGTGCTATATGTAAAATGATATATACGAGTAGTAAATGAATTTTAGAGACTTACAACACCTTTAAATGGTTGGTTTTTATATGTTGAAAATGGTCTAGAATCGAAGGTGGTGCTTTTCTCTTGTTGTTCGATCAAATAATGGTTCGAATGACTTGTAATTGGTTCGAGTAAAGGTGAAATGCTTCTGGCTTTCTTGTGTATCCTCGGCAGTGAGTAAATGGAACTAGAGAGAATTCATTGAGTGTGTTTAAGAGTGTATGATGCATGTATGTGTATGTGTCGAAGTATACATATATGTATATAAGGTTTATGGTTTAATATTGCAACTTGTTGAGAGAATATATTCCTTCCAATGATTTTGCTGAGATATTAGAAGATAAGATGAGGTTTATGGTCAAGTTCAATGAGGTCTAAGGGAGGGTTCATGTGGTGTTACGGTTATGATCAAATTTATGTATACGTATATGTATCGAATGGCATTTTAAAGGTCCAAAAATGTTTTTAACGTGTCAAGTTGAGTAGGAAAGTGAGAAACAAGTTTGTAAATAATTATTTGATCATAGAAAATCATAAGAAATAGGTAAAAATAAGTTATGATCGAATTGGGTGAAAATGGGAAATAAATAAATGAACTTGTAACTGTCTCAAGTGTGACTTACTTTAGGTCTCGTTTACTGTTCAAACGTTCGATTTAGGACATGAGAGTTGTCAAACCTGATTGTTTGATGTATGGAGAATTGGGACATGTAAAAAGTTTCACAGGTTGTGTGTCGAAATAAAAAGTTATCGAGGCCAAGCTTAGTATGTTTGGTCGAATGAGAAATAAAAGAAAATAAAGTTTTGGGTTGGGCTCATGAATAGTACCAGGCTCAGGTCTGGCCCAATCATGAAATTAAGGATCCATTTGGTTTATTTTTAGTTTAAATGATATTTGTGGTCTGTGTGTGAGCTCGTTCCATGATTTTGTGATCATGTATCAATGTTTAAGTTATCATAACGTGATAATGTAACTAAACGAGATAACCTCTCATTAACAAGTGTCGGAAAATAAATAAATGGGCATTTTTTGATAATTAATCATTATTATTAAAAATGGAAAATTGCCATTTGTTACAACTATAATGGATCTTCTGCGGATTTCAGACCTCAACATGTATGAGGTAAGAAGCTTGAAGAAGATAAATCCAGAACCACCTTTATCATCTCACACAAAAAAAGATGTGGCTACAAATAAAGATAAAATTGTACGTGGTAAAATATGGCGAGACTACAGCCACAAAAGCATTAAAAAATTAGTTTTACTATTCATAGCACTGTACACCCCCTCAAAGGCAACTGTAGTTGCCACAAAACCCGTAAGGTCGGATCGGAACAACTTGAATCGCTATCAGGTTTTGGTGCCGGTGTTGCACCTTTCGGATCCCAAAGGAAAGCGGAGGTTGTGAGTGAGGATGAACAGGGTGGGTCAGGAATAAAAAACCCATTTATTATTAGGACTCTGGCTGGACAGAGTTGGAAAAAAAATGGGCTAATTAGCCCAATAAATGTTAGTTAGATATAATTTTCAAAATGACATCAATACTCCAAAGTTTAGTGTCATTTACAAACATAGAATTCAATAGTGAAAATTTTTAACAAGTTTAGCGCGATGACACTACGAGCTAAAAATAAGATAGTCATCTAAACATATGTATTGGGTAAAGAAAGATTTAATCAAATATATAGTATCGATTTATAATAATTATTAGGGATTAAGTTGTAAAATAGCAATTTAATTTTCAAAGTGTACCGTTTTGGTACGTGTATTTTTTTAAAGTTGTAGAATAGCAATGCACTTTCATAAGTGTTTCGATTTGGTACTTGACGATGACGTGTCACACTATAAATGGTGCCACGTATCAGAGTTTCGGGTATAACACGTCATCGTCACGTAATAAATTAAAACACTTATGAAAGTACATTGCTATTCTACAACTTTAAAAAAGTACATATACCAAAATGATACACTTTGAAAAGTATATTGTTATTTTACGACTTAATCCCTAATTATTAATGCAAGTTGACGAAGTTTTCTATAAACAACATCAAAATCGAAATAGGATGAAATTTAATCAAGAAATGAAAGTGACACAAGGAATATACATAATTATCAACTCAAGAAAAGCCGTGTTCCAAAAAAAAATAATAATAAAAGAAAAAGAAAAAGAAAAAAAAAAAGACTATACGCAAATCCAATCACGGCCATACAAGTGTACGGTGTTCATCAATCTATTGTTCTATAAATAGCACCCAATAATTACACAATTAAATCACCAAGCTTTTAGAAATTCAACAAAACAACTTTCGTATTTCCTATATTAAACATTCGAAACATGTCAAGTGGATGCAAGTGCGGATCAAGCTGCAACTGCGGCAGCAGCTGCAACTGCAACTCGTAAGTAATTTTCTAAAAGTTGTTTCACAACAAACAATATATTTCCATATTTGGTATTTCTTAAAAGTTTCGATTTTCTGAAGCGTACGTTTCTTTTTTTCTTTTTTTGGGGCAGGTACGACGTTGAGAAATCGACCACCACCATGATGATCGTCGACGGTGTTGCACCCAAGATGACGTACGTGTTTTTATTGCTTTTGATACATACATAAGTTGATATACCCTATCTCAATTAATGTGTCTATAAACGTATTTATGTGATACATATTGATATAGATACGTATATTGTTAAACTAGTCCAAAGATTTAAAGTCAGACCGCTTAGTAGTGGTCTATTGATAGAAATACTTGTCACTCTTATCACTAAAAAGATTTAAAGTTAAGTTTCTTGGCTGCAAACGACGACAAACTTCTCAAAGAAAGGAAAAGTTTCACCCGGTTTGAATATGTATAATGGTGGGATCAAACTATGTGAATTGGTCGGCCAAAAGTTCTTAAAAACGAAAGATTTAAATTCAAACAATTTGATCAACGAAAACTCTGATCGTGACGTATACGGTTACATACAAGTGATCACTAAATACAAAGTTGTGGGTTTGACTTTTGAAGCCTCACAATTTCGTTTAACTTACCTTTTTTCATGAGCTATATTGATAAAAAGAAACCTAGCTATGTTCTCAAAATTTGCTTGTAAATATGCAGCTTTGCTGAAGGGTCAGAGACCAACTTCGTCGCAGAAGGCGGAAATGGATGCAAGTGTGGAGCAAACTGCAAGTGCGATCCTTGCAACTGCTAAGCACGATATTAAACTATAACCCGAACAAGCACATAATCGCCATGTTTTGTGTTGTGTTTTATATGTATTAAATAAAAAGAAACCTAGCTATGTATTATTTGGATTTGTGATGGGTTTCTGTGGTTTCTTTTTCTTTGTGTAAACGCCTAACGTGATTTAAATAGACTTGTTTGGGTCTTTATAAAAAGCTTGGATTTGTATTTGTGAAAATGAATGAAATTGTTGTATATTGTTAGTTTTAATTCGATTATTTATCTAATGGCACATAGATTATTACTTATTAAACTATCATCAAGATAACTTCCTGGTCGAGCACTCTAATGTTCTCACAATTTATCATAGATTCAAGCCTCATTGAGTGGCCGGAGAAAGGATTTAAAAAGCTCACGAATATACATATCTCGGTTAAAGCGCGTATACTTGAGTCAAACTTTTTCATTCCGAATAATCTGAAAAAATATATCTATCCATCTATCAAACATTTACTCCAATTAAACTTGAATAGGAGTTACGTTTGTATATATCAAACCATTGATAAAAGCTTACAAACTTTCATGATATGTTTTTTCTTTTTACAAAACGGCTAAGAGTTAGGATTAAATGAGGAAAAAAAAAAATTAAAATGAGAAGTGTGAAAAGAAATAATAATCACACATTTCAGATGCACCTACAAAAATATATGCATTTCCCTAAAAATGGTCTTTCTTATTTCTTGTACATAACTATCTTTCTTGTTCTTGTAGGTATCAAAAGTTTGTTTGACTTTCTAGATAATTTACTACTAGTGGGTTGAAATATGTCAAAAAAATACTCCCTCCGTCCCAAAATAAATATACCGTTTGACTTTTTAACGTCAAATTGGTTCAACTTTTATCTTAATTTTTTTTTTTTTTTTTGTTATATAATACTTGATAAAAAATTATACTAATGAAAAATACACTTAAAACTCAATCCATTCATATATTTTGCATCAAGTATTATATAATACCCGCAAAAATATATAAGATTAAAGTTGAACCAGTTTGACTTTTAAAAGTCAAACTGGACACTTATTTTAGGACGGATGGAGTATGAAAATGAGTAATACAACACGTATGCGCGCAACGTATATGAATGTATGTGTGTGAATAGTTCTTAACTCAAGTTGACTGGTGTCATTTGTGTTTGTTAAATAAAGAAAACATTGTTAAACACGACTGTTTAATAGCGAAAATTACTGACATACCCCTGCATATTATGTTGTGCCTCATTATATCCCAAATTTTAGCCGTTTTCCTATATGCCCCAACATCCCCCCTAATTTTTTACGCGACATACATGAGATACACGTGTCACTTTCTTACCAATTATGGAACGCAAAAGAAAAAAAAAAAAAAAAAAATTAAAACATGTCGCGTACGAATTTAAGCGACATGTATATATGCTAGAAAAAATTTAAGCGACATGTTAGAAAAAGGTAAATTGAAAGAATTTAAAAGAAAAATTAAAAACTTACAAAAAACACCCTTTAACTTTTTGATAATTACAACTTTTTTATATAACAAACTTTATTTGTCAAATATTTAGCAAATATATATCAAATTTGTTAATGAAAAAAATATCGTTACGAAGAGCTCTGAATTACGAACAAAACGAGCCCAATATTGATATGCTTTTGACATACGTACGATTTTATAAAATTTCGAAATACCGTTTATAGGTTTAGAAAATTATACCGTTTTTAATTTATGAATATTTACGTTTATATTTCCCAACGATATTGATATTTCATAGAATTGTACGTCTTTGTCCCTTGTGCTTTAAGCGTGTCAAAGCGCGTAAATTTTATTTGGGTTGAAGCAGGTATACCAAAGACACTTTTATTTATTTATAGTAGATTTTGTTCTACTAAATTGATTTACAAAGTATTATGCATTACAAATACACTCTGGGTGACTTACTAACGTTGCAAATGTAGATTTTATTTGTAATGCATAATACTTTGTAAATCAATTTAGTAGAACAAAATCTACTATAAATAAATAAAAGTGTCTTTGGTATACCTGCTTCAACCCAAATAAAATTTACGCGCTTTGACACGCTTAAAGCACAAGGGACAAAGACGTACAATTCTATGAAATATCAATATCGTTGGGAAATATAAACGTAAATATTCATAAATTAAAAACGGTATAATTTTCTAAACCTATAAACGGTATTTCGAAATTTTATAAAATCGTACGTATGTCAAAAGCATATCAATATTGGGCTCGTTTTATTCGTAATTCAGAACTCTTCGTAACGATATTTTTTTCATTAACAAATTTGATATATATTTGCTAAATATTTGACAAATAAAGTTTGTTATATAAAAAAATTGTAATTATCAAAAAGTTAAAGGGTGTTTTTTGTAAGTTTTTAATTTTTCTTTTAAATTCTTTCAATTTACCTTTTTTAACATGTCGCTTAAATTTTTTCTAGCATATATACATGTCGCTTAAATTCGTACGCGACATGTTTTAATTTTTTTTTCTTTTTTTCTTTTGCGTTCCATAATTGGTAAGAAAGTGACACGTGTATCTCATGTATGTCGCG
Source organism: Artemisia tridentata subsp. tridentata (assembly GCA_021014915.2). NCBI lineage: Eukaryota > Viridiplantae > Streptophyta > Magnoliopsida > Asterales > Asteraceae > Artemisia > Artemisia tridentata. The sequence goes on along the minus strand of CP139508.1, from coordinate 318,610,055 downwards.
TAAAAAATTAGGGGGGATGTTGGGGCATATAGGAAAACGGCTAAAATTTGGGGTATAATGATGCACAACATGATAAGCAGGGGTATGTCAGTAATTTTCGCTGTTTAATACGAAGTATCTGTTTCAAAAAACTATAGAAATAATTAAGCTAGTCTTGTATCAATACATATTTTCAAATTAAGAAGAATCCACGCCATAAATCAATTTGAGATAAACTTATTGAGGGTCGACTCGACATAAAAAGTGATTGAAGGAAAACTTATAAGATTATCAACGATTCAGCCGAAACATTATTGCGTTGTCATTAATTGCCCGGCCTGGTCAAGTCCACGATATAAAAAGTGATTGAAGCATCTGTTGTTAGATTTTGAATGAGAATTCACTTACAACTGACAACACTTCCAATATTTTTGAATCATACCGAGATGAGATTATAAATTGAGGGATTCTTTTAGCAATACATGTAAATAAAATAATTTTGTGTGAATTCTAACAGATATTGCACCTGAAGACTAAGCATATCTATAATTTTTATGTGAAATCTAACATATATTGCACCCGAAGACTAAGCATATCTATCATATAAACTTATCACCACACGAAAATAGTTATAAAATGACTAGATAAGATTTTTTATTCATGTTATTTGAGGAGTGCGAGTCTTTGACCTAGATATAAACGGTTTAACCGGGTATCCTGGTGACCATATCTGACCTTTTTTTTTTTTCTTTGTTACTCCTGTGTACCTTTTTAGGTTTGAATTTGAGACATCTTGTGAAAACATTTGAGTGAGCGTGTTAAACAATGGATTCTCCGTAGCTATTAGATTTTATTAATCTAATATTTATAATACAAAGTACATAAAAAACATTAGAACTCTAATGGACTTGAAACCCACAAGCGTGTTTGGGCCAACTATCCTATCATCCAATAATATACGAAATCATGAAAGTTGAGACTAAAAAAGAAAACTAAAAAGATGAAAGCAATAACTAATAATTTGATGAATACATCTGACAATAATTGGAGTCAAATCTTCAAATAGCAAATCTTCAAATAGCAGCAACAAAAGCAGAAACAAGCAACAAAATCATAAGAAAGCAATAATTAATTTGTTCTTGAAGACATTCGACTACAAGTAGAGACAAAATTTTAAAATGCAATAGCAAAACGCAAAAGAGAAATATTAGAGGTCGTTGGCCGACAAAAGTGGCATTTTTTTACCACAATTTTATCTTATTTTCTTTTGGAAAAAAAATATTACAACAATCGGATACTGTCGGCGCGTGGCGGCGCTGCGCAAGCCCGGAGGAAGTGGACTTGGTGAGGATTTGTGCATAAATGAAATTCGAAGAGAATGACGCTTACGACGTAAGTTAACTCCACACGGTTAAAATGTTATGGCCAAAAGTTGCAGTCTTTTTGTTCTTCTTATTTTTAATAGAGGAGGGATAAATGATAACGGCTAGGGTTTGACGGGTTGGCATAAAGCCAGGGGCTCATGGTGGCCGAGTAGATCTGGGGATCAAACCCAACTAATGATACCATGTTATATAATGAATTCCTTGTAAATATTTTATTTTATTGATCTAATATTTATACTAATACAAAGTACGGAGTACATAGGAAAACCTAAAAACCTTGATGAAACCGAAGCCTACAAGCGGATTTGAGCCAATTATCCTATCATTATAATAGACTGGCCAATAAAACACCTTGATAATGGTTAGACACAAAGAGTTGTTTGTCCAATAAACTAACAAACGCAAACACAAAGATACACAAACTCTAACGAACATATCACACAACGTTAGAAACATGTATTTGAACTAGACTTCCGTTAACGTACTGTTTGTTCAATTACTGAGCAAATGTCAATTTTATTTTACTCGTCATGGTCATGGTAAAACTCATTTTCATACTTTTTAGCTTAAATAATGTAATCGTCTTTAGAAAAAAATAAACATTTATGGCTTAAGGATAAATTACGTAATGGGTCAAATACGGAAGTGTGGAGGAAACTGCAAGTGTGATCCTTGCAATTGCTAAGCTCGATATCAAAGCATAACCCGAACAAACACATACTTGTGTGTTGTTTTTATGTATAAATAAAAAGAAATCAGTGTGTTATTTGGAATTGTAATGGGTTTGTATGGTTTCTTTCTGTTTGTGTAAACCCCTAACGCTTTTCAAATTGACTTGTTTGGGTCTTTATACAAAGCTTGGATTTGTGCCTGTGAATGAATGAAATTGTTTGTTGGAAAACTGATATATGCATGGATTGTGGTTAATTTTATGTACTATATCACCCGTAACAAGATAAACATTTTAGTACTGGCACATATGTGATAATCTACTTAATAATCAATATTAGCTGTTACTTTAAAGCTTAACCAACACATTTATATATTAAACTTAATTAGGAGTGATGGTTCTATTACAGTAAACAAAACAAATACAGTAAGATTTTTCATGCACATGTTATTTGGGGATGTGTGTGACTTGTACGAACGCAGCTTAGCCAGAATTACCTCGTGATCGTTTTTTACGGTGTTCTTAGGTACCTCCAAGCAGGGGCGAAGCTTTATAGGGGGGCCCCCCGACCTTCCGAAATTTTTTTTGCGATATAGGGGGTATATAGTTTTCGTGTAGAAAAATTTCGGTATATTAGGTTTCGACCCCCCATTTTAATTGTGAAATTTCGGTATATTAGATCCCGACCCCCCACTAAAAGTTGGCAAGCTTCGCCACTGCCTCCAAGATGTGTGGCAAGTGAAGTTTGAATCTAAAACTTTTGTGAAGACTTCAGAGTGCCAAATCATTATACCAATTTGATGATAATGTGTTGTGTTTATTAAAACTTTGATCAAACGTAGAGAATTTCATAAAGTGTTTTTTCTTGTTACAACTTACAAGTGATGGCTAAAATTAAAAGTACTTGGATTGGAATCAAATTGTTATGATATCATCTAACCTCACTATCTTTTTTGTAGGTATCAAAACTTTGACTTTTTAGATAATTTACGAGTGGGTAGGAATATGTCAAAAAAAAAGGATGATAGCGAATGGCACAACACGCATGTTCGCACGTACGTATATGAATGTATGTATGTGAATAACTCGTTACACAAAAGTTATTGATGTCATATGTGTTTAGTATTTAAAGGAAAACATTATTACAGTTGAACTCGGGAGTTTAGGTGCGTTTAGTTAGTGGAAAACACCCTTGTTTTCCACAAAATATTTTATAGAAAACAAGAAAAACAAAGATCACGTTCAAATTAGCGTTTTTTAACAAAATGTTTTCCAAAACACAAAATTTCTATTTCCATCCCTAACAAAGAAAACAATTTTTTTTTGTTTTCCTTATTTCCTATTTCCTATATCTATTTCTCTTAAAACCACATACTCACACACTTCAGCCATACCCTAACCCCAAACACCACCCTCCCACAGCCCACATCAGCCATCACCACCCTCGCCGGCGTCGCTCCAGTCGTTTTTTACGTTTTCGTCAGAATTTTTACGTTTTAGTCTGATTTTTTACGTTTTCATCCGATTCTTTACGTTTTCGTCTGATTCTTTACGTTTTCGTCTGATTTTTTACGTTTTCGTCCGATTCTTTACGTTTTCGTCCGATTTTCACGTTTTCGTCCGATTCTTTAAGTTTTCGTCCGATTCTTTACGTTTTCGTCCGATTTTTTACGTTTTCGTCCGATTCTTTACGTTTTTTCCTTTTTTTTAAAGTTTTCGTCTGATTCTTTACGTTTTCGTCCGATTCCTTACGTTTTCGCCCGATTCTTTACGTTTTCGTCCAATTTTTTACGTTTTCATCTGACTCTTTACGTTTTCGTCCAATTCTTTATGTTTTCGTCTGTATTTTTACGTTTTCGGCTGAATTTTTACGTTTTCGTCGGATTCTTTGCGTTTTCGTCCGATTCTTTACGTTTTCGTCCTATTTTTTACGTTTTCGTCCGATTCTTTACGTTTTTGTCCGATTCTTTACGTTTTCGTCTGTATTTTTACGTTTTCGGCTGAATTTTTACGTTTTCGTCCGATTCTTTACGTTTTCGTCCGATTTTTTATGTTTTCGTCTGATTCTTTACGTTTTCGTCTTTTTTTAGGTTTTCTTCTGAATTTTTACGTTTTCGTCTGATTCTTTACATTTTTCGTCTGTATTTTTGCGTTTTTGGCTGAATTTTTACGTTTTCATCCTATTCTTTACGTTTTCATCCGATTCTTTACGTTTTGGTCTGATTTTTTATGTTTTCGTCTGTTTTTTTGCTTTTTCGTCTGAATTTTTATGTTTTCGTCCGATTCTTTACGTTTGCGTCTGTTTTTTTTACGTTTTCTTCTGAATTTTTATGTTTTCGTCCGATTCTTTACGTTTTTGTCCGATACTGTACGTTTTCGTCCGATTCTTTAAGTTTTCGTTCAATTTTGTACGTTTTCGTCCGATTCTTTACGTTTTCGTTCGATTTTTTACGTTTTCGTCCGATTCTTTACGTTTTCGTCCAATTTTTTACGTTTTTGTCCGATTCTTTACGTTTTTCGTCTTTTTTTTTTTACGTTTTCTTCTAAATTTTTACGTTTTCGTCTATTTTTTACATTTTCGTCCCCTTTTTTTTACGTTTTTGTCTGATTTTTTACGTCTTCCGAAGCGGACTAAAACGTAAAGAATCGGACGAAAACGTAAAGAATCGGATGAAAACGCAAAGAATCGGACGAAAACGTAATGAATCGGAAAAAAACGTAAAAAATGAACAAAAGCGTAAAAAACGGATGAAAACGTAAAAAAACAAACGAAAACGTAAAGAATCGGACGCAAATGTAAAGAACCGGACGAAAACGTAAAAAATCGGACAAAAACGTAAAGAATCGGACGAAAACATAAAAAATCGGACGAACACGTAAAAACCAGACGAAAATGTAAAGAATCGGTCAAAAAGGTAAAAAAAATCGGACGAAAACATAAAAAATCGGACGAAAACGTAAAAATTCAGACGAAAACGTAATGAATCGGATGAAAACGTAAAAAATCAGACGAAAACATAAAAAATCGGACGAGAATGTAAAGAATCGGTCGAAATGTAAAGAATCGGTTGAAAACGTAAAAAATCAGACGAAAACATAAAAAATCGGACGAAAACGTAAAAATTCAGACAAAAATGTAAAAAAAACAGACAAAAATAAAAAACAGACGAAAACATAAAAAAACAGACGAAAACGTAAAGTATCGGACGAAAACATAAAGAATCGGACGAAAACGTAAAGAATCGGACGAAAACGTAAAAATCGGACGAAAACGTTAAGAATCGGACGAAAACGTAAAGAATCGGAAGAAAACCTAAAGAATCAGACGAAAACGTAAAAAATCTGACGAAAACGTAAAAAATCAGACGAAAACATAAAAAAACAGACGAAAACGTAAAGTATCGGACGAAAACATAAAGAATCGGACGAAAACGTAAAGAATCGGACGAAAACGTAAAAATTCGGACGAAAACGTAAAGAATCGGACGAAAACGTAAAGAATCGGAAGAAAACCTAAAGAATCAGACGAAAACGTAAAAAATCTGACGAAAACGTAAAAAATCAGAAGAAAACGGACGAAAACTAAAAAAAAAACCTACGAAATCGTAAAAATGGACGAAAACGTAAAAAAACAGACGAAAACATATAAAGTGGACAAAAACGTAAAAACAGACGAAAAGTAAAAAAAATATATATATATATATATATATATATACATTTTTTAGTTTTTTTACGTTTTCGAATTATAGTCGCTTGAAGTTTTTTTTCATATTATTTGATGTTTACTTTTTTAATTCTTTATTTTATCGTATTATATTTTTTTAGTTATTTTATAATTTAGTTAGTTAGTTTATAATATTTATTTTTGTGTTTTGAAGATGTTTTTTATAATAGTACAAAGGTGAATAATGAATTAAGATATAAAACAACAACACTTAAACATGTTTTCTAGTTTTGTAAAATGGAAAATGCAAACGCATGTTTTCAAACTAAACGCGTTTTCTAAATTTTTCATTGTTTTGTGGAAATAAAACTCCCCTCTCGTTTCCTACAAAACAAGAAATAGAAAATGAAAGAAAATCTTTTCCAACTAAACGCCACCTTAGTATCTCTTGTACAAAGACTACATATATGAAGCTACTCTTGTATCAATACAAATGTTTAGTACAAATTAATTGAGAAGAATACACACCAAGTGAAAGAAGAATGACGTGATACACCAAGTGAAAGAAGACTACATATATTGAAATTTAGATGACGTGTCCTTCAGCAAGGATGCCAATTGAAATCTGCTGATGTCATTATTTAGTTTCATAATTTATTTTTCTAAATTATTTATAAATCGGTATTTTCATATTTTGTCAGCATGTATGCCTCGAGACTCTCAGGAATCATCTTCTTTTCCAGGCTTTTATCCTTTCCACTGTCAATGGCTTTCTCAGCTTTGTTCAATTTGAAATCCAAATTCAAATTCAAAATTTTCTCATGTTTTAATTATTGACCTTTAACGTACTACGAGTGTAAGATAAAACTTAAGGGAGATTTTCTGATGCAAATGATATCGATTTCAATCTTCAACCAGGTTTCCCCAAATTTGATTTTTTCTTAGTTTGTTAATTTGACTTTTCCTAATTTTTATAATTTTATGGATTCTAATTGACTGTGAAATTTAAGGCACTTAGGGATGTGGGAGAGAAGCATTTGAAGCATCGTAAATCCCAAGATAGCATGATTTATTTGAAAGATCAAAGGTAATGTCACGGGCCATTTCATTTACTATATATATATGCCTTTGTGATAAAATTTAAATACCATAACAATTATATAAATAAATATTACATCATCAAAGTACATAGCGGAAGCGTAAGATCATATAAGATCATATATTTAACACGTAAAGGATTAACCGAAAATTAAAGACACGTATCTTTGATCCTAGCAAGAACAATGATCGATACTTCAAATCTTCTTCTTTAATTAATTAAGTGGATTAGCGAGATACCTCTTACCGTTTTGTATCTCAATCCAAGAGGTATTAACTATAGTGAGTTAATATCCAAGGTTTTGTACACACGTACTATAACCGATTAATAATTTATGCTAGTAAAAGAACACAAGATTAAACCAAAACTATTCTATATGCACTTTTATGGGGTTTTTTTTGCGTTGTATTCTTTACTTGTGGGGGTGTGTGTAGATAGAAGAGTTAAACGATTACATATTCTATGTAACTCTGGTCATGCTTTAGTTTTAAGCTTTTCATGGACTAAGTTTTAAACTCCATATGCTCATAATTGTGTGGTACCATTATTTGTTCTCCAAAGAAAAGATGTGCAGTTGGACTTTTGAGTACTTATCATGAATTTGTTATCATCTCCAATTGGAGGTAAAAGAAATGCTATTTTCTTTTAAAAAGTCATTCAATAGCTTTTCATATTGAAGCATAGCTTTTTTAGGCAATGGCTTAATAATCTTCAAATCATTGTTAATTAGTTGATTATTTACCCACTCACATCAAACTTATTATATGTTACTTTTGTGTGGTTCTAGCCCCCATACCCCGCTCCGTCGGGATTGAGTATTTTGTTGTTGTTTGTGTCGTTCTAGCATTTCTCTAAAAAAATCCTCAAAAAGAGCTCTAAAATCTTATGATTTTATTCATTTGTATTTGAAGTGACTTGTCTAATAGCTTCTGTCATGAGAAGAAGTCTTATATAAGATTTATTATATCAGAGATGCTCTTATAACTTGAAATAGAAAGTGGTATCATGATTTGTAGTATGTTTTAATTTATCATTATTCTTAACTGAACTTTTTTCTATCATTATCCCTAATGTGTTACTTTCGGTGATGTGATTAGAATTTGATATGGAGGTCGAAGCTAAAAAGATAATATTTTTTCAGCAATTAATTGTACAACCCGTGTATAATAAAGGAATTACATTATTATGGAGTGATTTTGCCTTTGAGGGATAAGACCAGGGTTCAATCCTTGGCAATGGCAGGATTTCATTTAATAGGATTTCATGTAATAGTGTAATATAGAAAGTCAATTTTCAAAAAAAAATGAAAAAAGAAATGGATCAATAGTAGAGCTCGATTTTGCCACATAGACAAAATCGAGCGATGTTATTAGTCAATAAATGTCAAAATTAAATTAGTTTGGTCAAACTTTTGAAAAAATTGGTGGAGAAAAAAAACTGAAAATATGCATGGCCTTGTGAGTTTTTTTTTTTTTTTTTTTTTTTTTTTTTTTTTTTTTATTTATTTATTTATTTTTTTGACTTAACTGTAAATAAATGTTTTATCTTGATTGGTTATAGAAATTATAATATATACTAACAATCATTTTTGAACGGGGCAAATAGTAAATTTTTAAGGCCCCCGTTTTATATTAATCTGTAACCTTATTGGTCCATCAATAATCCAATAGTACATGAATAAGGCCAATAGTTTAGTAGTGGGCCGTGTGTGAGTTTATCATTGGGTGAAACGAGTTGGGACTGTTCCTGTTCACCTCCATTTTAGCGTAATGACACCGTAATACTTGAAATGAGTTGGGATTTCTAGACCTTTCTTTCAGACAAATATCATTGTCTAAAAATCCCACCTCCCCTCTCTTGAATCTTCTCACCTCAAATAAACCCACCTCTTTCCAGTTTATTCCTGAATCTTCTTCCCACTAAAGTACTCAAAAAACACACACACACACACACTTTTGTCAAAACTCCAGCTTTTTGATATCTTTTGTTTGAAAATGAATATATGATTCGATCAACCCCACAAAAATTGATATAAAAAAGAAGGGAGAAGTGAGGTGAGTGGAGGGTTCTTAAAATCTTGAGTTGCCAACGGGTTTTTTATATCTGATGGGAAGAAGAGGCGGCGAAGTTGGTGGCGGAGGTAGGTTTATAAAAAATTTATGGGGTTTGGTGTTTTATGAGGTTTAATTGTAAAGTTACTGCATTTAAACAAAAATGGTTTTTTTTTTTGGGTTAATTAATTGCAGAAGGGTTTTACAGGTTATGAGTGTTACTTGATCAATGGTAGTGGTTCTGTTGCTCCTTATCGGAAACAAGGTCGGAAAACATGAAATCACGGTGAGTTTTTTTCTATAAAGTGTCACTTTTGCTAACTTTTTTTAAATCATTTTTTAGTTTTTGCAGGCTAACCAGGACAACAAGTATATATTATTTATAATAATATAGTAATCTTTGTTTAGGGTGCATTGTGTTATATGATTAGTTAATTGCATCTAGTGATTTTCTGTTTCAGATAAGCAGTAGGTTAGGTAGGAGGTGAAACTATGCGGCGAAAGATATTAGATTTGGAGTTGAAGCCAGGGCCATGATGCTTTGAGGTGTTGAAGATCTTGCTGATGTTATGTAAGTCACTATGTGCCCGAAAGTAGTCTCAAGTGTCGTTTGCAGTTTGTTTTTTATATGAATTGGTAGTTTGTTTCTATGGCTATGTTTGGCAAAATTAGCTGTGAGCAGTAGCAGTGAGCTGTGAGCTGTAGCCACCGTTCACAACTTCTTAAAGAAGCATTAGAAAAATGAGTTTTCCTAAAAAATAACAAAGCTCACCGCTCTTTTGCCAAACGAACACTAAAAATCAAAAAGCTCATTGTTCACCGCTCATCACGTCAAAAAGCTCTAAAAAGTTCTGCGCCAAACATAGCCTATATGTCACGGTAAATATTCAGGCGAACCAGGTAAGGGTTTAATTTTTGGTATTGGTTTTGTGCTATTTTTATAGATAAATGTGTTTTTTATTATGGTTATTTTTTTGTTTTTTGGGTTTTTTGTTTTTTGTAGCATGGAGGCGATTTCAACCCTTTTACAATCATTGACAAAAAAAGACCTGTTAATACAAATATCGTCTAAAAAAAGGTTATTTATATTTTACGATCTTTGCTATATTTTGTTAATGACAATTATAAATTTTATTTTTAGCAAAGCATAAATATAGTTAAGTCTTTTACATTTATAGTCACAAGCTTTTCATAAACTCATAACATCATCTACATGCTACATATATGATCACTAGTATATACATGTCACATTCATATACATTTACTTGTTACATACATATTCATTTACAAGTTACATACATTTACATTTTAATTCTAAATTTGGAAATTATACAATGATATCATGGCATGCATCACTTTGATATCTTTAGAAGATTTTAAAGATCATATGAATATCTTGGATTGATCTTTACGCAAAGAAAAGATATGGAAATATCTTGGTTAGATTTGGAAAAGATATTTGGAGATTTGCTGTCAGGCTCCCACGGAACCAAACAGCATAACGGACGGATCCCTAAATTTGGATCCGTCCCATCCGTGGTTTGCCAAGGCAGTTTGCCTATAAATAGCAAGCCACACATTCATGTTTTCTCATCACTCATAAGCATAAACAACATCATTTATTCTTTCATTCTTTACTAACCTATTCATATTTCATATTTCATTCTTAGTGATCTTTCTTTTGTAGCAAAGAGATATGTGAAAAACTAGAAGGGGGTTGAACAGTTTTCCCGGTTTTTAATTTGTCTAAAAAACTTTTACTATTGAAAAACTTTGATTCGAGTCTTATGTTCAATCAATCAACAACAATATGAACAACACACTAAACTAACTAATTATAAGTAATGAAAGTAAAGAGAAGAGATGGAAAGATCAAACCGGGACAAAAGGATTTATAGTGGTTTGGCTACGAAGCTCTTCTTCGCCTACTCCACTCCCCGAGTACCACACTCGAGAGTTTCAAGCACTATGTCAACAACCTCCCTTTAGGCGAAGAAAACCGTACACGTCGCTTATCCTATTTCCGACACTAAGCTAGATGTCGAGTGCTAATCTTAGCTAGCACCAATCTACCACGATCTACCCGATCCTTTCTACTTCACACTAAACTCGATCTACCTATGATCCACTTGATCAATCACACAAGCCCAATGGCTTCAAGAGATCTCCAAGATCTCACAAGATCACAATGATCAACTCTCACTTGACTTAATCTACTCTATCTACCCTTGATCAACTTGATCACCACACAAGCCCAATGGCTACAAGAGATATTCAATATCTCTATAAGATCACAATGATCTTTCCTCACAAAATCTCAAAAGAAAAATAATCTCGATGTATGCTATGATACAATCAAGAGTGTGGGAAACTAGAAGGGGGTTGAATAGTTTACCGGTTTAAAATCCTTTTAAAAATCTTGTTTTAAAAGTTGGCTATTGGAAACTTTGATTCGAACTCTATGTGTAATCAATCAACACCAATATGAACTACACACTAAACTAACTAATATAAACTAATGAAAGTAAAGAGTAGAGTTGGAAAGATCAAACCGAGACAAAGGATTTATAGTGGTTCAGCTACGAAGCTCTTCTTCGCCCAACTCCACTCCCCGAGTACCACACTCGAGAGTTTCAAGCACTATGTCAACAACCTCCCTTCAGGCGGAGAAAACCGTACATGTCGCTTATCCTATTACCGACACTAAGCTAAATGTCGAGTGCTAATCTTAGCTAGCACCAATCTACCAAGGTCCACGTGACCAATCACACAAGCCCTAATGGCTACAAGAGATCACCACGATCTCAACACGATCACAAAGATCAACTCTCACTTCACTCTACTCAATCTAACTACTCTAGATCCTTTGACTACTCACACACAAGCCCAATGGCTTCAAGAGATCTTCACTATCTCTTAAGATCACAATGATCTTCACTCACACTCTCACAAAAGAAAGATAATCTTGATGTATGCTAAGATACAACAATGATATAACAAGTGTTACAAAACCTAACAACTACAACTCTTGTATCTTCTTGAATACCTTGAGTTCTTCTCTTGCTAATGAAGAGGAATAATAACACCTTGTATCAACTTGGACACTTGTGTTCTTCTCTTGCTAATGAAGAGGGATAATAACACCTTGTATCAACTAGGAGGCTTGTGTTCTTCTCTTGCTAGTGAAGAGGAATGAAGAGGATCACTTGAAGGATGATTGGATCACTCTTGAACAAAAGAAAAACTAACCTAAGTGATCTAAGAAAGAAAGTGTGAAGAGAGTATTCAACTCAAAAATTTTGTGTGTGTAAGGATGCCTAAAAACTGTGAAAGGGGTGGGTATTTATAGGCAAAGAAAATCTGAACGTTACAGAAAATTTTGTACGGACGGCTCCGTTAAATACCCCACGGCTCCGTTAAATTTAACGGAATCGTGGAGCCGTCCTAGACTAGGACACTCCAAATTTTGTCTTTTCTGGTGAAAACTTATTTGGGGAAGGTTGGAGCTGATTTTGGGGGGAAAAATAGCTGTTATGATTTTCAAACTTATTTTTCCATTAAAACATTTCTTAATATTTCAAAAATAATTTGTCATGTGTATTTTTGAAAAAATGTTTTGTCCCATTTAAAATGTGAATTCTCAAAACATAAATTCACTTCTTTGATCACTAGTTCAATTTGTAACTTTGTTCTAGAGTGATTTGCGTAGAATCGGGATCTTCCGATTAAAGACTTGTTTACGTTGATTTTAACGTATCGTGATTTCACATTTTGTCATCCTCAACACGTGAAGTAATCGAAAGATATAAATAACGTTTTTAGAACATTATTTGCATCAACAATCTCCCCCTTTTTGATGATGACAAAATATAAACTCATGTTAGGTTAAAATTAGTTTTAACAAGTTTTTAATGAGTTTACTCCCATTTTTCCCCCTTTTTGTCTAATCAAAAAGGTGACGAAGGCTCCCCCTTGATGTGTACTCCCCCTCATTTGGAGAACACAAAGGAATCGAGCAATGGTTCTTGCTACAAAACAAAGTTAGAAGATACGTATACAATATCTAACAAGTAGCACATTATGACAAATATCCAACCACACAAGAAGAAAAGTAGCTAAGAGCTAAAAATGATAAGGAACAACCCTCATAAGAACGCATTCATTCATTAAAAGAAAATAAATGTCATACATGGATATGACTTCATGGAAACATAAAAGAGACAATGATAAGCATAAATCCCTAATGACTAAAGGCATATTTCATTTCCAAGAGGGCTCCTAAAGACCTATTGTGGGTTGGGAGGTGGTGGAGATTGGGGCCCCATTTGGGGTGGTGGTGGTGTCAAGAGATGTTCTATCAAGTAGAACATGAAATGAATTTCGTCTCTTAAGAAGTAGATGAGGTTACGGTTATGGAGACAACATAGGAAAGTAGCACTATGTAAATCAAAGGGATGTGGTTGATTAGGTTGTGCCATGATAGGAGAAGGTGATTGTGGTAGGTTTGTTGGTGGTGAAATTGGCATGGCATTGTCCAATGGAGTTAAGGGGGATGGTGTGTACTCCATTGATGATGTAGTGTAGAAGGATGATGAAGATGTTGTGTAGGTAGAGGATGTTTTAGAGGGTGCATAAGGTGGTGATGGTGAGTATGGAGTGGTTTGGGAAGGTGGTGTCATAGCTTCATCATCTTTTGTGAGATCCACAAAGAGTGGTTTTGAGGGTGGTTTCACGGTTATCCTAGGTTTCTTGGAGATGTGAGAGGTTGAACCATGTGTGGAGGACATGGTGTTTGTGTGATGGGAGGTTGAAGGTGAAGTGCAAGATAAGCTTGCAAGGGTGAGGCCTTAAATAGGCAAGTTGGGTGAAATTTGAATTAAAGTTGATGGGAGTGTCCTATGGTGTAGGAAGGGAATCCTAGGGTGTGTTAGATTTGCAAAAATTTGCAGGTTTGAGGTTAGGGGTGTAGGGTTTTTGGTAGGAACAGTAAAAATCCGTCAAACTGGAGTACGGTTCCTTTAAATGACCCACGGTACCGTTAAATTTAACGGTACCGTCCATATTTAATGGTACCGTGCCACTGTTTGCATGAAGATTTTTGTGCAGGCTAGTTCTGGGCAGCTAGGGGGATGTTTTCTAGGGGAACTAATTCCTGGAAATGATAGTGCCTTAACTCACTAGGTACTTGTTTTCCTAAAGTATCCCATTTAAGCTACAACTAGCACATAAAGACTATCATGTAGTTTCCTAGGATAGTTATAAGCATGCAATAAGAAGGGACAAAATAGGCTATCATCCAAATATCACATAGAATGATTAGGCAAGGAGATAGTTAAGCATGCAATAAATCCATTAGTATTTATTCATAGATAAATCTTAATAAGAAACATAGATTTCTTCAAGACTTATGACTTGAGCATTCCCTCATTCTTGGCATACTCTTGTCTTGAGCACGAGTTTCATTTTCATGATTTGGATCATCAAAGGGTGCATAATGGGTGGAGGATTCGGAAATGGGAATTGATGAGACATGTGACTCGTTTATGGGTTGCATGATGTGTTTGACAAGGGAGTATTGAGGACTGTTAAGGTAAGGGTGTAGGTTCATGAAATGGTGATAGAGACGGGTTAGGAACATCCCATAGGGTATCAATTTATTCTTGTTACCCTTGAGATGGATAATTCGCTTAGCGAAGAAGTAAGCGAGGTTGTATGGTTGTTGGGTGAGGAGACAGTAAATCATATGAGCACAACACGCCGCGAGTTGCTCACGATTTCCTGTGAGACTTAGAACATTTTCTCGCAGGATGACTGCCCAAGAAAGTAGTTCATGACGAACCTCTTCCAAACGAATTTTCATTGGATTAGGGTAAGAGGGGTACTTATAAGTACGGATGAGTTTGGTTAGTTCGGTTGGAGAGGGTATGTACGAATAGTACGGACTATTCTCCTCACGATAGTGAAAGAGAGACTCAAGACACCAATCCTCAGTATAGGCACATTGCCCATGATTGGGTATTCGAAGGATATGAGCAAATTACTCAAGAGTTAGGACGAATTTGAAGTTTTGGACCCAAAACCAAAGTGACAAGGATTGATCCTCGTTACGTACGAGTTCAACTTGTCGGAAGAATTCCAACATAAAGCGAGGACAAATGTGCTCGTTTATGTGGAGTAAGCAATCGAATCCTATAGCTCTAAAAGAAGTGTTGATGTCCCGATGGTAAACAAGGGATGGATCAACGACACGGCCTTCATGAAACCGACGGGTTTCAAGATTGACATAGGCACGAATGTGGTTACCGGGAGTTGTGGGTTCTTGTGATATTTGGGGTGTGTAGGTGTCGGTTAGGAGATGATCAAAATCATATTCATGAGACATTTTTGTTTCCTATAAAAATGTTTTTAGGAAAAATTAGTATGAAGAATAGTTGCATTATATACACATGCCTAGTGTGTGCCTATATGCAAACTATGTGGAGGTGCGGCAATCTCGACTCAAAAGAAAATAATGAGATTACCCAAACACTCCTAATTTTACTTTTGCTCAAGCAAATAAGTCGAAGAATACATATTGATTATGTAGTTCGATCATGATTTGTGAGATCTTGTATGCATGGGAAAGTGTTTTAGTTTGCATCAACAATGCACGAAAAGAACAATTTCATGGTCCTAGTTTCGTGAGATTTTGAAAACGATGTAATTGGGGTGTTTTGGTAACCTCAATGTTTTGGTACCAAAGATTTTGAAATGTTTTGGTGTTGATGACTTCTAATTGAAAATTTCCTATATAAAATTGAAAAACCCCAATTCAATTTTCATCAATGCATAACCCCTAGACCCAAAATTAAGAAATTGGAGTTAGATGACTTACAATTTTTGTTGAAAAAGGTTTAGAATTATTGAGGATCTTGAAACTCAATATCTTGAATATGATCTTAAAGGGGTGTAATTAAGTGTTGGGTGTGAGGTTAAGTTATGACAGCAGTTGTTGAGGTTATGAGGGTTTGGAATGAGTGGTGTGGAAAAGGGGAACTGAAATACGGAATGTTCCAGATGCACAGTTCCACGGTACCGTTAAAATTAACGGTGTCGTGCCACATTTAGTGGAGCCGTGTATCTGCAGGGATGTTGTCTGTCCCATTTTGATGTTTGACGAATAAGTCTCGCTGTTTTTAGAGAGACTCTATGACACGAGGAAGGAATTTATACCTAATAAATTCCTTTGGCTAGGGAAACTAAACTAGACTTAACGAGACACACGAGATGACTTCAAGAGTCATGAGGTTTATGGAACATGTTCCATCATTCCTAGACCTAGACGAAGGTAGTTAAAGGATTCTCGTTTGAGAGGTTTGGTAAGGATGACTGCGATATTGTCTTGAGAAGGAACTTTCTCAATAGAAATATTTCCTTTCTGAACATTATCACTAAGGAAGTGGTGGCGAATTTCGATATGTTTAGTATGGGAGTGTTGAACGGGGTTCTTGCTCAAGTCAATAGCACCTTTATTGTCACACATAATTGGGACGTCATCTAAATGAATGTCATAATCTATAAGGGCTTGTTTCATCCATAGTGCTTGTTGACATGCCTTTCCGGCGCTTACGTACTCGGCTTCGGTTGTGGAGATAGCAAGAGCCATTTGTTTCTTGGAGAACCAAGAAGTTAAGCAACAACCCATGAAGGTACAAACGCCACTCGTACTCTTTCGATCCACATAATCTCCCGCATGATCAGAGTCGGCATAGACAACAATTTCTACACCGGTCCCCTTGGGATAAAATAATCCCAAGTGTATAGTGCCTTTAATGTATCAGAAGATACGCTTAACCGCTTCAAGGTGAGAGGTTTTGGGATCCTCTTGGAAGCGAGCACAAAGGCAAACACTAAACATGATGTCGGGCCTACTTGCCGTGAGGTATAGTAAACTTCCTATCATACCTCTATACTTAGTGCTATCCACGAACTCACCTTCTTCATCTTTCGTGAGTTTTATTTCCGTGGACATGGGAGTTTTCATGGGCTTAGACTCTTCTAAACTAAACTTCTTAAGCATCTCTTTACTATACTTAGCTTGATTAAAGAAGATGCCATCTTCCATTTGTTTAATTTGTAAACCAAGGAAGAAATTTAATTCACCCATCATGCTCATCTTAAACTCGTCGTGCATGATTTTTGAGAAATCATCGCACATCTCTTGACAAGTTGATCCGAATATAATGTCGTCGACATATATTTGAACAATGATGAGATGTGAATTTCTTTTCTTTGTGAAGAGTGTGTTATCAACCTTTCCCATGGTATATTCATGTTCAATCAAGAAGGCTTTTAGTCTATCATACCAAGCTTTAGGAGCATGTTTAAGACCATAGAGTGCTTTCTTGAGTTTATAAACATGATTCGGACATTCGAAATCAACGAATCTCGGAGGTTGCGCAACATACACCTTCTCGTTGATATAACCATTAAGGAACGCACTCTTCACGTCCATTTGGTATAGCTTAAAGTCTAAGGCACATGCATAGGCAAGGAGTATTCTAATTGATTCTAATCTAGCTACGGGGGCATAGGTTTCATCATAATCTATTCCTTCTTGTTGGTTGTAGCCTTGTGCTACCAACCTTGCCTTATTCCTAACTACGACGCCATTTTCGTCGAGTTTGTTTCTAAACACCCATTTAGTTCCTATGATTGTTTGATTTCTAGGAAGAGGTACCAAATCCCAAACTTGGTTTGCGGTGAATTGATTTAGTTCCTCCTGCATGGCAACTATCCAACTTTCATCCTTAATTGCTTCACCTACATTCTTAGGTTCTACGGTAGATATGAAACAAAAGAAGTTACTTTTGTTTTGTGCTTGTGACCTAAGGGTTCTTTGGTTTAGGTTACCTATGACATTTTCAATAGGATGGTTTTTGGATTCCTTAATGTTGACAATTTTGTCAACTTCAACTATTTCATCCTCAATGTCATCTTCTAGGGTTTTCTTGCCATTAACCTTAATGGCTTCATCCTCATCTAAGTCATCATCAACCAATGGTGATGTCTTAGATTGTGGAGGACTTTCATCGAATGTCACGTTGAGTGATTCTTCGACTTTCGAGGTTTCTCTATTTAGGACAACGTAGGCTTTACTATTTTGGGAGTAACCTAGGAATACACCTTCGTAAGACTTTGGGTCAAACTTGGTGAGGTAATCTTTAGTGTTTAGTATGAAGCATTTGCTTCCAAACACTCTAAAGTAATCAAGAGAAGGTTTTCTTCCTTTCATGATTTCATATGGGGTTTTTCCTAGGATAGGTCTAATTAGAATCCTATTAAAAATGTAAGTTGAGGTGTCCACCGCATTACACCAAAACTTTTGCGGAATTGATTGTTCATTCAACATCGTTCTACTCATTTCTTGTAGAGTACGATTTTTCCGCTCAACTACCCCATTTGATTGAGGAGTGCGTGGAGCCGAGAAATTGTGAGTAATACCATTAGCATCACAATATACTCCAAATTGCACTTCATTATCAAATTCCTGACCATGATCCTTCCTAATAGAAACTATTGTACATCCTAGTTGATTTTGGACTTTCTTACTAAAGATTTCAAATTCCTCAAAGGCTTGTGTCTTATTCTTAAGAAATCTAGTCCAAGTATACCTAGAGTAGTCATCAACTATTACTAAGGGTAGAGATTTCCTCCGTAGCTCCGTACGGGGGATGGACCGAATAAGTCCATGTAAAGTAGTTCTAGGTATCTAGAGGTCGAGACCATATTCTTAGCTTTGTGACTAGAATGAGCTTGTTTTCCAACTTTACAAGCGTCACAAAAGTGTGTGTCGAACTTAATCTTAGGTAGGTTTCTAACTAGTTCCTTAGATGCCAATGATTGTATAAGACGCATATTGGCATGACCTAGTCTCCTATGCCACAGAGTGGTATGATCATCTATAGTTGCTAGACAAATCTTATCTTCAGGCTTATTTCCTATCTTCATGACAAATAAGCCGTTTTTCCTAACTCCTTTGCCTATGGTTTTCCCATTCTTAATAATCTCACTACCCTCTTCTGAGAATATGACTCTACACTTATTATCTACCATTTGACTAATACTAAGTAAGTTAAAACCTAAGTTATCTACGTGCTCAACATTTCTAATAATAAGAGAGTCTTGAGTAATCGTACCTTTGCCTATAATGTTGCCCTTAAGTTTGCTACCGAAAGTGACATTACCTCCGTTGTATGCCTTGTATGATGAGAATAAACTTCGGTTGCCCGTCATGTGGTTAGTGCATCCACTATCCTTGACCCATTCGTCAAGCTCCAAGTCAATTCCCAAGCATATCTATTGCATAAGAAAAACATTCAAACATTTGGTCCCCAATATCTCATGGGTCCAAAGTGGTTAGCATTAAACATCCCATGCATTTCTTGCATGTGGTTAGGATGTTGGAATGGAGGACAAATATCCCATGGCAAGTAACTTTGTAGTTGACAGTCATTCCAAGTTACGGGATAGTTACATGGAAAACTTTGTCTTCTAGAGTTACGTCTCGGTAGAGGAGTTCTTGACCGAGGTTTGGGAGTGTTTGTTTTTCTAGGTGGAGGAGTCTTAGGCCTTGTGTTAGGTTTTACAAATCCAGGTTTGGGTTTTTACATGGGTTTGTAAAATCTCTTAACTTCCTCTATACTAGCAATTGAAACCTTTGTGCCATTAACAACTATGTAAGTTGGTTTAGGACTTGATTTGTTTTTGAGATTCGACTCAGTTCTGTCCCCAGTACCAGACGGTACCACGGTTCCATTAATTTTAATGGTACCGTTGGTACCTTTAGTGGTGTCGTCTTGTGAATTGACAGAATTAGTAGGTTTGACAGATTTTACACGATTTGTTTTATCTGTCGAAACATTTTCGGTACTCTTTTTGAACCTAGTTATCCTAATTGCATTTTCCTTAAGTTTTTCATTTTCTAATCGAAGACTTATGCATGACTCACATCCTACGTATATTTCTTTGTTTCTTTCAAGTCCTTTGACTTGATCCTTTAGTTCTATAATTTTCACTTCAAGTTCATGCAATTTTGACTTTAGTGATTTGTTTCTACTTAACATTTTTGAAACAATTTTGCATAGATTATTATGTTCGTCATGTAGTATGTTATCATCTATTGACGAGTTGTCATCTATGAAATTAGGGTAGTCGTAACGTACCTCATTAGAAGCATGAGCCATTAGACATGTTTCGTCCTTGGGCTTCTTTTCTTCATCATCACCGCTATCACTCCAGGAGCCTCCTATGAGAGCTCGTTGGTTGTTGACTTTCGGTGGCTTGGGACACTCTCCTATGAGGTGATTAGGATCTCCGCATCTAAAGCATTTCCTATCACTTGTCCCTTTCTTTTCAGCATGGTTCTTTTGTGATGTCTTCTTCTCATCACGAGGTTGCCTAACGAACCTACCTCCTCTCCTAAAGAACTTTTTAAAGTCCCTAACCGCTAATGCATATTCCTCATCTTCACTATCGGAACTCGAACATTCCTCATCACTAGACTCCTTCTTGGCTTTCAATGCTAGAGATCTAACTCTCTCGCTTTTGCCTTTGACTATATCGGAGTCTTTCTTAATTATCATCTTGTGAACTTTCAAGTTTCCTATAAGTTCATCGAGTGACAACATCGCCAAGTCCTTTAACTCTTCAATGGCGGTAACCTTTGCTCTCTATTTAGGATGTAGAGCCCTAAGGAACTTCCTAACATAATTCTTGCTAGAGTAACCTTCATCAAGAGCTTTAAGACTAGTAATAATAGTATTGAATCTAGCAAAAGCATTATCTATAGATTCATCTTCCGTAATGAAAAATTGTTCATATTGTTGAACAAGAAGATCTACCGTGTTCTATTTGACTTGGTTATTACCTTGGTGAGTGACTAACAAAGTTTTCCAAATATCTTTTGCTGTATTACACATGAAAATTCTTTCAAATTCCTTTTTAGGCAAAGCATTATAAATCATCATTTTAGCCTCATTATTTTTGGCTAATTTCCTTTTAAGTTCATCACTTTGTTTATCATAAGAAACTATTATATCCTTTTTAGTTTCCGGATTCATTTGAATAGGTTGAAAGTCACCCTCGGTAATAACATGCCAAAGATCAATGTCTTTTGATTTCACATACGTTTCGAATCTTGTTTTCCAATAAATAAAACAATCGGTTTCGAAAAGTGGTGGTCTTTGCATAGATTGCCCTTCTAGATATTTGTCGGAATCCATTGATCGATTCAAGTTTTAAAATACAATATACTTTAAAATCTTGACTGACATGGCTTCTGATACCAATTGTGGGAAACTAGAAGGGGGGTTGAATAGTTTACCGGTTTAAAATCCTTTTAAAAATCTTGTTTTAAAAGTTGGCTATTGGAAACTTTGATTCGAACTCTATGTGTAATCAATCAACACCAATATGAACTACACACTAAACTAACTAATATAAACTAATGAAAGTAAAGAGTAGAGTTGGAAAGATCAAACCGAGACAAAGGATTTATAGTGGTTCGGCTACGAAGCTCTTCTTCGCCCTACTCCACTCCCCGAGTACCACACTCGAGAGTTTCAAGCACTATGTCAACAACCTCCCTTCAGGCGGAGAAAACCGTACACGTCGCTTATCCTATTACCGACACTAAGCTAAATGTCGAGTGCTAATCTTAGCTAGCACCAATCTACCAAGGTCCACGTGACCAATCACATAAGCCCTAATGGCTACAAGAGATCACCACGATCTCAACACGATCACAAAGATCAACTCTCACTTCACTCTACTCAATCTAAGTACTCTAGATCCTTTGACTACTCACACACAAGCCCAATGGCTTCAAGAGATCTTCACTATCTCTTAAGATCACAATGATCTTCACTCACACTCTCACAAAAGAAAAATAATCTTGATGTATGCTAAGATACAACAAGGATGTAACAAGTGTTACAAAACCTAACAACTACAACTCTTGTATCTTCTTGAATACCTTGAGTTCTTCTCTTGCTAATGAAGAGGAATAATAACATCTTGTATCAACTTGGACACTTGTGTTCTTCTCTTGCTAATGAAGAGGGATAATAACACCTTGTATCAACTAGGATACTTGTGTTCTTCTCTTGCTAGTGAAGAGGGATAATAACACCTTGTATCAACTAGGATACTTGTGTTCTTCTCTTGCTAGTGAAGAGGAATGAAGAGGATCACTTGAAGGATGATTGGATCACTCTTGAACAAAAGAAAAACTAACCTAAGTGATCTAAGAAAGAAAGTGTGAAGAGAGTATTCAACTCAAAAAGTTTTGTGTGTGTAAGGATGCCTAAAAACTGTGAAAGGGGTGGGTATTTATAGGCAAAGAAAATCTGAACGTTACAGAAAATTTTGTACGGATGGCTCCGTTAAATACCCCACGGCTCCGTTAAATTTAACGGAACCGTGGAGCCGTCCTAGACTAGGACGCTCCAAATTTTGTCTTTTCTGGTGAAAACTTATTTGGGGAAGGTTGGAGCTGATTTTGGGGGGGAAAATAGCTGTTATGATTTTCAAACTTATTTTTCCATTAAAACATTTCTTAATATTTCAAAAATAATTTGTCATGTGTATTTTTGAAAAAATATTTTGTCCCATTTAAAATGTGAATTCTCAAATATAAATTCACTTCTTTGATCACTAGTTCAAGTTGTAACTTTGTTCTAGAGTGATTTGCGTAGAAACGGGATCTTCCGATTAAAGACTTGTTTACGTTGATTTTAACGTATCGTGATTTCACATTTTGTCATCCTCAAAACGTGAAGTAATCGAAAGATATAAATAACGTTTTTAGAACATTATTTGCATCAACAAAGAGTGTAACAAGTGTTACAAGTGCTTCTACCTACAACTACAACACTTTGTATCTACTTGGATACCTTGTGTTCTTCTCTTGCACTTGAAGAGGAATGAAGAGGATCACTTGAATGGATGATTGGATCACTCTTAAACAAAAGAAAAACTAAACTAAATGATCAAGAAGAGAAAGTGTGATAAGGGTATTAAACTCAAAAAGTTCTGTGTGAAAAAGGATGCCCAAAATCTGTGAAGTGGGCTGGTATTTATAGGCAGAAAAAATCTGGCCATTATAGGGACACGGCACCACTAAATTTAGTGGTACCGTGGTACCGTGCCAAACAAAAACGCTCATCTTTTTGTCTTTTCTGGTGAAAACTTATTTGGGGATGTTTGGAGCTAATTTTTTTTTTGGGGGGGGGGGGGGGGGGGGAGAATAGCTGTTATGTATTTTGAACTTATTTTTCTATTAAAACATTTCTTAATTATTCAAAAATAATTTGTAAAGTATATTTTTGAAAGAAATGTTTTGCCACATAAAAATGTGATGTCTAAAACACAAATTCACTTCTTTGATCATTTGTCAAGTTGTAAATTTGTTTGTGCATACCTAGAGTGATTTGCGTAGAAAAGAGAACTTTCGATTAAAAACTTGTTTACGTTAATTTTAACGTAACGTGTTTTCACATTTTGTCATCCTCAAAACGTGAAGTTATTGAAAGATATAAATAACGTTTTTAGAACATTATTTGCATCAACAAGATCAAACCATCACAAGCTTCAACAAAGCGTTGCAAGACTTGTTAGATTAGTCATAGTGTGAATTTGTTGTTTTTCACACATCATTGTTGTACCAAACAATCATATACCTCAGTAGTGATCGGTTAGTATTTTAGTCCTCAAAATACACAGAGTATCGGGAGTGGTTGTGCCCTTGTAAAAGAACTCAGTATTTAGCTTTGTATCGAAAAAAGTGTAAGCAACGTTTGTAAAGGTTTTCTCCACCGAGAAGGGAGCTTGTTTCTTAGTGAAGAAAAACTCTCGAGTTAGAGGCTCGAGGAGTGGAGTAGGGCAAGGAAGAGAGTCCTTGTAGACCGAACCACTATAAACATCCGTGTTGTGGTTTGATTGTTTCTTTCTCTACTTGCATGTTATATATTGTTTATTATTTGCATTACTTGAAATCACGTTAAGTATTCAAAGCAAAAGAATTTTAAAATGGTAAAACTATTCAACCCCCCTTCTAGTTTTCCACAATTGGCATCAGAGCTACGTTACTCAAGACTTTCAAAATATATTGTATTTTAAAACTTGAAACGATCCATGGATTTTGAAAATTTCAAAGAAGGGCAATCTATGCAAAGACCACCACTATTTGAACCAAATGGTTTTATATATTGGAAAAACCGCTTTGAAACTTATGTGAAGTCAGAAGACATAGATCTATGGTATATTATTATAGAGGGTGATCATAAACCTATAATAAAAGATATATCAAGTGGTCGGGATGAGGATACTTCACTTGCTCGTCACAGTAGTGAGCAAAAGAAGTTGATTGCCAAAAATAATGAGGCTAAGATGATGCTTTACAATGCTTTACCTAGGAAAGAATATGAAAGAGTCTTTATGTGTAAAACCGCTAAAGAAATTTGGCAATCTTTAATTATCACTCATCAAGGGAACTCACAAGTCAAGAATAACAAAATTGATCTTCTTGTTCAACAATATGAACAATTTGTTATCCCTGAAGATTATACCATTGATAGTGCATTTGTTAGGTTTAATACTATCATTACTTCTCTTAAAGCACTTGACGATTCTTTTTGTAGTAAGAACCTTATCAGGAAATTTCTTAGAGCACTCCATCCGAAGTGGAGAGCAAAGGTGACGGCCGTTGAAGAATCCAATGATCTTTCAAGCATGTCACTTGACGAGCTAATAGGAAATCTCAAAGTTCATGAGATGGTAATGGAAAAAGATTCGGAGATAGTTAAGGGCAAAAAGGAAAAAGTCAAATCCATTGCCTTAAAAGCTAGGGTAGATTCAAGTGATGATGAAGAGTCTAGTTCGGGTAGCGAAGATGAAGAATATGCCATGGCCGTAAGAGATTTCAAAAAGTTCTTTAAAAGACGAGGAAAGTTCGTAAGACAGCCTCGAGAAGAAAAGAAATTCTTCCAGAAAGACCGTGATGACAAGAAAGGAAAAGGAGAAAGAAAGTGTTTTAGATGCGGAGATACAAGTCATCTAATAGGAGAGTGTCCTAAGCCACCCAAGAACAAAACTCAAAGAGCTTTTGTAAGTGGGGCTTGGAGTGACAGTGAAGATGATGACGAAGAGCCTAAGAATGACGAAGTTGCTCTCATGGCTCATGACTCAGACGAGGTACATTTTGACTCATCGTATTCTTCTATTGATGATGACACCTTGCAAAAGGAATATAACAATCTCTGTGAACTTAGCCTAAAAATCATAAACAAAAATAATTTTTTGAAAACCAAAAAGGAATTTCTAGAAAACGAAGTTTATGAGTTGAAGGAAAAAGTTAAACGATTAGAAAAAGGTAAAGCTGTTGACGAAGTATGTGTTTCATGTCAAGAGCTTAGACTAGAATTAGAGAAGCTTAAATCACACAGGATGCACTTATCAAACAAAACTCTAAGTTCAAAAGGTTTGATAAAAATATCAGTTGTGTAGATGAGATAATGAAAATTCAAAAATTACCTCATGATAAAACTGGATTAGGCTTTATGAAACTAGGAGACTTAAGTAGTTTTAAGAAACAAGCCGTAAAAGTACAAGAAAGAGTTCCAACAGTTTCAGAAACCCACGGATCAGACGGAACCAAATCCTTGGTTCCGCCAGTAGTGGAGAAGGGATCTATAGGAACTGTTGCTGAACAGAAAGCTAGCACATCGGCTCATATAGCGTTCGTTAAAGTCACAAGGAAACCTAGTTCTAGCTCAACTATTAATAAACAAAAACCAGCTGTTACAATAGGAGTAGGACAAGCTAGAAATGAATTTAGAGCTAAAACTACTCAACAAAGACCTAGGACGACTATTCCCAAACGGCCCTTTCCAAAAAGTAACTACAACACAAAACCTCATTATCAAAATAGTTGAAACCCAAACTTTTCTAGGAATTATCAAAGTCCCAACTACATGCCATGGAACCCATATCCACCATTTCCATACATGAATCAAGTTAATGGGATGTTTAACCCAAATGGACCCATGAGATATTGGGGACCAAATGCTTGAGTTTTTCTATAACTTAGGTATGCTTGAAAGTCGGTTTGGAACCAGACGAGTGGATAAAGGATAACGGGTGTTCAAGGCACATGACGGGAAACAAGAGCCTTTTCTCAACCTATCAAGAATATGACGGAGGTAATGTTACTTTTGGTAGCAAGGTAAAAAGCAAAATTGTTAGAAAATGTACTATCTCTCATGACTCTCTCTCTCTCTCTATTGATGATGTTGCTCATGTTAATAACCTAGGATTTAACTTACTTAATATTAGCCAACTATGCCGTAAAAAGTATGACATCCTTTTCAGTGAAAACGGAAGTAAAATACTAAAAGATGGTATAACCATAGGTAAAGGTGTTTTGAAAAATAACGTATACATTATGAAAATAGATAAAACATCTAAAGAAAAACTTTGTCTCACCTCTCTAGACGACAACTCAACTCTTTGGCATAGACGCTTAGGCCACGCCAATATGAGACTCATCCAATATCTATCATCTAAGGAACTCGTTAGGAACCTACCCAAGTTGAAATATGACCAACAATTTTGTGATGCTTGCAAAATTGGGAAACAAGTTCATAATAGCCATAAGGCTAAAAATATGGTGTCTACATCTAGTTGTCTAGAACTATTGCATATGGATTTGTTTGGTACATCCGCTATACAAAGTTATGGAGGAAACTTCTACACTTTGGTCATAGTAAATGATTATTCAAGATACACTTGGACAAAAATTTTGAAAAGTAAAAATGAAGCTTTTGATAAATTTGAAATTCTTAGTAAGAAAATTCAAAATCAACTAGGAAGTAGCATTGTGTCAATTAGAACAGACCACGGTCGTGAATTTGATAATGAAACTCAATTTGGATCTTTTTGTGATGCTAATGGCATAACACATAACTTTTCAGCTCCGCGTACTCCTCAGTCAAACGGTGTAGTAGAACGTAAAAACACAACTCTCCAAGAAATGAGTAGAACAATGCTAAATGAACAAAACATACCACAGAAATTTTGGTGTAATGCCGTTGACACATCCACCTATATCCTAAATAGAGTTTTAATAAGACCATTTTTGAATAAAACTCCATATGAACTATATAGAGGCAAAAAGCCTACATTAGGATACTTTAGAGTTTTTGGAAGCAAGTGCTTCATTCTAAACACTAAGGATTATCTCACCAAATTTGACCCAAAGTCTTATGAAGGTGTATTCCTTGGATACTCGCAAAATAGTAAAGCCTATATCGTTTTGAACAAAGAAACCTTAAGAGTCGAGGAATCGTTGAACGTAACATTTGACGAAAGTCCACCTCCCTCTAAGACATCACCTTTGGTAGATGATGACTTAGTTGAAAGTCAAATGGTTGAAAACCAAGAGAATCTAGATAATGATAAGGAAGATGAACCTTTAAATAGAGAAATAGTCAATATCAAAGAATCTAAAAGTCATCCATTAGATAATGTCATAAGAGAAATCAATGAAAGAACCTTAAGATCAAAAGTCCAAAACCAAAGTAACTTCTTTTGTTTCATTTCAACCATTGAGCCCAAAAATATAAATGAGGCTATAAAAGATGAATCTTGGGTCATAGCAATGCAAGAAGAATTAAACCAATTTGTTAGAAATGATGTTTGGACATTGGTTCCTCAACCAAAATGTCAAACCATAATTGGAACAAAATGGGTCTTTGGAAATAAAATGGATGAAAATGGTGTAGTGTCAAGAAACAAAGCTAGGCTAGTAGCTCAAGGCTATAATCAACAAGAAGGTATTGACTGCAACGAAACATTTGCTCCGGTTGCTAGGCTCGAGTCAATTAGAATATTACTTGCATATGCATGTGCACATGACTTTAAACTTTTTCAAATGGATGTCAAAAGTGCATTTCTTAATGGTTTTATTAATGAGGAAGTGTATGTCGCACAACCTCCCGGCTTTGCCGACTTTGAAAAAACAAATCATGTCTACAAACTTAAAAAGCTTTATACGGACTTAAGGAAGCACCAAAAGCATGGTATGATCGACTTAAGACATTCCTAGTTGAACATAAGTATACCATGGGACTAGTAGACAACACTCTTTTCACTAAGAAAAAGGGATCACATATTATCATAGTTCAAATATATGTGGATGACATCATATTCGGATCAACTTGTCAAGAGTTATACGACGATTTCTCAAAAATCATGCATGACGAGTTTGAAATGAGTATGATGGGAGAACTAAACTTTTTCTTAGGATTTCAAATAAAACAATTAGAAGATGGGATATTCTTCAACCAATCTAAGTACATCAAAGATATGCTTAAGAAATTTGATCTTGAAGACTCCAAACCTATGAAAACACCTATGTCCTCAGAAACTAAACTCACCAAGGATGAAGAAGGTGATTCCGTAGATAGCACTAAATATAGTGGAATGATTGGTAGTCTACTCTATCTCACGGCTAGTAGACCCGACATTATGTTTAGTGTTTGGCTATGTGCTCGCTTTCAAGAAGATCCTAAAACATCCCATCTTGAAGCCGTAAAATGAATATTTAGATACATTAAAGGTACTACACACTTAGGATTATGGTATCCCAAAGGAACGGGAATTGAAACCATAGTGTATGCCGACTCGGACCATGCCGATGACTATGTTGATAGAAAAAGTACAAGTGGTATTTGTACTTTTGTTGGGCATTGTCTTACCACATGGTTCTCAAAGAAACAAACGGCTCTATCAATCTCAACAACCGAAGCCGAGTACGTGTCAGCAGGAAAAGCATGTCAACAAGCACTTTGGATGAAACAAGCTCTCGTCGACTTTGGGATTCAACTCAACGACATCCCTATCCTTTGCGACAACAAAGGAGCTATCGACCTTAGTAAGAATCCAGTTCAACATGCTCGAACCAAACACATAGAAATTCATCATCACTTTCTACGCGACAATGTTCAAAAAGGAAACATCTCAATCGAGAAAGTATCCTCAGAAGACAACATTGCTGATATCCTAACAAAACCTCTTAAGAGAGAACCATTTAACCTTCTTAGACTTGGTTTAGGATTGATGGAACCAAATGTGTAGTTAAAACTTTAGCTCAAACCTTAGATTAACCAAACACGACAAAAATAACCAAAAACCGAAACAGTCTCGCGGAACCCTTCGACAACAAAGACGGAACCAAATATTTGGTCCCGCCCCATCCGTGGGTTCCTGGTTAGTTTTTAAATATATTAAACAAACACTCCTTTTCTCATTCCCACAACACACAAGAAACTCAAACTCGCCCCATAGCACACTATTCTCAGAATTTAGGTCATCTCCTTCAACAAATTTGTGCTCTAATTCACACTATAAGTATCCCAACTATATTTACACTCCTGATCTGAGTCTAGGATTTCTATTTCTTGCACAAAACCAAAACTTGGGGATTATGCATCTTTTTGATAAATCATGAAGTACATTTGCTAAATTGCATAACTAATCATGTTTCCCTTAGTTAGGAATTGCATATTAAGATATTATCATAATTCACTAAAAACCCCATGTCAATTTTTTTGTGAAAAACTTCTCACTATTATGAAAAATGATTTTTCACATTGTTTATACAAATAAAAACATTATGTTTAAAACATCATTTGCATAATGTCTCTTGAATGCTAAAGGAAATACATAACTAATATGTATTTTCGGGTACATTCAATCGAAGCTACATTGAATTAAGAGCCTTTGGGTTATCTCTCGTTTGTTATAAAATTTGCTAAATGAAATTTTCATGCATTAAAAAGAGTCGAGATAACCGCACCTCCACATTGTCCCCATATAGGCACACACTAGAACATTACATCTAAACTCTCGTTAGTTTTAACTAAACTATGTAATTTTTTTATCTAGGATAAATCATGCCTCCCGCGACCTTCTACGATCACAAGGATACCCTAAACTACCTTCCAAAACACCATAAGACTAAGGGACTTACACCTTCACAAGTAAAAATCTTTAAGGCCTTAGAGAAATGATACGTCCACGAGGGTAGAACCATTGACCCTTCCTTTCTAGAAGGAACCAACATTCGCCAAGAACTAGCTCCCATTAACTTTGATTGTCTCTTGGACATCAATGAACCAATATGTCCTAGATTTGTGTTAGAATTTTATGCTAGTGTTGTCTTTAGCACCAACGACTATGGTCTCATCTCTATTCAATTCAAAGTCAATCAAACCGACTTCAACATACCCTTAAACCAATTTGTGGAAGTCCTTGGGATTCCGTGTGAAGGTATTTGCCTTTACTCGGATAAATGGTCTTTCTCAATCCTCGATTCTATTGTTGATCGTATGCCTCCATACGACACTCCTTTTACCCCAAAAGAGATAATCTGAGATCATCTCTTCCTTCCTAGAACTTCCAACACTAGAACCACCTGACAAGGAAATGAAGTCAACTGAGACCCGTTTGGCATGGAGCTAAATGAACTTAGGCCACAATTCAAGAAATGGGAAGAAATTTTTAGAGCCAATGTCTTAAGCACCATAGGGAATCGAGACCATATCAATGCTTGCCTATGCTACATGCTTTATTGCTTGTCAACTCATCAACCCTTCAACCTTGCCTACTATGTCACCAAAAGGATGGCGTACATACCAATGTTAGGAACCACCGCTCTTCCATATGGGATGCTTCTCACCCGTCTTTTTAGAGCTTTTGCACCTATCCCTCCAAATGCTAGATGTTTTTGCCCCGACTACTCCCTCATTCCCCACACATTTGTACCCTTGAGTGATAAGAGAGTAGCCAAAACACAAGGAAAACGTCCTCATCTACCTACCTCTTCATCATCATCATCTATGAGCGAGGATGATGGACTCCCAAATTCTAGGCTTCCACCTCTAGAATATATGCAACAACTTCCAAGTATTGAACAACAAACGGAAGAGTTCAAGCAAACGAGAGGGATGTTCAAGTGCATCGGGCGTTTCCTAACGAAGATCAACAAGAAACTTGATAGGAAATGAGAGGTTCATGAGCGTTTGGTACAATTGTTTTTAACAATGATGTGATGTATTTTTTTTTTTTGATTGTAGGATAATAACGTGTCGTTAAACAACTTTGTGAACTAATGTTGTCATGCAGGGAGATAACATTGTGATGTTATCAAATTTCTACTCTTAAGCCACTGTTTGGCATAACTTCTATTATTAGCAATATCATTAGCCCCGGTTTGATCTATATGCTTACATGTGTTAATACATGTTTTTTTTGTTATTGTTCAATCACAACTAATTAATTACACATGTTTTAGGAAAATTTACGGGATTTGAAGAGGTTTCAGGCTTTCAAAATACCCCTCTGTTTACTTTTTCTGCTCGGCGGATTGGGCGGAACCAAAAATTTGGTTCCATCCGTCCAAATTTTTGGTGCCGCCAAAAATACCTGACGGATCAGGCAGAACCAAATTATGGGTTCCGTCTGTATAGTCGTTTGGTTTCGCCGTATAACAGCTATATTTTTAAATTTTCGATTAATCCCGCACTCTAGTTCACTCATTCTTGTCATTAGGATAGTTTTATTGATAATACCTCATATTAGGATCATCTTAGATCACTTAGAACAATTGGAAAAACATTTCCCACCAAAACTTGAAATTTAAAAAATCCACTCAAGTTACCTTTCTCCAACAAGCAAGGATCCCTCAAAATGGTTCCTTGCCATCCATGGATCAATCACATCATTAGATTTCCCACTCACCACTATGCATTAACTGCATATCTTCTTCATCTCACTCAACTCAATCTCATTGGATTGACTTTGATGATTTGATATGCTTCTCTTCTACTTCCAAATTATTAGAAACCACTATCTTTATATGGTTTAACATCAAATCCAAACACACTCTTCCATAAATCTTGGAGTCTATAAATAGGAACCTTTAGGATGAGCATTTCTCACACCTTCACAACCATTTCTAGTAGCATTTCTGCATCTCTCAACCATTCTCTCCACAATGACAAAGTCAAACAACTCCTCAACAAGACCTCACAGAAGAACTGCTAGGATGAGTGTCAGACCATGTTGCTTTGTAAATCTCAACTCCTCATCCTCAGACTCATCACCACTAAACATCTCATCCCCAATCGATAATGAGAACTTCCTCACCTTGTCAACTCCAACACCTCCACATATCATCATCACTACTCCACCACCTACCAAAACACCAGTGGCCACCACACCACCTCCCGCACCATCTCAGATACAAAAATCACCATCACCTGCTAGATCCCCTAAACTTCAACCTATAGAGTTGTTTACCACACCACCCACCTCTCCACACCCCTACTTAGAAACCTTCGAAGACCTACCTCCAAGATCCACCAATCCACCACCAATGCCTTTTGAGGTTGAACCTTCACAACAAGAACCACTACTCTTCCACCCTACTTATTGGGACATCCATGGACCTCTCTACCGTGATCAAGCTCCACCTCAACAACCTCAACCTCAACCTTTTTCACCAACCTCCACACTCCAAGGCATTGACGAGTCAATATGGATTAACCATCCACAAACTCAAGGTGAAATAATTGAGGAACTTGACCGTCTCTATGTCTTTTCAAACATGGTGGATTCCCACCTAAATGAAGCAATGGATCTACAATCCACATTGCTTGCATCCATCATGTCTCCACCAAACCCCAACCAACAATCAACCTATGCTCCACCTCCACCTCCTCCACCACAATCAACAATCAACGAACCAAACCAACCACCCAACTTCCCTCGCCATGGTTGCCCCATGTGTGAGCGAACCGCTCATCTCACTCAAAGAACCAACATTTTGGTTTATGAGCTACAAAATGAGATGAGGTTCATCTTGAACCATATCCTTGAGTGCCTCAACGCTTGATTGTACATAAGACACAGGTTACAACTCTTGAGTCTAAATGCACTGGTCTTGAGGCTGAGAGGGCTAGATTGGTGGAAAAGGAGGTCAAGCTTTGCCAAGAGATGGATGGGTTAAAACTCGAGTGCGAGAGCTTAAAGGAGGATAGGGCTGAGGTGGTGTCGAAGGTTGTCCCTTATGTTGCTATGGAGTTGTACCATAGTGATGAGGCGGGAGCTGTTGTTGGAAAGTTTGTGAACGCAGCCATATTCTACGGTAAATGCACAACTCTGGAGGAAATTGCCGAAACCAAGAAACCAGTGGTATTGTCAGAAGTGCCTTATTACCGTCCAAATTCTGAGCAAGAATATAATGATGC
This sequence comes from Artemisia tridentata subsp. tridentata, assembly GCA_021014915.2. Taxonomy (NCBI): domain Eukaryota; kingdom Viridiplantae; phylum Streptophyta; class Magnoliopsida; order Asterales; family Asteraceae; genus Artemisia; species Artemisia tridentata. The sequence continues at coordinate 318,576,857 of CP139508.1, read as the reverse complement.
TGGCAATGCGTACGCTATAGCAGAGTACCCATTCCTTGCCGAAACAACCAAAGACCCCTCAGCCCTAATTGAAGATTTCCTATCCAAGAAGCCAAAGAAAATACAGCCTCCCTCTCCAACTAAATGAACCCCATATGTGAAGCCTCCGTCTCCATCTCACCAAGAGGATCCAAATTCCTCGAAGAATGTTTGAAGGTTGCCATGTTGGCAATAATTTGGTCTTTAAGGGTTGCATGTACCCTGTTAAACAATTTCTGATGATGCTTTGTTAGGCCTGTGCCTATCTCTTAGAACAATTTATCTTTTGTGTTTCTGGGCTTTGACCCAGACTTTAGACAATTTGCTTTGATGCTTCAATGTTGGCTATGACTATGTGTAGCCTTATGAATGCCAAGGGATTAAATCCCGCTTTTGAAATCATGCTTATCTTCTCTTACGCTTATGCATAAACGTAAATATACAACCTAAGGTTATGACCTTATTGTGTGTATTTTGGACCAAGATTTTCGGCAATCGTATAATTTGACTGCGACAGAGGGTCGCGACCCACTCTGTCTTTATCCTTAAGTTAATGTGAATTGTAATGGATGTTATTTTCATACAAGACATGTGTCTTGCTTCATCCTTCGACATTGAAACTTGCAAAGTACTTGGCTGAACAAATCTTTGTTGTAAATAACGAAACAAGAGATTTTTGAGGGAAATGCGTTGTATCATTAAGTGGGTAGGGAGGATTACATCATTTTAAGAAATGAACACTAAGACACCTACCATTAATGCTTCTTTCCCAGGTGAGAAGAATGCGTTACATGAAATTTAAAAAACAAGCTAAGTGCTTTAAAAAGAGTAAGTCTTATATGTAAAACTTACGAAAGTTAGTATCATTTCCAGTCTTGTCCATGAGATTTCTTGTCCTGCGCTTCGAGCTTGTATGCTTTGTTGTCGTAGCCTTCCGATCTGACATTGGCTCCTTCGAATGTGGGCCTCGGCTTTGCTTGTGCTGTTTTATTCGAAACATATTCCTATATGCCCGCAGGACTTGGGGTAGTTCATTTACCCACTCATGTTGGTATTGTCCTAACCCTACTTCAATTTCAATGACAATATCCTTGTCAACACAAGTAAACATTTGCTTTATGTTTAGGTCTTCGCAGAAAGATGGGAATACCCCTTCGGTAAATTGCTTCCCTTTGTAGGAGGTGACGATATGTGGGACTCTAAATCGGCCAATTATGTGTTTCCACGCAAACTTTTCCACATGCTTTCCTGCTGTTGATGCCAAAGGTTTGGCTTCGACCCATTTGGTGAAGTAGTCTACGGCTATTACCAAGAATTGTACCCCTCCGGGAGATACTGCTAGAGGTCCGATTATGTCGAATCCCCATTGTCCGAAAGGCCTTGCTGATGTGATAGGAGTCACGTCATGCTCTAATGGCCTTGGAACCTTTGTGTGTGTGTGACATGCATCACACATTTGTGGTATTTTAGTTGCGTCCTCCAGCATTGATGGCCAATAATATCCCAACTTCGTTATTTTCAAGGCAATGAACTGAGGATCCACGTGCATTCCACAAAATCCTTCATGAACATTATAGATGATGTTCGCAGCCTGCTTTAGTCCTACGCAACGAAGCCATGGAGATAAGAAAGATCTTCTGTAGAGATTGTCCCTAATAAGTCTATATTGAGGGGCTTTGACCCTGACTTTTTGAGCAAGCTTAGGATCTTCCGGTAGGATACCACTGATCAAATACTCCCTAATTGGAGTCATCCAATTAGTGCCTTCTTCGGGTATGATGTCAGACACTTCGTCTCGTTTGATTGACCTGTCAACCAATACTTCTACTAAAACCTCCTTTGTTAGGTGAGCAAATGCCATCGCAGCTAACTTGCTTAAGGCATATGCTTTCTTGTTTTTATTTCTGCGAACATGTGCTATATCATAGGACTCGAACCCTAGGAGGAGTTCTTTGGGTTTCTCCAAATATTGTTTGATGGTGGGCTGCCTTGCTTCGTAGGAGCCCTTGATCTGGTTAGCGAATAGCTGTGAGTCCACAAAAATGGAGAGGTTTCGAACCTCCATGTCCTTTGCAAGTCGAAGACCGGCTAACAAAGCTTCGTACTCAGCTTCATTGTTGGTGGCTTCGAACTCACAACATAATGCATAAGCATACTCCTTCCCTTCCGGACTGACCAGCATTAGACCTGCTCCCGAACCATCGGAGCTTGAGGCTCCGTCTGTGTACAATTTCTACCCCTCCTTCGTCTTTTGGGGCTTCTCCTTAGAGATTTCTTTGTCTTGACTAGGTTCGGAAGGTGTTTCAGCAAGAAAATCAGCGAGTATTTGACCTTTTATAGAGTTTCGACCCTTGTATTCTATCTCATGCTCTCCCAATTCGATGGCCTATTTGGCTACCCTACCTAATTTCTCAGGCTTCGATAGTATCTGCTTGATTGGCTTGTCAGTCAATACCGTGATGGGATGAGCTTGAAAGTACCTTCGAAGGCGTCTTGCAGCATAAACCAAGGCTAGGATTAGCTTCTCCAACTCCGGATAGTTTAATTCAGCCCCTTGCAGAACCCTGCTAACGAAGTAGATTGGGACTTGTTTCTTCTCCCTTTCGGCTAAGAGCACCGCACTGATGCTTTCGAAGGATGCCGCAATGTACATGAATAACACTTCGCCTTTGATTGGGGCTGTGAGTGTTGGCAAGATTTCCATGAACTCTTTTAATTTTCCGAAGGCGACTTCCGCCTCACCCCTTGAGTGTTTTGAAAAATGGTAGAGACCGATCTGCGCCCTTTGATAGGAACCTGCTGAGTGCTGCGAGCTTCCCATTTAGGCTTTGTACCTCTTTTAGTGACTTTGGAGCTTGTAAATCAGTGATGGCTTTGACCTTCGAAGGATTAGCCTTAATCCCTTGTTTGGTAATCAGATGTCCCAAGAATTTTCCTTCTTCCACGCCAAAGGAGCACTTCTTTGGGTTAAGTTTCATGTTGATTGCCCTTAACTGATCGAAGGTTTCTTGAATGTCGGAGAGTAGGTCTTCTTCAGTCCTACTTTTTATTACCATGTCATCAACGTAAGCTTCTAAGTTCCTCCCTATTTGCTTGTGGAAAGCGTTGTCTACCAATCGTTGATAAGTTGCCCCTGCGTTCTTTAGACCGAAGGGCATTTTCCTGTAGCAATAGACACCCTTTCCTGTGTAGAAGGCTGTCTTCTCCTCATCTTCCTTCGCCATCTGTATCTGGTGATACCCTTTGTAGGCATCTAAAAAGCATTTCAAATGGAACCCCGAGAGGGATTCAACCTTCCAATCAATTTCTGGCAGAGGGTAGCAGTCCTTCGGGCAGGCTTTGTTGATGTCGGTGAAGTCGACACACATACGCCACCCTCCGTCACTCTTCTTTACCATGACTGGATTGGCTACCCAGGTTTGGTATTTCACTTCTATGAGAATTCTCGCTTGTACAAGTTCGTCCACCTCTTTGCAAGCAGCTGCATTCCTTTCAGGTGCCAGGCTTCGTCGCTTCTGCTTAATTAGTTCAATGTGTTTGAACTCATTAAGCGTTTGTTCTGTGCCGAAGGGCTTGTCATCGATCATAAGAGTCCGAGGAACACCTGTCATGTCTGAGTACGTCCATGCGAAAACATCTTTGTTGGCTTTGAGTAGCTTCTCCAAGTCTGCCTTGAAGTTGGCAGGGAGTTGTTTTCCGATTACCACCGTTTGCTCTGGATAGAGCTCATTCACCACAATACGTTCTTCGGCGTCCGTACAACTTATAATGGCCTTCGGAGGCTCTTCGGGACTTTCTTTGATCTTTTTGCCCATATCCCTGGTCTTCCCCTGATTGTAACTAGAGAATACGGTTCCTATCCCATAAGGTGTATGGAATTTTACTGCTGCATGTATGGTGGAGACTACGATACCCATCTTTTGGATGGCGGTCCATCCTATTAACAAATTGTAGGGAGATTTGGACCATACGATAGCAAATGTGAGAGTTTATGTCCTTACGAGCTTGCCTTCTCCAATTGTTATGTCTAATGACACTTCTCCCAGAGGCCACGAATGTTCGCCGGAGAATCCTACCAAAGGTATCTTCGAGTCAACCCGCTGCGACCTGATCGAAGGCTTGAGCTTAAGAAAACAATGCTCATATATGATCTCACAGGAGCTTCCGCAGTCCATGTAGGCTCTGTTAACTTCTCTGTTGAAAACTAGGACTTTGATGACCACTGGATCATTCGAAAGGACTTGGCCTGCAAGAGGAGGAAATGTTACCTCTCCTACTTCGTTACCCTCCTGCTCCGTTACCTTTCTTTTCAAGCTGGTTTCGCCCCAACGAACCATGAGTATTGGGGCTTCGAGAGGAGTAGTATCATTAGCCAACTGAGTGTCAGACATCCTTTCTTTTCACTTCTTTATACCCTTCACCAGATGTGCCAATTTCCCAGACTTTACAGCTTCTTCTATCTGTTTCTTTAGCTCCTTGCAACTGTTCGTATCATGGCCATAATCTTCATGAAAGTGACAATACTTGCTGGTATCCCTGTTTTTTCCCTTACTTGTCATACGAGGGGGTGCTTCGAAAGTCTTAGCAGCCCTCTCCGTTGCAAGTATTTCCTTCGGAGACTTAATTAAGCTTCCTAGCAAGCCATGATTAGGGCCTTTGTACGGAGAGAACCTGTCTTTGTTTTTGTTTTTGTTTTTGTTCTTTGACCCTTCCCACACAGAATGCTTTGAGAACTTGTTGTTGCTGTCTCTGTCGATCGGAGCCCCATTAGTAGATACCTCTTTCGCCTCAATCTAAGTATACGTCTTTTCCATTAACCCCTTATAAGTTGTCGGAAGGTCAGTGGATAAGAACTCCACCAAGCTCCGATTTCGAAGACCATGTACGAAACCCGAAATGCGCTGATCTTCATGAAGACCCAAAATCTGCAAAGTTTCATCGGTGTACCTAGTAACGAAGGCCCTTGTGCTTTCGTTTTCCTTTTGCTTAATGTTGTGGACCGTTAGATGAGTCCTTGTAAACTTCTTTTGCTGACTGAAGTGTGATCGGAACTTAGCCTTGAGATCATCAAGATTGACAATGCTGCCAGGCTTTTGCCCATTCCACCAAATACGGGCAGAATCCCGCAGGGTATGTGACAGGCCACAGGCATAACCCACTTTTGCATCTTAATAGCCCCTTCGAACAAATGTAAGAAATTGTCCGGATCCCCCTTCCCATCATAAGTCCCAATATGTGAAGGCATTTTCAACCCATCAGGCAATGGGTAATCTTCTATCCACCTAACGAAGGGCGTAGCCGAACCCATAGGGTCCGAGTATAGACAATTATAGGGCGGTGCATACATAGGAACAATATGATATGGAGTATGGTTTGGGGGTACTCCCACAGGAGCTTGGCTAGGGTAGGACTGATAAGGTGTGTTTATGCCGAACGGATAACCATTTCCCATGGTGTACGGAGGGTATACCGTAGGATGGCCAAAGGGTATGCTCCCATAAGGTTGAGGGAGACTAGGGTTGCTAGGCTGCCCATTTACTGGAGGATAAAAACCTTGAGGATAAGACTGAGTTTGGAACGAGGGGTACATACCATTGGGAGGAAGATTTCCTCCCATATTAATTGTAGGCGGATTGCCTTCTACGCCTGATGCGTGAGAAGGCTGCAACGGAACCCCTGCTTCGGTCCTTCCAAGATGAGCTGCTAACAATGGAGGCAAATTCACCGCCGTCTCTTCCCTTCGTTGGCTCCTCCCGTTGGAGCCTTCGGTAACCGCCCCTTCTCTCCTTGTCGGAGCCCTCTCCGGGACTCCTTCAAACCCAACGGACCTTCTACTTAGCCTTCGACCCACTGGTGACCCAATCCTTAGGGCCGAGGGTGTTGTTCCCTGGGCCGGAGGCCTAGGCTCCATTTCTATTTCTTCATCATACTCGTCACTTGAGTATTCCAATTTCCTTCGCATCTCAGCATTCCTAACTTGCCTTTTGCGAGCCCTTAAGAGGGATTCCAACGCTTCGTGATAGGCTTCGACGAAGGCTGGGCTAATGATAGGCTCCGGATTGGCTGACGTCGAAGCATGATGGTTGAGTGTTATTTCTGGGTGAGAACGTGTTGTGAACGTGGAAGCGGTTATTGGGGGAAAGTTGTTGGAGTCGTTGACTGGGATTGGCGCCAAGGTCGAGAAACCCAGTGGGGAAGTATCTTCTCTCCCTTGATCCATGCCGGATATATAGTGAAAGTAATTGGTTGGTTATAAGCTTGGAAATAACGAGACCAATTGTAGCGGTCCCACGGATGGAGCCACTGATTGTACAATAAATTGCACTACCAGGCCTTCGATGATGATCAAAGGATTTACGGGGTGTTGAGGTTGCGCCAAGCTTGTCTTAACCTGAAATAAGAAATACCAAAACACTACGTTAAGTGATTGCGCAGGGGTTGGACCCTGCGAACCACCTCCGGCGTGCGAGTAAGTATGTGATATGGTAAGTTTGTAGTAAGTTGAGAGAGTTAAGTAGGCATTACCATGGTTATGGCCCGTCTAAGCTATTTATAGGGGAGAAATAGGCCTTAGAGGGCGGTTGCACTTGATTCGGAGATCATGGGGGCGTCCCATGAAATGTGATAACCGCTAGGGCTTTGTAGCCCACGATCTCTACTTTGGTGGGAAAGCCTAAAGGAAGAGGAGACGTGGGTATGACCAGGTCAAGGTAGCTCTTCGTTGTAGTTCCTTCGTAGGAGATACCCCAAAGGGCTTAAGGCTTCGATTGGCAGATTCCCACATGGGTAACCACTTCATAGATGAATGGTTTTACGCCAATGAAATGTGTTAGGAGATTAACCTGGGCCTCCAAATAGAGGGCTTCACACAGGCTCGAAGGGGAGTCCTTCGACCCGTTCGGAGGGTACATCATCAACGCTCTTTCACACCCACCGCAATAGATGCTCACACTAGGAGCCTTTTATCTTAGGATTTTTCTTTTCTTTTCTTTTATATGATTTTTATTTTAGGACTCTTTTTCCTTCTAAGTTATTTTCCATTTATTTCCTTTGTAACATCTCCATTTGTGACTTTTGTCACAAATAATTTTCAAATGAAAGATGTTTGTTGATGTTTGTGTGTTGATTATGATCACTTATTGTGCATTATATGGTTGGTTTAAACTACTTATCAACTAACCTTTGTTTTGTAGGCTCATTATTCATGCATCATTATACTTGGTTGGTTTGAACTATTTACAGCTAACCTTTATTTTATAGCATTCTTCATCCTTGCATCATATATTTTGGCACCCTAACAAGGGGGAGTATTGACAAAGGGAGAGTTAATCAAGCACTAACCTTTGTTTTTGTAGCTTTTTTCATTCATGCATCATATACTTGGCACTCCAACTAGGGGGAGTATTGTCCAAGGGGGACCTAATCAAGCACTCAAAATCCATGCATCATTATACTTGGCACTCCAATTAGGAGGAGTAATGACCAAGGGCCTTGCACTACATTCCGCTATGCATTTCTTCTTTTTGTTTCGACAAAAAAGGGGAGATAATATTAAACTCATACATTAAATATTTTATACAATTTAAAATGCCTAAATTGATTTTAAAAATTGCATAAAACTAGTTTAATCTATATTTTTAAAAGACTTGCGCTCTATTTATTTCATTGCTTAAAAATAAACTTTATGTTTTGTCCTCAACAAAAAGGGGGATATTGGTAATACAAATATCGTCTAAAAAAATGTTATTTATATTTTACGATCTTTGCTATATTTTGTTAATGACAATTATAAATTTTATTTTTAGTAAAGCATAAATATAGTTAAGTCTTTTACATTTATAGTCACAAGCTTTTCATAAACTCATAACATCATCTACATACTACATATATGATCACTAGTATATACATGTCGCATTCATATACATTTACTTGTTACATACATATTCATTTACAAGTTACATACATTTACATTTTAATTCTAAATTTGGAAATTATATAATGACATCATGGCATGCATCACTTTTGTAACACCCCAACCCGACAAGGGCAAAGGTGTCACAGATACGGATTCTTATCAGAACAAACACAAGCATATGACATAAATAATACAATAGGATTCCAAGGGTTACAAACAAAAATCTGAAAGTTCAAGGTTTCAAACGAGATATGCAATAATCACTAAGTCTGAATATAACTTTTCAAATCGTCTCTAATCCAAATTAGCTAGCAAGGTCTTCTCTAATAACAACCCAGCTTTCAACTAAAACCTGCCGTACACGAAAGAAAACGTACGGCTGAGCTTACAAAGCCCAGTGAGCAGATACATAATAAACGGAAACGAAAGCAAAAGCAATGAAAGTAAAAGGAAAAGCACAGACATAGTATAAGAAATAGATAAATCAAGGTACAGAGAGAGAGTAAAGGTTTAGGACAGTAATCCACCACGAGCCCAGAACATATCATATCAAATAAGCCTGCATAATCTAGAGGGGATACCTCTTAGTAACCAGATAATATGAGGGGTGACCTCATGTATCAAACAGATATATATGGAGTGATCAGCCCCCAGAACATGAAAGACGTGGATTGCACCCACCGTCAGTCACCAGAAATCAGATCATATCATATCATATCATAACAGAACAAATCTAGGATGCATCCATACGCCCCCAAAACAGAAATATCGGCCATAATCATATAGTGTGCACATATCAGAACAGAACAGGGACGGTGTGGTTAATCACTCTGACCACACAAGAGTCATGCCAGTGGTGCATCACAGACACGGCCATGTTACCTTCATGGCTAGGGAACACATTTTGGCTTGGGTATCAAACTGGGAGTCAAAGGTCAAAGGTCAAAGGTCAAAGGTTCATATCATAATCAGAGTGTCATATCAGAAGGTTCAATATCAGAAGGTTCATATCAGAAGATCAAATATCCCAGGTCAATATCCAAAAGGGTCAAAGTATCAGATGGTCAAATCTTCAAAAGGTTCAATATCAAAAGTACTTTTCAAAAGGTTTTCTCTTAAGGTTCATTTAAAACAATCTTTCAAAATAGTTTTCATAAATGGTCTTTCAAATAGTTTTCATAAAACGAACTTCAAAATAGTTTTCTTAAAGTCAATATATCATGTTTGAAAAACCCTTTCAAAATACTTTACTTAAAACATTTCCATCTCATATCAAAAAGGTCTTCATATCATAGGTCCAAAATCAGAGATCAAAGGTCGAAGCAAAGGTGTCATAGCAAAGGATCGTAACAGAGTATCAAATCAGAGATTTAACAGATCAGAAAAGAATCATAGGAAACCTTACAGAGAAGGTCAGAATATCTGTACCTTATTCTAGAAGCAACCACAAATCAGGAATGGATGACACATAGTGGATCAGGACCTCTCTTTCTTCACACCTAGAGGGGTAGACAAGAATTACAAACCCTTCCTTTTTAAGTAACTTTCCATTTTAGCTTTTAGATTCATCAAGTTACTCTTTTAGTCCTTTAGGTTTCATAATTTACACTTTATACCCCTTTAGTTTCAAAAGTTACACTTTAACCCTTCAATTGTTCGTAGATACACTTTAGACCCTTAATTTATCAAAGTTTCACAATGGTCACTCATTTTATCATATTATAAGAATGTATCCTCAATTTTACAGAATTTACACAATAGGTCCCTCTAGTTTTCAAAGTTACATATTTAGTCCCTTATTTTACAATTTCAACTTTATATTATTAATAATTACATATTAACCCATTAAATCACCAAATTTACACATAACCCCCTGAATAGATTATATTACTCAAAACAGCCCCAAGTTTCCAGAAATTACAAGTTTAGTCCCTCCATTTAATTATTTTATAATTCGTACCTTAATTAAACCCTAGAAACATTTTAATCCTTTAAAATACAAAAATGACACTAGACCCCCTCTTTTTATATTTTATACAGTAGGTACATGTTCCAAAATAAGTTCTAAAAATAACCCTTGAGTTTTAAAAGTTACAAAACTCACCCAAAACAATTTAAACCAATCGCATAACACTTTAATTAGCCAAAACCCTAACCCTAAAAATACAAATCATTCACCAATCATTAGATCCTCATTAATCATCATTTAATCACTCAAAAACAGCCCCAAAAGTATAATCCCTAAATCGATTTACATTTTATTTCTTTTTCTTCTTTATTTTCTTTAAATCGGTAAACCAAATAAATCCACAAATAATTCGATTAGGCCCCAATAATTCGAAGTAACATTTTTCCCAGATTTTTATGATCATGTAGAGTCCAAATAAAATAAATAAGGAGCCTCAAAAATTCGGATTGAATTATTTATGTTTTATACATGTTTTTAAGATTTAATTCACAAATATTATAATAAGCATGCATGGATCGACTTATACATTTTATTTGATGTTCTTAACATATATAGGGTCTGAGAAAAATACCAAATCCAGATTTGAACGTGTGGAATGAGGTGTACGAATTCTTTTGTACGCGATTAGCCAAAACGGGTCAAAAATCACCACGACTTCAAAAACGATCTAAAAATTATGAAACCAATTTTCACAGGTCACATATGATGTGAGGAACACAAGAAAAATAAGAAACGAATTTTTAGGAGGTCGCAAGAATTAATTCGATCATTACCTTATTTTGTTCTAGCGACAAAGAAATAATTCACCATGATCGGACCAAGCTTCAAATAATTCGAATGGTATTTTTCCTAGCTCCTTTGGATGATGATCAATCACAGAAAAATGGTCTAGGGATTTTAGGGTGTCGATTGGAGGCTATGTGAATTTCTTGTGTGTGTTTATTCTAATCGGTATTAGGGTTAGGAAAAGAAGTGATAAGGGTTGATTTAAAAATAGCTAAACCGAGTCAAGGGGGGGAAAGGATGACCAGGAATTAAATAAAATTGATTGGCCATGATGATGATTTATTATTTCCTTATTTACACATTTTTAATTCATTTTAAATACATAATATTATCTTATAAATTCATTCGGCCAACTAGGGGCATTTTGGTAATTTTGTAGCTTGTATAAATGTTAAATAGAATTGTTAAAATTATTTGGGATTCATAACTTATGCATTGCCAGAAGTTTGGGATTTATTTGATACTTTATAAACTCTTAAATAAATTTTTAACTTGCGGGGGCATTTTGGTCATTTTTCATGTTTTCAGATTTTAGGGTTTTACAACTCTTCCCCACTAACAAAAAAATTTCGTCCTCGAAATTTGCAGGGACATAGAAGAGCGAACATGACAGAAACGAGACAGAACATGCCGGATCAGGTAAGCGTTACTTGCAGCAGATTTGGAATAGTTTAGCAGAATGGATCTTAACGTAAGATGACGGAGATAAACGGATGGAGTAAATTCTCTTAAGGTAGAGCAAAATGAAGTACATACTTGGTGTCTTCCATCGGATCATGATCATAAAATACTCAAAACAACTCAAGCCAAAATCTCAGAATTCAACTTGGAAAGGAATTATTAGATCAAAATCCAAAATATTCGTACGAAAATCAAGAGAAAGTCAATGTGTCATAAACGGAAAGGAAACATGCGTATCAAATCATTCAAACAAACAGAAGGAAACAAATCATACAGGCGATCTCTTCAGGCTGAGGCAGGAGTCGCATCGGCAGGGTCCTTCTTGTCATCCTCGAGGTTGTCCACGTTGCGGGGCTGGATTCGTACCACTCCATCCTCCTCAATGAAATTGGGGCACTTGCCTGCGTACCGAATGGCCGCTCCATCTTTGTAGATCACCTGGGTGGAGTACTCTAGCACTTCTGCTCCATCTTTGTTCACTATGGTCAGCTCCTCCTCGATATAACACGGCCATATACTAGCAGGAATTAACTTCCTCCTTGCCGTTCTCCATATCTTCCCAATCTTCCTGCTGCCGGTAGGATAAACGATGGTCCATCGTTGCTTTTTCCGTGCGGAGTACTCTCGAGCGCGCGTGGACACCATCTACACGATTAGCAGAACGATCAGAAGGAATATATTGATGACAAAATAGAATACGAAAGGTGTCGACATGAGCAAGTAGGATAACAGAAGCAACGGAAGAGAGTGCGCGGACGGAAACCTAATGTCTACCCAGATCCTCACAGGTCAAATGGCCTAAGCCGAATGTTTTCGGGTGCCTGTACTCTCTGATACCATAATTGTAACACCCCAACCCGACAAGGGCAAAGGTGTCACAGATACGGATTCTTATCAGAACAAACACAAGCATATGACATAAATAATACAATAGGATTCCAAGGGTTACAAACAAAAATCTGAAAGTTCAAGGTTTCAAACGAGATATGCAATAATCACTAAGTCTGAATATAACTTTTCAAATCGTCTCTAATCCAAATTAGCTAGCAAGGTCTTCTCTAATAACAACCCAGCTTTCAACTAAAACCTGCCGTACACGAAAGAAAACGTACGGCTGAGCTTACAAAGCCCAGTGAGCAGATATATAATAAACGGAAACGAAAGCAAAAGCAATGAAAGTAAAAGGAAAAGCACAGACATAGTATAAGAAATAGATAAATCAAGGTACAGAGAGAGAGTAAAGGTTTAGGACAGTAATCCACCACGAGCCCAGAACATATCATATCAAATAAGCCTGCATAATCTAGAGGGGATACCTCTTAGTAACCAGATAATATGAGGGGTGACCTCATGTATCAAACAGATATATATGGAGTGATCAGCCCCCAGAACATGAAAGACGTGGATTGCACCCACCGTCAGTCACCAGAAATCAGATCATATCATATCATATCATAACAGAACAAATCTAGGATGCATCCATACGCCCCCAAAACAGAAATATCGGCCATAATCATATAGTGTGCACATATCAGAACAGAACAGGGACGGTGTGGTTAATCACTCTGACCACACAAGAGTCATGCCAGTGGTGCATCACAGACACGGCCATGTTACCTTCATGGCTAGGGAACACATTTTGGCTTGGGTATCAAACTGGGAGTCAAAGGTCAAAGGTCAAAGGTCAAAGGTTCATATCATAATCAGAGTGTCATATCAGAAGGTTCAATATCAGAAGGTTCATATCAGAAGATCAAATATCCCAGGTCAATATCCAAAAGGGTCAAAGTATCAGATGGTCAAATCTTCAAAAGGTTCAATATCAAAAGTACTTTTCAAAAGGTTTTCTCTTAAGGTTCATTTAAAACAATCTTTCAAAATAGTTTTCATAAATGGTCTTTCAAATAGTTTTCATAAAACGAACTTCAAAATAGTTTTCTTAAAGTCAATATATCATGTTTGAAAAACCCTTTCAAAATACTTTACTTAAAACATTTCCATCTCATATCAAAAAGGTCTTCATATCATAGGTCCAAAATCAGAGATCAAAGGTCGAAGCAAAGGTGTCATAGCAAAGGATCGTAACAGAGTATCAAATCAGAGATTTAACAGATCAGAAAAGAATCATAGGAAACCTTACAGAGAAGGTCAGAATATCTGTACCTTATTCTAGAAGCAACCACAAATCAGGAATGGATGACACATAGTGGATCAGGACCTCTCTTTCTTCACACCTAGAGGGGTAGACAAGAATTACAAACCCTTCCTTTTTAAGTAACTTTCCATTTTAGCTTTTAGATTCATCAAGTTACTCTTTTAGTCCTTTAGGTTTCATAATTTACACTTTATACCCCTTTAGTTTCAAAAGTTACACTTTAACCCTTCAATTGTTCGTAGATACACTTTAGACCCTTAATTTATCAAAGTTTCACAATGGTCACTCATTTTATCATATTATAAGAATGTATCCTCAATTTTACAGAATTTACACAATAGGTCCCTCTAGTTTTCAAAGTTACATATTTAGTCCCTTATTTTACAATTTCAACTTTATATTATTAATAATTACATATTAACCCATTAAATCACCAAATTTACACATAACCCCCTGAATAGATTATATTACTCAAAACAGCCCCAAGTTTCCAGAAATTACAAGTTTAGTCCCTCCATTTAATTATTTTATAATTCGTACCTTAATTAAACCCTAGAAACATTTTAATCCTTTAAAATACAAAAATGACACTAGACCCCCTCTTTTTATATTTTATACAGTAGGTACATGTTCCAAAATAAGTTCTAAAAATAACCCTTGAGTTTTAAAAGTTACAAAACTCACCCAAAACAATTTAAACCAATCGCATAACACTTTAATTAGCCAAAACCCTAACCCTAAAAATACAAATCATTCACCAATCATTAGATCCTCATTAATCATCATTTAATCACTCAAAAACAGCCCCAAAAGTATAATCCCTAAATCGATTTACATTTTATTTCTTTTTCTTCTTTATTTTCTTTAAATCGGTAAACCAAATAAATCCACAAATAATTCGATTAGGCCCCAATAATTCGAAGTAACATTTTTCCCAGATTTTTATGATCATGTAGAGTCCAAATAAAATAAATAAGGAGCCTCAAAAATTCGGATTGAATTATTTATGTTTTATACATGTTTTTAAGATTTAATTCACAAATATTATAATAAGCATGCATGGATCGACTTATACATTTTATTTGATGTTCTTAACATATATAGGGTCTGAGAAAAATACCAAATCCAGATTTGAACGTGTGGAATGAGGTGTACGAATTCTTTTGTACGCGATTAGCCAAAACGGGTCAAAAATCACCACGACTTCAAAAACGATCTAAAAATTATGAAACCAATTTTCACAGGTCACATATGATGTGAGGAACACAAGAAAAATAAGAAACGAATTTTTAGGAGGTCGCAAGAATTAATTCGATCATTACCTTATTTTGTTCTAGCGACAAAGAAATAATTCACCATGATCGGACCAAGCTTCAAATAATTCGAATGGTATTTTTCCTAGCTCCTTTGGATGATGATCAATCACAAAAAAATGGTCTAGGGATTTTAGGGTGTCGATTGGAGGCTATGTGAATTTCTTGTGTGTGTTTATTCTAATCGGTATTAGGGTTAGGAAAAGAAGTGATAAGGGTTGATTTAAAAATAGCTAAACCGAGTCAAGGGGGGAAAGGATGACCAGGAATTAAATAAAATTGATTGGCCATGATGATGATTTATTATTTCCTTATTTACACATTTTTAATTCATTTTAAATACATAATATTATCTTATAAATTCATTCGGCCAACTAGGGGCATTTTGGTAATTTTGTAGCTTGTATAAATGTTAAATAGAATTGTTAAAATTATTTGGGATTCATAACTTATGCATTGCCAGAAGTTTGGGATTTATTTGATACTTTATAAACTCTTAAATAAATTTTTAACTTGCGGGGGCATTTTGGTCATTTTTCATGTTTTCAGATTTTAGGGTTTTACAACTTTGATATCTTTAGAAGATTTTGAAGATCATATGAATATCTTGGATTGATCTTTACTCAAAGAAAAGATATGGAAATATCTTGGTTATATTTGGAGAAGATATTTGGAGATTTGTTGTCAGGCTCCCACACCAAACAGCATAACGGACGGATCCCTAAATTTGGATCCGTCCCATCTGTGGTTTGCCAAGGCAGTTTGCCTATAAATAGCAAGCCACACATTCATGTTTTCTCATCACTCATAAGCATAAACAACATCATTCATTCTTTCATTCTTTACTAAACCATTCATATTTCATATTTCATTCTTAGTGATCTTTCTTTTGTAGCAAAGAGATCAAAGCATCATAAGCTTCAACAAAGCGTTGCAAGACTTGTTAGATTAGTCATAGTGTGAATTTTTTGTTTTTCACACATCATTTTTGTACCAAACAATCATATACCTCAGTAGTGATCGATTAGTATTTTAGTCCTTAAAATACACATAGTATCGGGAGTGGTTGTACCCTTGTAAAAGAACTCGGTATTTAGCTTTGTACTGGAAAAAGTGTAAGCGACGTTTGTAAAGGTTTTCTCCACTGAGAAGGGAGCTTGTTTCTTAGTGAAGAAAAACTCTCAGGTTAGAGGCTCGAGGAGTGGAGTAGGGCAAGGAAGAGAGTCCTTGTAGACCGAACCACTATAAACATCCATGTTGTGGTTTGATTGTTTCTTTCTCTACTTGAATGTTATATATTGTTTATTATTTGCATTACTTAAAATCACGTTAAGTATTCAAAGCAAAAGAATTTTAAAACGGAAAAACTATTCAACCCCCCTTCTAGTTTTCCACAAGACCTTATAAAGATAATGGGTAGTAGGCCAGGACATGAGTTCCAGAAGGGGGTGGTGCAAGGAGGGGGTTTGCGAATTCGGGCGCTTCCAGGTTTTTGTTGCCGGCTTCTAAAGGTGCACACGTTATTCATTTCATTAGTAATATTATGTATGGATATATAGGATGTTTGGGGTTTTTTTATCAACACTGCTTACCTGCTTATTGTGGTTTCATATGGCAGATATGTATTAGGAGATGTGCAGCGTTTTCTGTTGTTGGTGTAGCAGAAGTTGTAATGAAAGCTGAGTGAGAGAGGAAAGGGATGGGGATAGAAACCAGACGACTCAGTCTCTTGTAGTAAAGAAGGTAAGCATTAGGCTTGCTTTTAGTAACTCATGTTTTATCGCAACATGTCGAGTATTGAATTTTTTAGATTAAACAACAGTAAGTTTATTCAGGGGCAACAACCCATTATGAACAAGTGGTTGATGGTTGGTGTGCCAGTAGATTGAACGGCTGCCATGATAATATTTTTAACGCGTTTGCTCATAAAACTAGATGTTTTTTTAGGATACGGTTCTAAGCTTTATTTATTTTATTTTATTATTATTTATTTTATTTTTCTTTTTTTTCTTTTTTTTTCAGTTGTTGAGATGATTGAGTTTTGTTAAAGTAATGCCACACGTAAAAGCATTAGTAACCTTTAGAGTTCCTGGTCCTAGATCCGGACAGGTTAATAAGCTTTAAATTTGGTGTATAAGATGTTTGAATAGGTGGAACGGGTACCTGTATTCCGTCATTTAGAACTGCAAATGATGTTTTTAATCAGTAAATTCAGTTGGTTTTATATTTATAGTTAAAACTCAATGCTGAAAAACCTTTTTTCGATTCACATAATTCACGATCGAAGGTTTTTAGTTAAATTCTTAAGTTAGACAAGTTTTGCGTTTACGTGACAAATATATCGTTAAAAAAGATCAATATAGAATATGAGACATCACAAGATAGAGACCGTCGACGACACAATAACAGATTTAAGTAAGTGCTTTGTAGCAGAGTAGCATAGTAAAAAAAACTTTAGTTTTCTGCTATAATTGTATCAGATACTAATCAAATGAGTGATATAAAATAAGCATAGTAAACGATACTGTGAGATAAGTTACTCATTTGATTACGGCAAACACAATTTAACTCAGATATCAATTTAAGATGCCTCAATTGCTCACTCTTTTGTGAATATCCAATGATGCAGAAAATAATTTTGCCCAGACAAACGAGATGCATGATGTTGTTGGGGAGCGAAATTAAGTTCTTCAGGATGTTGCAGCTGACATGCCTCTTCCGCGCACAACGAGGTCAGTATATATTGACTTATTTTCTGTATAGCAACTTAGATTCATTTAATACTAATATGAAAAAATGGCTCTCTGAGCATAGAGTAATTTAAAAAAACTGATAAACGTTAGAGGCGTTAGAGACTGACTAAAATCTAAATTTGAGGATTTGTATACCACTTAGCTGAATTACGAACACAATAAACCAGCTGCGCACACACTTGGTTAACTGATACAGATTAGCATTTCATTCCGTTTTATTACTTTTTTTGTTGTAATAACATGCGTAGTGGTCTTTTATGTTCGTAATTCAGCTAACCACTACTTAAAAAAAAGAAAGAACTGGGAGTGTTAACATACAAATAACCATAGGACTGCAACATCACCTTAAATTGGCTTATGCATACTTAAACTCAAGTGTCACTCCAGTCATCTTCTCCATCTTCACTTCATACATATGTTGTTTATACTTTTGGTGTATTGGGATTGCTTGGTCTCCTTTGACTTCCTTTTAGCAATTTTAATGACCTAAAAGTAGTTTTTGACTTTTTTCGTGTTTGGTTGGTATATTGTCATTTTACAATGCTTTGGTAATTCATAATGGATATTTAAAGACAACCAGTGGTTACGAATTTTTACACTATGTTTTTTCATGTCATCCGAAATACGAAAGGAAAACAAAAACTTGAATAAAAAAGTAGTGATCCAAAGTTGCCTCCAAACCTGCTTCAATTACACAATTTAACTGATATAATATATTCAACTAAAAGACAAGTTTAACGCAGATCATGGAATATAAAAGCTCACATTTTCATTTTGTGCAGCCTGAAGGAGGAGTTGCTAGCCGGCAAGAGCACTTGGACTTTAACCAAGACAGATTGGTACATGCTGATATGCGTCAAACAGATTTTGGGCATAAAGAGTTAAGGCCACGGAGAGTGAAATCGAATTCAAAAAAATGGGAAAAGCAATGTCGATGCGAAAACAATATGAGCTTAGAAAGCTTATTGAAAAGGTAAGGCTTACCCCATTTGCAAATGTTGGGTCATTAAATGTGATAGCTAAGTTGATTGGGTTTTAGATATTTTTGTTTATTTACGATATGATATTAAAGTATCTGAGGCAAATTGATGCATTGTGTAATTATGAATCTTTTTTTTTTGGCAGTCATTAGACCACGGTGGTCGAAAGTGGATGACACCAAGACCGGGTTCGGACGGGGGGCTAGAATCCTTTTGCCGAAGCTTGGTTTACCGCAGATATATATATGATATCTCTAAAAAACTGGGATGAGGTGAGTCATCATATTTTTATTATAAGTCCAGTGTCATTGATTTTGGATGCAAACTGCGTGTTTGAAATATGGGATCCAAAGTTTTTGTATAAGAAGAGGCACGAAACATGTAATTTACTTCAAGCTTTTAATGAATATGATTATTGGTTATTGAAGGTATAATAAGTATGCATTTATATATATTTTTTGATTCTTTCTAGCTAAGTTAGATGGAATTGCATTTGTACATCTGCCGTTAACTGCATTGATGTGTTAAAACACATTTGCCACCAACATTATATATATATATATCTGAAGTTGGCAATCATGTTGACAAAGATGATTTTATATTACTCTTCATCATTCAATAAGTTACCTTTGATTTGCAGGCCTTTTTAATTTGTTTGTACAACTGTGGTTTTCAAGTTTGTGTAAGAAGTTTCTGTTATACACATATTCACATTTAACAAACACAAGCTGTAAAAAGATAAAAGAAAAAAAAAATTCTCAAATATATACATATATACATATTAGCAACAACAACAAATTCGTTTGACAACAATTGTGCCTACATATGCACTATCACAAATGTTCGATGCATCGATAAATCATCCCCGCAGCAACGCGCGGGCAAACCCGCTCGTTATAATCAAACCCTAAGCTTTTATAAAAATGTTAATCTTAATTTTATGGACTTAAGTGTAAAAACCTCAATTTTCATAATTGTTAAAGGAATTATATATTTAACAAAAAAAACCCTATATACTTTAATTTTTTATAAATAACTATTACTATTATTATTAGGTTAAAAGCTATAAATACTCTATGTACTCATCATTATAGCTTTCTCTACTTAAAAAAAGCTCATTATACATATAACCTTTAAGGGTAATTTGGTAAAACCAACCATCTTCATCTTCTACAACTCAACTCCAGACAAGCACAACCAATTCCGGTTAGAAAAGCAAGTTTCTGACCAACTATGATTGTATTATGACCATTTCAAGCCGTAAAAACTAACCGTCTCTAGCCCATTACCCAGCCAAAGCAACCTGATTATTTTGTCACTTATACATGAAACTGATGGGAGTTTTATCTTTATAATTACTAAAAAAAAAAAAAAAAAAAAAAAAAAAAAAAAAAAAAAAAAAAAAAAAACCGATTATACCATATATTCATAAAGATTTCTTATTTTCAGTCCATCAAGTAAAATAATTTAAGACACGTTAAGTTGTTCGTTTCTTAATCGATAATAATATATATGTAAAAAAAAAAAAAGAAACTTTTAAAAATTTCGTGCATGCATGGATTATAACTAGTAATATTTTAATAAAGTTTTCTTATTTTAAACGACAATCTTTATAATGTAGAATTGTTACTTTAGGTCATAAACCAAAGATTTAATTAATAAATCAAATCGAACCGAATCGACTTTAGGTCTTTACCCAATAATGAAAACCACCTACCGAAAGTTTTGTTTTGTAAACTTTGTTAGTTTCTAAAATCTTGGATAGAATTCACATAAAAATCATTTTTAAGGCCCATTTATATCAAGTTATATTGCGGGCTAGCATAATAAACCCATTAAAAGCCCAAAAGAATGACTTGTAAACCCTTCCCCAAGCACAGAAAGCTAGAAAAACAACCCTCATCTTCTGAAAATAATAATCTTGTTTGTGAAAAAAGAAAGAAAGAAAGATGGACAAAAGTATGATGGGAGATCTGGGTAGTCTTCCAGCTGAAGATCAAGCTCGTATGGCCACCATGATTGACCAGCTTCAAGTTCGTGACAGGTCAATATTCTTCCTTTTTTTATATATATAGTTTTAGACTATTAAATGAGTTTATTTGTTGGATTTTCACTTTTTGTGAAATGGGTTTTTGTTTTTATATCACATTGGATGAAGTTATTACATTTATAAAGAAAATAGGATGCATAGGTGTGCAAGTTTGGTTTTGGAAATATAGATGAAAAAAGTTCATAGTTTGGTTGTATGGTTTTGTTTGACTTGATAATGTGGCAGGAGTTATTTGGCAATTAGGATTTGCTTATTTGATGTTTGTGTTGAATTTCGATACAAGAAATAAGCGATTTTGAATAAGCAGTTTGGGTGTTTATTATTTCATGCCATGAGCAGATATGAAGTTTTAGCAAGGAATCCCATACACAGCCTTGTAACGAGTTATTATGTGATTTAATTGACATGCTTACGCACACGCGTCAGTATGTATAATTATTGGATTGTCGTATCTCGTTTTATTAAATCTAGTTAGTCTGCTACTATCTCTACTGTGGTTTTGTTTTAGTTCGTAACGCCTAGCTGTTATTATGATCTAGGAACTTCATTTCTGATTACTGATAGGGAAGAATTCACACCCACTTTCACTTTTTTGTGTCGTTGAATACTTGAATGTAATGAACTATATGTTATACCTTTTTTTTGAAGTCATTGTATTCAAGATATGACCTGCTAAACAAGCTAAAGGTTACCTCCACCATTACAACACTTCCGAAACTCATCTTAAATGGTTTATGTCCACTCTTAAAATGCCTCTAAAAGATTTAAAAACTTAAGTACGCGTCGTTCCAGAGCACTCTCTTACCTCAAACCTATTTATAACTCTAACCCAACCCTAATTATGATTATCGATGACTAGAAATCACATCCTAATACTAGGAATTCATGGAATCATTGGGCATTAATTCTGGTTTTCTGTGTCTAGATATAGTTACTTATTGTACATTTGGGCTTGTAAAGCTGACTTGATTGCCACCTGAAAACCATAGGTTTAATTGTTTGGTTTAGGAGAGATAAATCAAGTAAGATATTGATATGATCGTGTCCGTGTGATATGGTTTGACCTGATAACATTGAAGGCCAGGGGGTGTGTGGGACATGCTTATCGTGTTTCGATACACCTGATAAGCAATTTTCAGTAAACAGTATGGGTGTTGCTCACTTTAAAATGCAATAAGCAGATATGAAATTTTAGTAAACGGTCCCATACATGCTCTTGTGTTTCAGTACAGCATACACGCCCTAGTATGTTCAGGTGGATTTTCGTATCCCATTTTTGTAAGCTTTAACTGGCCTGCTACTGTCTCTACTGGCGTTTTGTTTTAGTTTTTCCAATGTATACCTGTATATGATCTAGGAACTTTATTTCTGATAGTAATTGATAGGGAAAGTTGCTAAAAAATTTAAAGAACATTTACTCTTTATTTTGCACTTTCTATTTTTACCTCTTTCTGTTCCTTATCATTATATGCAAAATATGAACTGCTAAACAAGTTAATGATTACTTGTATTAACTTGACATACATTGTGCCCATGTAGCATGCCTAATCCTAGTTGTGCCGAGAACACACACTTAAATAAATTACATCAAGTTAACAATGAAAATCTAGTATAAGAGGAGAACTAAACATGTCTTTTCAGACCTAAACTAAAAATTTAACCTTCTTCGAAAACTGCACACAAATATATGGATTGGCTGCATGTCGTTCATCAACACCTTGTCCTTCCAAAAACACCTTGCACAAAATCGATTTGCTATTCTCGATCTCTACTTGAAATTTCAAGTTATGTTTAATATTACATTGGCTTGATTTTGAGTCAGTGTATTTATCAATTTGGCCTGATTTATACTTAGGGTCGAGTTTGAAATCGATCTTTGAAATTCATTTAAGTCTCTTTTTGTGTGTATATTCTTTTTTACGAGTATTTGAAATGGATTATGGATTACAGATATCTCCCGGATATTGTTGTGTTTGGTTATTTGATTTTTGCATAAACTTTTATGGAGATGTGCAGTAAGATGCCATGTGGACGATAGGTTTCCAGATTTTGTTAAGAGGAATAAAACTTATAACTAAATTCAATTATGGTTAAACCAATAAAAGAAAGGTTATAAGCACCTTTATATTTATCAAAAAAGTTATAACTTCTAAATTGGGGGTTAAAATGGAACTTTTGCTGATAATCTGTTGTTTCTTATCCATTGCAGTCTGAGGATGTATAACAATCTTGTGGAGAGATGCTTTACAGATTGTGTGGACTCATTCAGACGCAAGACATTAGATAAGCAAGAGGAGTCATGTGTGAAGAGATGTGCCGAGAAGTTCTTGAAGCATTCGATGCGTGTTGGATTGAGGTTTGCTGAACTCAACCAAGGGGCCGCTACTCAAGATTAAACCAGTGGTTGATGTCCTTATGATCAATGCGAGCCTGTTTTGAGCTAGTTAGTACTGCTCCTCGACAGTTTAATAGAGAATTGCTTTAGTATTCGAAGTAAAACACCATAAACATTGTCAAGTGTTCTATGCGCTTGCTGAATTGCATAAACATCTTTCCCTTAATGATTCTTCTTTTGTACCTCTCGACTCAAATTTTGCACGACTTCTTATGGTTTATAAGACATGTTCTTTTTCCAACTGTGTGTAACATGCAGTATTTGAATATGTGCCCGTGTTTCTCGTATGCCATCACCGATCAATTGGTTTTTGGGGCATAAACGGTACCATCAAAGCTCTCCTGTAACGTGTCAAGCCTTGAGATTGTTTGATTTCACTGTCGTGACAGTAGATGGTTTCTTTAAAGGTCTTTTTCTTCTTGATATAAAGGTGTGTGACATTAGTTATTAGGAATACATCCAGTATAGGATTGTACATTTCTGATTATTCAAATATTTACGCCATTTTGGTGCAACTATTTTTTATCATTTGAAGAAAACTGAGATTTGTGAGACAGTAATACAGCATCATCGAAGATCTCTTGCAACATTTCTAGTCTTGAAAAACATGCGTGCACAATGAATTGTGTGATTAATAATGTTACATAAAGGAATTGCATATTGGAAAATATTTGCACCAAATATCACATAATTACATATTGAAGATGTCTAACTGGTTGTTGAGAGAGTTCTATAGGGTTGAAATTCTATGCTTTTGAGAAGGTAACAGTGAAAAGGATTGTAGTAAAGCACCTTTCATTTTCTTTTTATTTAGGGCATTCACAATGCATCGAGTGTTTTTGGGTTTGATACCACGTCAACTTCCTTATAACTTATATAAAACACCCACAATGCATTGAACCTGAGTATGCCTCATTTGGACCTTCATTTGAAATCACTCAAGCTACATCAAACAACGACGTTTATGTATGAAACTATCATTCCTCCCATTGCAATGCTTTGAGGCTGAGAATCAAAGCAACAAAGATATATATATGAGCCTCTTTAGTTACAGTAATATTTTAGCAAAAACATTTTATATTGGTTGTGTAGTTGTGGTTTGATCTTCTTCCTTTTCGTTTAATCCGCAATGGCTGTAAACTATGAATAGTTATTTATTAAAGTATACTACCGACACTGTACATAAAAAAATTGGATAGGAATTGTCTCAGATGGTGAATCTTCAGAGCCCACTGGCATCTGAATCAGAAGACAAAGATGCCCTTTTGCTGTTGCTCTTCCTCTTATGCTTTCTAATCGAGTCTTCAGAATTGTATGAATCTGAATCATCTGAATGTCGATGGCTTCTCCTTCTCCTCTTCTCCTTCCTACTCTTCCTCCTGCGCGACCGACGCTCTCTGTCCTCATCTGACGACTCATCCTTTCTCCTCCTCTTTTTGCTCCTCCTCTTTCTACCACTCCTGTCATCATCCGTATCACTCGTGCTCCTTTTTACACTTCTCTTTTTGGAGCAACCCCTTTTTCTCCTATCCTTGGAATCTGAGTCAACCTCGTCAGAATCATCATCTCTCTTAGACTTCAATTTACTAGTCAGCCCTTTCCCATATTTTTTAGCAATAGCCCTTTCAATCTCTGAATCATAATCAGAATCTGAACTCTCACTCTCCTCTTCGTCGCTCTCGTCTGAGCTCTCGTTTGCACTTCTCTTCCTATGCCCTTTTATTTTCTCTAAACCCGACATAACTGCAGCCTGGATAGCTTCCGGATCCTTGTCCTTGTCTTCTTTAATGCTCAAAAAGTTTCTACATTGAAATGTTAAATGGCCGACACGTCCACATTTCTTGCAGGACCCACGAGTCTCGTCAGCATTAGACCCAGTAATCCTGGCTAGTGCAAGTAGCCCTTGGAAACTTGCATAAGCATTTTCTCCCTCAGGTTCTGCAGTGGAAGACTGGGCAGATTTCTTGTTATCTTCCTTGTTAGGGGCATAAGGATCATATCTGATTGCACTCTGCCATATACCATGGGTCTGCAAGGCAGCACTACTATGCACCCTGTTGTTGGCTGGCATACGAACCCTACCCGCTGTGGCCGGCATCTTGAGAACTCAAATTAAGATCTGTGAATTAAAAGAAAACAACTTCAGAATCAAGAAAATAAATGTTAAGCATATTCAAATTCTAGCATAGCATATCACAAAATTAAAAAAAGCAACAAGCAACGCACGTTTCAAAAGCTGGTTATAGGTCTAAATGTCTAATCATGGTAAGAAACAATATAAAGACGACTTTAAAACTACTATCAGTGATTCAACATTCAAAGGCACAAACTAAGTTACAGTCACCAGTCACAGACAATAGCTTTAACCTCTTTCCACTTCTAATTCCAAATATACTTTGCAGTGACTTAAACATAGTAATAGGCCAATGGCATAATCAGATTGATCCATGTCATTAAAAAAGCATACACTGACATACAGAACTTCTACCATCTTCATTTAAAAAATCACCATCCTAAAATAATGTTTTTACAGTAGTATCTTAAATGTCGTACGCTCTAGAAAAAGGACACTGATGTAGTAATTACTATCGTACATAAACAATAGAACTAAAAATATGACTAACGTTGTGCCTATGTTGCACCATATTACTCTAAGAAATATCAACATTGAGAAACAGCCCCCGTATCGCTAATCTAGTGAACAGTGATACGAACAGCTCTTAAGTTACTACACTGAGTCTAAGGATGTTCATCGGTTCAGTTTTCGGGTTTGGAACTAATAAGGCCAAGATACAATAAACCAAACTCCATTTGTAGAGAGCTAAGTTCAAGAACAGCAACATACCCAATCCTGCCGAAGCGAGGTATGAGGAGGTATAAAGTAGACAATCGCACACTTACCCGTGGGTAAAAAGACTACTCCAAAAACACCTCCGCAAAGAATGTGTGAATGCGTGTATATGTAAATAGAAACATGCATAGGAATAAACGCATAAAGACATAATAATGCAATAGCATGCAAGCATATAAATATGAATCTATGTGCATATAGTGTGGCCCATATATGAAAAATAATACATCAAAAGCACGATAATCTGAAGATTATACAAAAACTAAATAGACATAAACAAGAAGTATTGAAAAAAAAAAAACGATCATGGTTGAAATAACATAGCAACTTAGCAAGTGTAAGAATTAGGGCTACAAAACACCAACATAAAATTACTGATTGATAATCAATTGTGTTGCGAAAATAAAAAGCATACCTTTAATAAGGGTTCAACTGAATGGCAAGATTAAAAGATATCGTGGTAAATTCTGTAAGATGAATAAGGGGTAAAGCGATTTGAAGGTGAAAAAGGGATCGTTTTGTAAAACGAATTTTGTGCCGACCAATATATATAGTATTGTGTATTTGGGCTTTTATTATAGTGGGTCACCGTAATGGGCTATTTAAGAGCGAAAATATTTTACAAGTCCAAGTAGAGGGGTTTATGGGTGTGATTGTTTACATTTAACTTTTTTAGCCCAAGGCCAATGTTAATGGTAACCGTAATTATTGTAGTCACCCCTGTCACATCAGCGCTATCTTAGCTTTCCCTTTGCAAGACTACACCCCAACCAATCAACCACAATTTGCTAACAAAGCGATCGCAAAAGAAAAAAAAAAAACAATTGAAAGTTTCGGTTGGCAAGACAACCATAATTTTAAAAAGGTTGGGGTCACACTCGGTTGGCAAAGGTTGTGCTAGCGGAGGCGACCGGTTAAAATGCTTGGTTGGTTGGGTCAACCGGCCACCATTAGCATTGGCCTTATATCTCCTTTAGTCGGGAATGAATATATTTGTTGTTAAGAACTTGTGGGAAAAAAGTGATTCACGTGGGTCCAATTCTACATCACCAATTTATTGTTAAAAAAATATTTACAGTGCTTTTAGTTAATAAAACCACTCTTTTTTTTTCACAAAATATTTGGCATAAAACAAGGAAAGTAGATATTGCGTTCAAATCAAATATTTCCTATCAAATTCTTTACGAAACAAAATTTGCATTTCCTACTTTAACAAGGGAAACTACAAAATATTTTTTTTCCTTGTAAATCTCTTGTTTTCTTGAAAATAGAAAATAATATTATATGAACGCGTTTTTATGTTTTGTGGAAAATTAAATACCCTCCCTATTCTTTTACAAATCTGAAAATAAAAAATTAAGAAAATTTTTCTCTGACTAAACGCGCTCTGCTGATTTCGTTACTTGGTTCTCAAAAAAAACTTCTAAGGTTGACATGAGTTGCTTGGATTCTGCGGATTGGTAGCTTTTAAACCAATCTTGTTTGCGCCGGATGGATCCTATTTTTACACAGACCAGAAGTCTAAATTTGTAAACATTCAAAATAGGTCCAAAACACACAAAACCCTTCTGTTTTACACTATGTTCTCAAGTATGATTTTAGAAGGAAATGAAAGTAAATGAAATGGAAGTA
The DNA here is from genome assembly GCA_021014915.2 of Artemisia tridentata subsp. tridentata. Classification (NCBI taxonomy): domain Eukaryota; kingdom Viridiplantae; phylum Streptophyta; class Magnoliopsida; order Asterales; family Asteraceae; genus Artemisia; species Artemisia tridentata. The sequence goes on along the minus strand of CP139508.1, from coordinate 318,549,359 downwards.
AAGAAAATGATGTGAAATGGAAGTAAATGAAATGAAAGTAAGAAAATAATGAGACCCACTCACTTTCCTTCACTTTCATCCCATATATGAGATGAAAGTTGTGACACAAAAAAACAAAGGGTGACCCTCCCTTTTACTTCCATTTACTTTCATTTACTTCCGACCAAAAACTAGAGAACATGATTTTTTTTGTTTACTTCCATTTACTTCCATTGAAAAACTGGAGAACATAGTGTTAGTCTCTTCTCATAACATTTTTCATTCTTTAATTCTTTTCAAAAAAATAAACATAGAATAGTCAGATTTGTATTTGATCATCATTTAATGTATATGTGCATTGTTACAACGCTATCTCGGTGATAAGCTACATAAAACGTAAACGTTTATGTATAGAAGTATCATTCTTCACCATTTAGGTGCTTCGAGGCTGAGCATCCAAACAACAAAGTTAAAATTAAGTAGCCACTATTTTTTATTATTAATAAGCACATTTCAATGTTATGACTTATATGAGTCAGATTTATAAAAGTCAACTTGCCAGCATTATAAAAGCTGTTGGGTTGACCACTTTTGACATATCCGTGATATTCTGCATCCTGCCGTTCGGCCCACGGGCCATTGTTGTTAGGTGGGCATCGTATGCAGAGAAGTGTTGATGTTCATTTTGACTTTGCACGTCACGTTGAAGTCAAAGGCTCTAAATTCGAGTAAATTCATTGGCGTATCTGTACTTTCAAACGAAAAAATTGAATAACTATTCTTAGATCACAAAGTGCAGCGAGCACTCACACCTCTTTATTTTGGGCCAATCGAGTGTCACATCACTTTAATAAACCTCCACAACTAACCCCCCTCACTAGCAACTAACTACAACTTACTCATTCGTGACAACGTTTAAGGATATAAAACCAGAAGAAGGAGAAGTGTTGTTCCGTATTCACACAAACAGGATATTTGAGTATACCCCACTCAGGTGTGAAGGAGGATCCCTTATTAATGTTAGTGCTTTTAGCTGTGATAGGAATATCTTTAGTTCAACCCTTGATAATCTATTATCAGAGATTAAGAAACCAAAATGGGCGTTGTTTTTCTGTGATCCAAAAAAATCCCTAGAAAATGGTTTGCAAATGATTAATAGGGATGATGATGTTCTTAAGCTGTATGAGTTGGCTGAAACACATGAGTCAGTTGATATCTTTGTTGCTCATAAGCCGCAAATGTTAGCAGTATTTTACTTGAAAAACATTGGTTTTGAGGTTGTGGGTTGGGTGGAGGAAGATGCTAACTTTAGAATGTCAAGTGGAAGACCTTTTAGGACTCGACGTAAATGGAAGGGGATAGATAAGAACAAAATGCAGGCGAGGGTAACCAAAATGCAAACAGGGCAAGGTGGTATTGTTATCAAAGAGGAAAAAGGTGTTTTCATGACAAAAGAGAAAAAAATAAGGGAAAAGGAAAGTTGGTTCAGGAAGAGGAAGTTTTGCAACTGGAAAAGGGCGAGGAAGTTGTAAAAACTTATAAGTGAGGTTTTGATGGGAATGGGAAGGCTATAATGGTTGAGTTTCCTAGTTTCAATGGTGAAAACATGGCTGCTAGGATGGTGTTAAAAACAGGGCTGGTGGTGCTGGTGGTCTTGGGCCTAGTGGTGTTAAAAAACCTTTTAGAAGTAGTGAAAGGATTATCAACTGCGTACTTGCCCTTTTTGCCAACAAGCAATCCTAGGTAAGTTTCAATGTTGAATTGCATGGCTTGTGTTTTATTTTGTAACTTCAATTATACCTTATCTAACTTGAATATTTTGTGTTTGGATACTTGTTTTTCCAGGCACAGTTGCAGTTTGATCATCAGTGTAAGGTTCAATGTTTTGTTTGTTGATCATCCAGTTCCAGTATGTACATCGTTAGAAGGTTCATCAAGTGAAGGTTTTTCAGTGGAAGCTGCATCATCTTTTCCGTTTTTGTGAATTATCAGTAGAACCTTGTATCAGACAATGAATCTATATTTTAAGTCATTTTCATGTTGTATCAGACAATGTTTCCCCGGTTGACTACTATAAGTCAACTTGCTAAATGGTTGGTTATGTTACAATATGTGTTTTTTTGTCTAATAGGTTATATTATGTGTGTACATATTAGTTTGTCAGATTACCTTTATAAAGTCAAACTAACCAAATGCTAAATGTCATGGTATAATCACCACAAACGATCACACCTTTGTAACAGCAAAACCAAACACAGTGGGCACTTAACATCTAATGCATGGAACATATGTTCAAACCATACTGTAACACTCCCAAAATGGTTGCAGCGGAAGATTGTGTCATTGGGGTGCTACTTCATAATACAAAGTACAAGTTATAGAAAACGACCTCTAAACGAGACATTTTGAAAAGTTACCATTCGATATATGAAATCAGAGTTACAAACATGAGGTCCCAAAGTACAAGATTAAATAAACATTTTTCAGTGTACTATCGAATGGTAAATACGAATGTATAAAGTCTTCAAAACATGTCATGCGACTCTATGCTCCAAGCCAATGCTAATTCCTTAAGATCTTGAGATAAACATGCTAAAAAGTGTCAACACAATGGTTGGTGAGTTCATAGAGTTTGTTTAACATGTAAAGCCATTAAAGAATGTTCCCATAGCAAAGGCATTGTAAATCCATTCAGTTCCAAGTTCCGCCCATACAAAACTTGCAACCTATGTGTTCACAACCCACTGCTAAAATATAGTATGAGTAAGACATATGTGTATACGATATATGCAAGTACTTAATGTAAAATATAACAGCCAACTGAACCTCACGACAAGCACAATACACAAGGGTCTTCCGACATATAGTCAGGATGCACACAAACTACACATACTGGGAGCCTCTTCCCAAAGATTACTGGGAGTCACTTCCCAAAGAACTACTGGGTGCCACTTCCCAAAGACTACTGGGAGCCACTTCCCAAAAACTACTGTTAACACATCCTAACCTCTAGTAATCGCACTATGATAATTTCATAGTAATAGTCACGCAGCAGGGCATATAAGTATAAATGTTTTAGGCTCTTGTATCCATATGTAAATATAAATCATGTATTCCAATAAAGCGAGTAAAGTGTTTTGATAACCAAGTAAAATATGTAAGTAAAACGAGCATGTATCTCCCCCCAAAGAGTAAAGTAATTTAAACGAGAAAAAGTGGGGCTATGACTCACCTTAATAAAGGTTATATCAAATGTATAACGAATCGATGGATAAGCCGGAGAAACCTCTACGCGCAACCTAGAATATGATGTTATGTCTTAGGTTCTAAAACAACGAAGTGAATATATAAACATGCCTTATATAGTTATTACATTCATTATGCTTGGATACTTAACGTTTGTAAAGTCGTATAAGTGTTTAAGTCTAGTTTAGGATTTTCGTTTATTTAAGTTTTCCCATCTAAATCTACCCGTTATTTCTAACCATAAATTATCACTACTTGGTTTTTACGTCTTCGGAAAGGTATTTAAATGAACTTCACATTTTGTGGGTCCCTGATGAGTGGCCTTTTACTCATCATTTTATACCCGAAAAACCCCACAAAAACGACCAAAAACACCCAAATGGACCATATAATGTTACAAATATCCTTGGATTGTGTTTTGTGTGTTTCAGGTACAAAAGGATTGAAAACGGGGCAAATATGGACAAAACCGAGCTTGGATTGGAAAAGAGTCGAAAACTGAAGCCGGGAAAGACGATTTTCATATGGATTTTTATTCGAGCTCAAGAATCCCACAATGGCCCTTGGATTATTTAATATTGGCAAAATTGGTCCTTTGATTAAATTTGATGTAATGGCAGATTGGCCCCTACAGTTTCAACATGTACAACTTTGGCCCTTGTGATAAATACCCTTTATATATCCTAGCCCCTAAAAAAACTACACAACCGGATCCACTACACAATTCCCCAACCCAAACTAAACAAATCAGCCCACCTAAACTATACCCAGTCCGGCCTAAAATCTAAAACAAAACCAAAGCCCATTTAATCCTACCTTGACCCGACCCACCCATCACCCATTTTAATTAAATACCGGTTAAAACCAAAGGGAAAGTCAAAATTCCTAAATCCCAGTCAAACCCAATTAACTACTATTCAATCACCCTAAATCTCCCATTCCCGTCTAATCCCTCCCCTAATCACCATACCAGTCATTTTCATCACCACTACCAGCCAAGACACCCACATGACCTTGTCTTGGTCCCCCCCCCCCCACTCCACCTCAGCGATCCGAGGCACCAAAGAAGATCAACGATCAAGAATAAAATATGTGAGGACCAAGAATACATCCAAGGGTTAGAAAAGAAGCACAAACGCAAGAGGGGAACACACACACGAAAGAAACACACTCATTCTAGGGTTTTTCATAGTTTTAGTATAAATATTGTAGTAGAGCCGAGTCGTTTTTTTCTTCCTTAGGTTTATTTTTGCATTTTTATTTTTTAAGGTACTTTGTAATTTCAGTTGTAATTTACTCTAATTTTAATTTTAATATCAGTTTTTTTTTTCTTTCTTGAAAGTCGAATTAGTATAGCTTATTTTATCTGCTTATGATGTTTTTAATATCAGTTTATTTGCTTATTTGTTGATTTCTGTTTTGAGTTTATTTGTTGTCAGTTGCTTATTTGTTAATTTTAAAGAAAGAAAAAAAAATAGCAGTATGCATTGTTCTTGAGTTTTTGCCTCTTAAGCCCCTTTTAGATCTTATATTTAGATAAGTTATAGTAGGATTTGGATTTTGAATTTTGTTTTTCAAGTTGCCTGCTAGTTAATCTTGATATGTTTGTGTTTATTTGTAGTTAAATTGCTTATTCCCTAGCTTTATTGTGGCCTGCAAGTTTTAGCCAGTGCTTATTCAGCCATTGTTGTGTTTAAGGCTCCATGTTAGTTTCTAAGTTGGTGATCAAGAAATGGTTTCACTGAGTTAATTTGTATCTGATTTCTTTTGAGTTAAGATTGGTTTCACTGAGTTACATTATAAATGATGCTTGATTTATATTTTGGTGACCTCTCAACAAAATAGCTGCCTATTTTTATCTCATTTGATCAGGACAGTTTTTTTTTTAGCTTAATTTTGATTCTCAGATTGTTTGTCTTTGTTAAAAATTGCTTGTTGTGTAAGTGCTTAATTAGTTTTTGAAGAAAATCAAGAAAAAAATAGATTGTAAAAATTGACAGTCCTGGGGTTCGAACTCAGGACAGTCAGCCCACAAACAAGCAACCTTACCACTGCACTCTTCACTCTTTTTAGTTAAACCTTACAAAATTTAATTTAAAACCCTTTTACTTTTTCTTTTTTTTTCCTTTATAAGCTTATTTGAATCGTTTAGCTTATTTTTCAGCTTGTTTCCAAAAGCTTTTTCGTTTTTTACATTTTTCTCAACTTTCCAATAGTATTAAGTATTTTAGAAAAAAAATTCAGAATTTTCTTTTTCCATTTAGTATTTTTAATCAATTATTTTCTTTTAAATAGTTTTTAATTTATAAAAAATTATTAAAAAGTCAAAAAAAATATTTTTCTTTTTTCCAAAATTTTCTTTTTATATTTAAGTCGTAGGAAAATTATTTTGGTACTCGTAGGGTTAATTTTTAATAGATTTGACGTTTTACTCGTTCGTAGTTTTTCGGTTACGTTATTTAATTTTCGTTTTTAGTAGATTTTAGAAACACAAGAAACCCTCGTCTTTTCAAGCATTTTAATTATGAACCTTAAACGATATTCTCAATTTCACGCCTCGTTGGGACCTCGACCCGGGTATTCACTTATCCGGTTATTAAATCGATTGTCGCGTTGAACCGTCGCGAGTTGACTTTTCTTCGTGAGAGGTTTGACTTATGATTCTTTCGACGACTAATCAATTTTTGGCGCCGCTGCCGGGGAGGTGTGTTGCGACAATATCGTCACGGTTTGACGATTAGTGACTTGAAGATCCTTCCTCGTGAAGTTTCGTATATATCTTGTGAATATTTTTTATCCAAAAATCCAAAAAAACCCAAAAATATTCTTCTTAACCTAATGTTCTTGGTGCATGCGCACACGTTCTTCTTCGTCATCGAGTCCCTTTCTTGAACTCGTCGCAATTCCGCGAAGACGTAATCGTAGACGTGCTGCCTCATTAGTCGAACCCGAGATTCGTACTATCCCCGATCCTCCCATTGTCACAATGGCGGAGAATCGCACCATGCTTGAGCTTCTCCAAGCACCCACCGAGGGTTATGGAGATGCTATTGTTGTTCCCCCGATCGTTGCCGATAATTTCGAACTTAAACCGGCATTACTATCCTTAGTAACGTCAAATCAATTTTACGGTTTCGAGAGGGATGATCCTCATTCCCACATTCGATGGTTTAACAAAATTTCATCTACCGTCAAATGTAGGAATTTTCCCCAAGAAGCAATCAAATTGCTTCTCTTTCCTTTCTCTCTCGAGGGGGCAGCCCGGACTTGGCTTGAAAAACAACCCCCTCGTTCTATCTTAACATGGGAAGATTTGGTGTCGAAATTTGTGAACGAATTCTTTCCCCCTTCTAGAACCACAAGTCTTAAGAATGAAATTACCAAATTTACTCAAAAATTTGATGAATCATTTAGTGAAGCGTGGGACCGATTCAAAGAATTGCTTCGCAAATGTCCTCACCACGGATTTTCTGAGTTGCATCAAATTGATACGTTTTACAATGGATTGAACCAAACTGACCAAGATTCTCTAAACGCCGCCTCCGGTGGTTATATATTGAATCGAACTACGCGTGATGCTTTGTCCATCATCGAGAACAAGTCAAAGGTTCGCACTTCACGAAGCAAGCCGGTTGTTTCTCAAGTGAGTGTTTCACCTTCTACTTCACATTCGATGAATACTTCTAGCACGGATGCTAAAATTGACAAGCTCACGGATGCAATTCAAGCTTTGGTTTTCTCTAATCAGAAAAATCCTTCTTCTTCTTCTACCATTTCTTCTACCCCACAAGCTTCTCCACCCGCTCAAGTCAAAGCGGTGGAAGAAAGTTGTGTTACTTGTGGTGGTCCTCATGCTTATTACAATTGTACCGCCACCGATGGCCGTCCTTTTGAAATCAATGCCGTAGCCGGGTCTTACAACCAAGGAGGTACTCAATACCATCCTCAAGGTGACTCGAGCTATCGTGCTAGCTATCAAGCAGGACCACCCGGTTTTTCTCAACCAAACAATCAAAACCGATTCAATCAAAACCAAAGTAGGGGGCAAAATGTTCCATATCAAGCCCCTACTAACCAATACCCGACCCAAGGGGTCAATTACAATCAAGGGTATCAAGCTCAAAATTACCCAGCCCCGATTGCTCCCTCTAATGATCTTTCAAATTACATTAAGACAAATGAGGTGAAAATGAATGTTAGGAATATGAATATTCAGCTGAAGACTCGGTCACCCCGAGTAATTATTAGTACATCATAGCTCGTAGGATTATCAGTAATATTATTAGTAGCTTAGTTATTATTATTAGTATTGTGGAGTGGGTCGGGTCTTTACCCTCTGTCAACTCACTCTACAGCCCGCTAGGGGCATAATATATTGTAAGTATAAATACCCCTTCCCACACATGGGAAGGGTTGGAACTCTCATTACATTCTAATCTAATACACATAGTTTTCTCTCACTAGAAGTTCCCATCTCTCTCTCTCTAGCTTCTTGTTCATTCGATCCATAATCAAGCCTCAAACAAGTGTTTCTTGCATTGTGAATACCCTACAATTGGTATCAAGAGCCATGGTTAGGTCCATGAGAGGTGGTATTCACGGATTTGTGTAGTTTTTTAGGCTTTTTGGTTCGATTTGATAAGTAGCATAAATTTCATTTTGTGCTTTGTTTAGTGATTAGAAGTTGTTATACCTTGTACTTTCTAGCTTAAGGATAGTATTAGAGTGGTATTTGGTGTTTGGATTCACAGATCTAAGAACGGTGTGGTGATTTTGGGGTAATTCGTGGGTGTTTAGTGTTGTGTTCTTCGCAGCGGTTTGTGTCCTTGGGACATGTTCTTGGACTCGGTTTGTGTCAATTCGTAGATACGGTTTGTCTAATTACTTGTTTAGGCAAAAAGACAAAAGGCAGTGAAAGCGACGTGCTTGGGAGTTTGTGTCTACTCGGTTTGTCCCTGCTGCGTGTACTCGGTTTGTGCCTACCCGGTTTGTCCCTCCAGCGTGTACTCGGTTTGTGTAGACTCGGTTTGCCTCTGAGGAATTTACTCGGTTTGTGCCTACTCGATTTGTCCCTCCAGCGTGTACTCGGTTTGTGTAGACTCGGTTTGTCTCTGAGGAATTTACTCGGTTTGTGCCTACTCGATTTGTCCCTCCAGCGTGTACTCGGTTTGTGTAGACTCGGTTTGTCTCTGAGGAATCTACTCGGTTTGTGTCTACTCGATTTGTCCCTCCAGCGTGTACTCGGTTTGTGTCGACGCGGTTTGACTCTGAGGAGTGTATTCGGTTTGTGTCAACTCGGTTTGTCTCTGCAGCGTGAACTCGGTTTGTGTCAACGCGGTTTGTCTCTCCAGCGTGAACTCGGTTTGTGTCTACGTGGTTTGTCTAGGCAGTTTGTATCCACAGAGGTGCTATTTTTACGTCAAAACTTCAAACGGCCATAACTTTTGAACCGTAACTCCGTTTTCAGCGAAACACCTGTCAAAACGACCGTGAGACCGAGGAGAAGGACACGTTGAATCAATTTATTCATTCAACCCAACTTTCGAAGCCTGAAATCGCTCCAGAATGAAGTTATTGAGTTTCTAAGTTTTCATACCTAAATTTCGCTGTAACAACTTGCATCAACCAAACCAAATCACAACTAAACAACAGATCAACAAGTCTACCCAATCACTAATCATAACACACATCAAACATCACTTCACGGTTCATTCTTGATTTTTGTAAAATCCCGCGAAAGAATCTATTTCTCGGTTTAAATCATAGAATTGTAAAATCCCGTGCACGTTTACATCATGTCTGCTACTTCAGATTCCTTCATATCTGAGGTACTCAAGTTGTACGACACATATGATAAACAAAATATTTCCAGTTATGTACAACAAATAAACGTGGGTGATTCTGATAATACCAATGTGGAATCTTCGTGCCCGAATTCACAAGAGAAAAAGCTTCATCAGTCACTTATGGTGTTTAATGCAAAGGAAAGTCGCATCGAATGTTTTCGTCTACTTCATTCACATCTCAAGGTTCTGTTTGATAAATCTGAATACGTGATGGGTTACACACGGGCTTTCACAGCACTCTTTGGTCAAGATGTTCATGATTTCACAGTCGAAATGACTCTATATTTAGATCAACTTGAACAACAACTTGACAAAGAAGAATTCTCTGAAGCAAGATCCGGAGCAGCTTTCAGTGTGATCAATAACCAACTCCAGGTGTTCATTGACTCGCAATACACTGAGGACTATGACTATGACAGTCAGATGACAAAAGGGTGTTTTACTAATTACACTGGATTCGAGGTTGACGTGTTCAGAGTTACATTACTACAATTGATGAGTAATGTTAATGGGTTTATTGATGAAAGGGCTAAACAAATGGGGAATGGAACAAGATCAGACAAGTTTGATGATGGTGACAGCACAGGAGGTGATTTCACAATATGTGAGAATGCAGCCTACGTACCTGAAAATCACCAAGCACAATCTGTTGTGGTACATCTGTCTTATCTAGATAATGCTCTTTCTAATGAACAACAACATACTGATCATCTTAAACTTACTTATGACACATATCTGTTGGAAAAGACTGATAGCAATATTACCTCTGATTCAACAAATATGAGTCATAAGGGGGGAGAAATTGATCAGGATGCTGAACATGAACATGATAATACGTCGAGTTCTTTGCCTACGGCTGAGTTTTTCAAATCAAATGATATGGTTGAAAAAGAAGTTTATAATGAACTTTCAAACAGATTTTTACAGCTTGAAAAACATTGTATTGATCTTGAAATCTCAATGCAACAAAAGAAAGAAAGTCTTCAAAATAAACTACCATGTAGAAACCCGGAATTTCCTGAATTCCGTGAATTTTTTATGATAAATGATTTGAAAGCTCAGCTAGAAGCCAAAAACTTAACGATCAAAAACCTGAAAAACAGATTGGCTGAGATGCGTGACATATGTAATGAAGTTAAGACTAAACATGACAATGATGTTATTGCAACAAATAATGCAGAATTAGATCATAAAGTGACTGAATTGTTTAAGGAAAATGAGTCTTTGAAAATTCATTGCAAAAAACTGAGTGATACAATCAAAGAATCGAAAACTAAGAATGTAGAGCAAATTACCTCTTTGATTGCCAAAATTGATGAATTCAAGGCTCAACTTCAGGAAAAGGGTTTTGCGATTGCATCATTGAAAAACGAATTGAGAAAATTGAATGGAAATGGTGTGAACACTAAGTTTGCAAAACCATCAATCTTGGGGAAACCACCACTTAGGAACCAATCAGTTGTTAGACAACTGACAGCGTTTAGATCTGAACGGTTAAATGTTTCAAAAACACGGTTTGCCTCCCAAGTTGATGCAGAAAAAGTTTTGTCAAAACCAGTCACTTCACAGTCTAGACCTAGTGAAAAGGAATATGCTGTTGCAAAACCACATCACATGAGTGCATCTAGTTCTTCTAGGATTAGTTCAACGCGTGTGTCACTTGTGACACCAAAGGAACATGTTAGACATAAAGACATTGTTCAAAATCAAAACCTAGTGGACGCTAAGAAAAACACACATGAAAAGACTAGGAATTTGCCTGTTTCTAAGAGTAGTTGCGTGCCAATTAAGGCAATTCCCGTAGCCGATCACTCTAAGAACCCTAGATCTTTTTCTGATTCCAAACACTTTGTTTGCTCGACTTGTCAGAAATGTGTTTTTAATGCAACCCATGATGTTTGTATAACAAAATTCCTGAAGGAAGTGAATGCTCGTGCTAAGGTTCAATCCTCTAAGACTAGAAACAACAACAAGCCCGTAGAACCAAAGAGTCATACTCAAAAACCTGGTAGGCAGATCACTGTAGGTCAAAGGTCTTCTCTAAACAAGTCCTCCACTGTACGTGAGAAACCACACACTCCTAGATCTGGCCTTAGGTGGATACCGACGGGTAGAACTTTTAAGATTGTTGGTCTTAGATGGATAACTATTCGAAAGATGTTCACTAAGTGCGAAACCAAGGTTGACAGTGCAACCCCAAATGGCTCAACTGCTGATATCACTAACCCATATAAATGTAAACAAACTCTTAATGTCAATGCAGGAAGTCTTTACTTAAGTGCAGGTACATCGTTCCCTCCTATTAAGGAAAGACTCAGGGTTTGGGTGCCGAAAAGAGTGATATCTCATGATGTAGGGGTTCAAACAATTCAAGCTTGATGAACTTCAACGACAATGACGTCTGTACAAGTCAGTGCAGGCCTCGCTCTTCAACATTATGACGTCTGTTCAAATCAGTTCAGGCCTCGTTCTTCAATGACTATGACATTTGAACAATGCAGTTCAAGCCTCGGGTCTCAATGTTTTCATAATGGCGTCTGCTGACATCTCTTCAGGCCCCGTTCATCAAAGAAAAGAAAGGCGTACACTTGAGTGCGCTTTATCTTCGGAAGAAGAGGAATCTTCTTATTTATGACCATTCTCATCAAGCTTCATGTTCTTCAAATGCTCATTCAGTCACCAAAGGGGATAAACGTACATTGGAGTATATTCTTATTCACCTGCTCTATCAAAAATGGCAGTTGGTCTATGCAATTTTTGAGGGGGAGAAGGGTGAATAAACTACATGGTGATTGAGATTAGCGAAATGGTCATACGTATATTCTTTGTTTCTGACTAGTCTCATCAATAAGCTTCATACTTGCTCCATGCCCGTTCAGACATCAGGTGGATCTACTTCCATCAGATTGGGCGTTTATTCACTCAATCAAAATTGGCATCCTCGTATGCAATCTTTGAGGGGGAGAAGTGTGAACAGTGGACCAACCTCATATGCACTTGTTCAATCAAAGATGGCATCCTCGTATGCAATCTTTGAGGGGGAGAAGTGTGAACAAGTGATTCGATGTACACTTGGTTGTTGGTTCACTCACTTGTTGGGCATCAAATGGTGACTACGGAGTTGAACAGGTATCACATATTTGGGGTTGAAGTTGACTTTCTCAAAGGTGTGATCTTACTCTATCTTGAAGTCGGGGTTGGTTGGATGCATGACCTTCAATGATAACTTGCTAGTGTTTAAGATTTAAGTTGAAGACTTAGGTTATCTAGTTACCAGCAGTCGGGGTAACTATCACTTAAAGGAGTTACTCAGTGTCACACGCCGATGACGTTGTGGATAATCGTAAGAGGTGTTAATGTCTCATACCTTGGTTGGGTATTGAGTACTTAGAGATTTGCTTGGAGCACTAATTCTCTACACCGTTCTTCCTACATTAGTGCAAGCGTAAGTCACAAGAATGGGGAATTCTATCTTCAGGTTCAAAGTTGGTATATCGGGATTGCTCCATCAGTTATCACTTCAAATAGCCTACTTAAGGGTTGATAAAGATAGTCAGAGACGGTTTCGGCAGTGGTTAATTCTCACTTGATCTACTTGAGCCTAATTTGTTCTTCTCACAAGATTTCAAGAATATGTTGGTAAAATGTGTTGCTGATTCTGAGGTATCAAAACCAGCAAGGGGGAAGGAGACATACTCTGAATGCACAATGAGTACACATGATGAGCTTTATACTTCTTCTCAATTGAAGACTATTCCGGGAAGACAAATGTCATAACCGCAGAGAAAATCAGTGTTCTAACTCGTTCCTTCAGGTGTATCATTCCAACTACGTGGGGGAAGAGAATGTCAGTTTCTGATGATAAAAGAGGTACACAATTGTATGATGGTTCCTATGGTTAGTCGGTATCCTACTGAAGGAAATGTGTACATCCAGTACTCAGTAGCTGTTATGGTACTGTCTTGGTGTAACAGTTCTCATCTGCAATGTCCTGAAAGGAGATAAGGGGATTTTCGGGTCTTAATTGATCTTGATGATGCTTTGTCGACTTCATTAATGGGATTGAGTGTGTACTTCGGGTTTTTGGGCTTCATATATCGAGACTGATTGCATCACTTCAACTACTTGGGGGAAGTGGTCTCTGGATACTCTTGGCATGCATTACTTCAGACTTCAGCGGGAAGAAATGTGAGAAGGTTAATTTAAGTGTGAGATGATTCGTTGCTTATTTATGTGATGGTCCCCCGATCGGAGAATCTCGATGGTTATTCTTAAAAGGAGCAGCAATACTTAATGGGGTTTGATACGGTTTTCGCTGTACACATACCGTTCGTAAGCTTGAAAGAGAGCTTTGAATCTGCTCAAAAGGAAGATTGTCGGTTTGGGGGGAAGCTATCAAAGCTTCACATTGAGAAGGCTCAAGCTAAGATGATTATTTTGGAGCCTTGAAAGCTTTGGTGGTGAAAGTTTAGGAGATGTTGACTACAGATTTCTACCACATGCTGAACGTATCCTCATTTTGGTATTCATGTCATCATCGTCTTAAGCTGAGTAACATTTTCTTGCACATATCTTATACCATACTGTAAATAGAAAATTATAGATCCAGAAAATTGTAAATAGATACTTAGAAAACCTGCTTAGTGTAAATATAGAAACGTAAAACCAGAAAATCCATAAAAATTAAAAAAAAAAATTAGAAAAGACCAAAAATAGTTTCACCTAGGCATGTCTTCTGTTTATCGATAACATTTACGGACTTAGAAATGTCATTCAATAATGGCACGGGTCTTTAAATGAAGCTCGAGCAGAAGTTAAAATGGATGGTTAAAACATGTCTAAATGGCTTGCTATTACTTTAGATAGCAACCCGCACTTCAAACTGGGGAAAGCACGTCGCCAAAAAGACGGTTGTTCCTCCAACTGGGTGATGTTCACCTGGGCATGGATTACTTTATATCCATGTTTCTTCGATCTGATGTACGTTTTAGTGCATCATTTCTTGAAAAGGAAGAGAAATCTTCTTTGCATACAAATAGTTTTCAATCTATGATTCTTCTGAAAATTATTTGTGAGACACTTGGTGATTATGTGTTGCTTGAAATTTGTTTATACTTGGATTATGCATAAAATTTGTCACTCAATCAACGACTACAAATCTTTAACTAGGTCATTGATTGAGGGGGAGAGTGAATTCAAATTTTATATCATCAAACGGGTTTCTTGATTAATTCATGACTCTTAGAAAAGGTTTTGCAGTTAATGGGGTATTAGTTGAAGAGGATATTGCTTAAATATATCAAATGACCAAGTGTGTTAGTTGCTAGAAAGTTTAGGACATTATGTGCAATTTGCTTGTAGTATCCTAGCTTCATATAACTAGAAGGTTCATTTGTATCTCTTTGGAATCCTCGTTTAATCCCCTAGATACATTAAAACTCAAAATCTGAAAGAAGTTAGAAAACCCGATGTGTTTGATGTTCTTGAATGCTCCACTGACATTTGTATGAACTAAGTGAATGAGTTTCAAATGTTGTTTGTCTCTGCTGCTTAATTGTTGTTGATATTGTGCATATGTTCTCAGGATTCTCTTAGGTAGATTGCTATTATGTTAGAATCATGTTCCTAAGATCCTGAATTGAATATTGAAATCCGTGTGAATTGCCATGTTCATGATTGCTATTTGCTCATCATGCTAGATAGTGGTTTGACGTAGTTCCTGATTATGGTTTGATTATAAGATGAACTTGGTATTATAATGTGGCAAGCTGCTGAAGGGTAGCTATTAAGGAATAGTGTATCTGTATGTATGTATATCTGTGTTGATATTCTTATGCAGATTCCATGGCCAAAATGAATGTGCCAGTTCCCATTCTAACCATTTGATCAGACGTTCAAACTCTATTGATTGGCTCGGAATTCACCACGACAACAACATCGGCAGCAACAACAACAACAACACCTTCACCACCACCACCTTCACTTCAACAAAGCAGTTCGTATTCTGATCTCGCCAAGTGGAGATCTTCAACGTGTGGGAAAGATTTGTTGGTGGATGGATGATTGATGTTGACCACTGACTCACTCAGAAAAGCGGGTGATTACATCATCTGCGCAAAAAGGTCAATATCATTTGTGTCATAATTGTCAACTTGTGCATAATAAGCAGTGAATCTCCCTCTTAGATTAAGGGGGAGCACAGTATGTTTCATCATCAGAATACATTAAATTGGACACATTTTCTCCCACATTTTCTAACTTATTTAAATCAATTGGGATCACAAATCTCAAAAGGTTTGAAATTTTTGATCGGGGGAGAGAATGTGATTTAAATATGAAATCTGATAAAATGTGATGATTTGGAAGTTAAAGTAAGCTCTCCCATATGTGCTAAACCATTTTGTATATCAAGGCACATATTGAGGGGGAGCAAAATGTTTTGGTCATAAAAGCAAGCTCTTCCATATGTGCGAAAATCTTTCTTATATCGATGCACATATTGAGGGGGAGCAAATGGTTTTAACAAAACAAAGGATTTGGCATCTCACGTGAGCAAGGCTCAGACTTCACCAATGAATTGACGAAACTTGAATTGCCATCAATCGAAAGGATACATCTTGGCCGGGTAATAATTTCAAGCTGGTCTAACCAGTGATGTAAGCGTGTCTCGAAAAAGATGTATCTGAGTAGAGTGTACCATTTCGAGAAACTTTCTGCGGACTTGACCAGGCCGGGTAATAATTTCAAGCTAGTCTAACTAGTGATGTAAGCGTGTCTCGAATCGGTCATGTTCACTGAAAGTGGATCAATTCAAAAAGTGCGAGCTCTACCTAACATGTGCAAATTTATAAAACTATCACTCGAGCACATGTTGAGGGGGAGCATTTGAAAAATATAAAACTCTCAAGTGTTTGCAAAAATGTGTTTTGAAATCATGAACACTTTGAGAGATTTTTCAAAGATTTGGTTTGGCAATTGTGGAAGAACACCAAAGACCGACCATTGTATTTCATATAATGGAGTTATAAGGATGGTAAGGTTAGGTACAAGTTCCCACGATCCCGCCAGAGCCGGAGGGATCTACCCAGGGACAATCCACTAGTTAGTGTAGAAGTCCTTAGGTATGATTAAAAAGGAGAAAAGTGAATGAGGGAATAGTGCCGACTGAGATGGAGCTAACACTGGAACAAACCCAACAAGGTGTTAGTTATGAAGTCTCGGTAAGCACTGAAGGGGTTGAAGAATGAAAAAGAATTGTAAAGAGAAAGGGTGAAAAGAAATAGCCCTCCTTACAACTTAGGCAGAAACCGGGTCAATACATATGCTGTCAGAATCACTTAGTTGATTGCTGGCATTGAATACAAAGTATCATGGACCCAGTGATACGCTGCACAACCCTCCCTAGCCACTCAAGGTCCCTTAAAGGACTCTTGTTTCAATTGTCACGGAGTTCAATACATTTCTATCGTCTCTCTCACTCCGAGTTAGATGATATTGAAAAGGTGGCAGTCCTCTCCAGCCTCCGCTCACTAAATCAAATCGCACTATCGAGTCTAGAGCCACGAGATGCATAATAAGATCTCATAGGGACACGAATTATTTCTACACTGGTTGTTCAACATTAAGGACACCAGTTGTAAACTCATGAGTCCTACGCAGATCTTAGCAATCTGCCAGAACATTTATGAGAGAATTTACAAATGTAATTCTCAATGATTGAATGGAAATTCCTGCCAGGGTCAACATCAAGCAGCCCTGAAAGTAGGTCACTTCGGTAATTCCTCGTGGATTACGCTTAGTGGTCGCGGCGGTTTCAACCGGTCTACAGTCGTGGAGTGATCTCCAGCGACTCACCTAATCGTTGATTTACTACGGTAAAATCTTAAAAAACCCTCTGTGGGTTTTCGATTAGGAACGGTCATGGTAAGGATTAGAGAGAGTTTTCACACTATGCTGTTGACTATCTCGAAGTCCAAACTTGTAAGTACCGGTCGAATTATTGCTAACTGTCGTATGCAGGAATCTCTGGCGGTTGTAGCAGTGGAATGCTGTAGCTGGTTGCTGTTGTAGCTGGTTGCAGAAAAGATGACAATCCATCACCACATGTTCACTCTACCACATCATCATCAAAGAAGTCATGATCAACCAAAAGACCTTCAACACAGCTTCTGCTAACTCTGATGCTGAAGATCATGACCCTGATTAGTGTGAGCATGTCGGTTCTAAGTATATTTCATCACATGGAGACCTACTACTAAAAGATGACTTGGAGACTCAAGTGGGATGATACTTTCAAAGATTACTCAAAGTTCATCCAAGACAAAAGAGAAGTCATCTTCAGATCACTGATGTTTGCACAACAATCTATGACATTGAAGAATCAATGATTATGAGCTATGATGTCAAGATCCAAGGAAGAAGTGCTGAAATTCAGAACATTACTTCTGGGGTGACCTCCCTTAGGGGGAGATTGTTAGGAATATGAATATTCAGCTGAAGACTCGGTCACCCCGAGTAATTATTAGTACATCATAGCTCGTAGGATTATCAGTAATATTATTAGTAGCTTAGTTATTATTATTAGTATTGTGGAGTGGGTCGGGTCTTTACCCTCTGTCAACTCACTCTACAGCCCGCTAGGGGCATAATATATTGTAAGTATAAATACCCCTTCCCACACGTGGGAAGGGTTGGAACTCTCATTACATTCTAATCTAATACACATAGTTTTCTCTCACTAGAAGTTCCCATCTCTCTCTCTCTAGCTTCTTGTTCATTCGATCCATAATCAAGCCTCAAACAAGTGTTTCTTGCATTGTGAATACCCTACAATGAAGGCTATGCAAAGTCAAATCACAAATTTGAAAAATGAATTTGAAAATTCAATGATTAAGCAGGGTAATGAGCTCAAAAGCAAAATTGATCAATCTCAAACGAAGATTGAAAGTATGTTTGATACCCTTATCAACCAATTTCACCAAGCTTCATCCTCGGGAACTCTCCCGGGTAATACAATTCCTAACCCAAAGGGTGAATTGAAAGCCATTACCACCCGAAGTGGTAAAGCTTATGAGGGACCCACGGTTCCAACTACTACTTCTTCCTCTTCTACAAAAGTAGTTGACCATGAGACCGAGGTGACAAAGGACAAGGTGCACTCCACAAGCTCACGAAGTACCGCACACGTCCAACCTTCGGTAGTCCCAACCCCAATTCCGGAACCCGATGTTCCGAAGTCTCAACCTAAACCTTCTATCCCATACCCATCTAGACTTAATGACCAAAAGCTCCGCGAAAAAGCTAGTATCCAAATTGAGAAGTTTTTACAAATCTTTCAAGATTTACACTTCGATATTAGCTTCGCGGATGCTCTTCTTCTCATGCCAAAGTTTGCTTCGACAATAAAAAATTTGCTCAGTAACAAGGAGAAATTATTTGAACTAGCAAAAACTCCTCTAAATGAGAATTGCTCGGCAGCTCTCCTTAAAAAGCTTCCGGAAAAGCTTGGAGATCCCGGAAAATTCCTCATTCCTTGTGATTTTCCGGGCATGGTTCAATGCTACGCCTTGGCCGATCTTGGTGCAAGCATTAACCTTATGCCGCTTTCCATTTGGAACAAGCTTTCTCTACCCCCACTTACTCCCACATGTATGACTCTTGAGCTAGCCGATAGGACTCTTACTAGTCCTAAAGGTGTAGCCGAAGATGTTTTTGTGAAAGTGGGGAAGTTCCATTTCCCGGCTGATTTCGTCGTGGTAGATTTTGTTGCCGACCCCCGAGTTCCTCTTATACTTGGAAGATCTTTCTTGAGGACGGGTCGGGCATTGATTGATGTTTATGGTGAGGAACTCACCTTACGTGTTGATGATCAAGCTGTGACATTTAAGCTTGATCAAACTATGAGATACTCCTCCACTCACGATGATACATCGGTTAATCGTATTGATGTGATTGATGTTGCTTCTGAGGAGTATGCTCAGGAAGTTTTAGGATTTATAAACAAATCCTTGAGTGGCAATCCCACTCCTCCTTCTTCTCAACCTATTCTTTCCGACTCTTCCCCTTCCCTCACTCCGTTTGAGGGAAGTGATTTCATTTTGGAAGAGATCGAGGCCTATCTTAATGATGAATCAGTTTCGCCGGAAATTGATTATGCTGACATTGATCTGGAGGGAGATATTCTCTTGCTTGAGAAAATGCTTAATGATGATCCATCACCTTCTCTCCCTCCGGAGAAAATTCAAATTGAAGAAATCAAAGAACTTGAGCCAACTAATCCTCCGGAGCCCGAGCTCAAGGATTTACCTCCTCATCTTGAATATGCTTTTCTAGAAGATGATGACAAACTTCCCGTCATTATTTCTAAAGAATTAAAAGATGAGGAGAAGGTTCAACTTCTTGATGTGCTTAAGAAGCACAAGAGTGCCATTGCTTGGCAACTCTCGGATATCAAGGGTATTGACCCTAGATTTTGTACTCACAAAATTTTGATAGAGGATGACTTCAAACCCACAGTTCAACAACAAAGAAGGGTGAATCCGAAAATTCATGAGGTGATCAAAAAGGAGGTTCTAAAACTCCTTGATGCCGGAATGATTTACCCCATTTCTGATAGCCCGTGGGTTAGTCCCATCCATTGTGTCCCCAAAAAGGGGGGTATGACCGTTGTTACCAACGAAGAAAATGAGTTGATTCCTACACGCCTCGTCACGGGATGGATAGTGTGTATTGATTATCGAAAAATCAATGATGCTACCCGTAAGGATCATTTCCCGTTACCTTTTATGGATCAAATGCTTGAACGTTTAGCGGGAAATGAGTTCTATTGTTTTCTTGATGGCTTTTCCGGGTATTTTCAAATACCAATTGATCCCCAAGATCAGGAAAAGACCACCTTTACGTGCCCCTACGGAACGTTTGCTTATCGACGTATGCCTTTCGGCTTATGCAATGCTCCGGGCACGTTTCAAAGGTGCATGATGGCTATATTTCACGATATGATCGAGAAAACAATGGAAGTCTTTATGGATGATTTTTCGGTGTACGGAAATTCTTTCTCTTCTTGCCTCTCCCATTTAGACAAAATGCTTAAACGGTGCAAAGACACCAATCATGTTCTAAATTGGGAGAAGTGCCACTTTATGGTCAAAGAGGGCATTGTCCTCGGCCATAAAATTTCTAATGCCGGGATTGAGGTCGATCAAGCTAAAGTCGATGTTATCGCTAAGCTACCTCATCCCACCACTGTAAAAGGAATCCGAAGTTTCCTTGGTCATGCCGGTTTCTACAGACGATTTATTCAAGACTTCTCTAAAATCGCCCGGCCTCTGACCCGTCTTCTTGAAAAAGATGCTCCATTCTTCTTCTCTCCCGAATGCATCGAAGCATTCGGGATTCTTAAAAAGAAATTAACTGAAGCACCAATTTTAGTTGCCCCCGATTGGGACTTGCCATTTGAGCTCATGTGCGACGCTAGTGATTATGCTATTGGGGCAGTCCTGGGGCAACGGAAATCTAAGCACTTTCAGCCGATACACTATGCTAGCAAGACAATGACCGAGGCTCAATCTCATTATACTACTACCGAGAAAGAGTTATTGGCCGTTGTCTATGCTTTTGAGAAATTTAGACCATATCTCGTCTTATCTAAGACCATAGTGTATACGGATCACTCGGCTCTTAAGTATCTTCTTGCTAAGCAAGATGCTAAGCCGAGATTGCTTCGGTGGATTCTCCTCCTACAAGAATTTGATGTCACTATTCGTGATAAAAAAGGAGCGGAGAATCTCGCCGCCGATCATTTGTCTAGACTTGAAAATCCCCATCAAAGTGATCTCGAGAAAAAGGAAATTACCGAAACATTTCCTCTCGAGACACTTGGGATGATATCTTTGAAAGATGATCCGAGTACCCCATGGTTTGCCGACTTTGCAAATTACCATGCGGGGAATTTTGTTGTGAAAGGGATGTCGTCCCAACAGAAAAAGAAATTCTTTAAAGATGTGAAACATTATTTTTGGGACGACCCCTACTTGTTTAAAGTTTGTGCCGATCAAGTGATTAGACGGTGTGTTCACGGCCAAGAAGCCGTTGACATTCTCACGGCTTGCCATAATGGACCCACAGGGGGACATCATGGTGCCAACTACACCGCTAAAAAAGTCTTTGATTCGGGTTTCTATTGGCCGACGATTTATCGTGATGCCCACGACTTGGTGAGGTCTTGTGACTCTTGCCAACGTCAAGGAAAAATCTCACAGAAGGACGAAATGCCTCAAAACGCAATTCAAGTTTGTGAGATCTTTGACGTGTGGGGCATCGACTTTATGGGCCCGTTCCCGTCTTCACGAGGGAACAAGTACATACTCGTGGCGGTCGACTATTTGTCTAAATGGGTGGAAGCAAAAGCGCTCCCCACCAACGACGCCCGAGTAGTTGTGAAATTTCTAAAATCTCTCTTTGCTCGGTTTGGAGCTCCTCGTGCTATCATTAGTGATCGCGGTACGCACTTTTGCAATGACCAATTCGCAAAAGTCATGCTTAAGTATGGTGTCACTCACCGTCTTGCTACCGCGTATCACCCACAAACAAGTGGGCAAGTGGAAGTCTCCAACCGAGGTTTAAAAAGAATTCTTGAAAGGACCGTAGGAGAAAATCGTGCCTCTTGGTCGGACAAACTAGATGATGCACTATGGGCTTTTCGTACAGCTTACAAAACACCCATCGGGTGTACTCCTTATAAGCTTGTGTACGGAAAGGCGTGTCATCTACCGATCGAGCTTGAGCACAAAGCCTATTGGGCCTTGAAGCATGAAAATTTTGACCTTAAGACCGCGGGTGATCATCGAAAGCTTCAATTGAATGAATTAAAAGAGCTTCGGGATCAAGCCTACGAGAACTCTTTAATCTACAAAGAGAAAACAAAGAGGATTCATGACTCTAAGATTAAAAACCGCGTTTTTAATGTTGGTGATCGAGTCCTCCTCTTCAATTCTCGATTAAAGATTTTCTCGGGCAAATTAAAAACCTGTTGGTCTGGGCCGTTCACCGTTGCTCAAGTTTTTCCATATGGAACCGTCGAGTTATCTCAAACCGACGGTCCCAACTTCAAAGTGAACGGTCATAGGTTGAAGCATTATTTTGGAGGGGACATACCATCCATGGTTGTCCCGGATCTCCAAACTTTCCCCATGGACAATTAAATTCGGGGACGAGTCAGGCTCGTGACTCGGTTACCAAAAACAAGCGCTTCGTGGGTGGCAACCCATGCTTATCATTCTATCTTCTTTCTTATTTCTAACACTAAGTGTGGGGGAGTTCCTCTACTTGTGCTTTGTTGTTGTATGTTTGCCTCTGTTTTCAGGATTCCCGTAGATCGTGATGATTGACGCGCCTGTTTTCAATCCAGCCGCCCAATATCCTATCTTTGTGTTTATGATTATCCAGGGATATCTTAGTAATCCTTTTTTGTGAAAAAAGATTTCGTTTCCACACTTAGGTAGTAGTATTACCCTTTTACGTTCTATAGTGTCGGCTCAGGCCGGTACTTTGAATATTGAGGGCAATATTCAATTCTAAGTGTGGGGGGGAATTCTCATTTGCCCAAAATTTTAAAAAATTTTCACATATTGTACCTTCTAGTCCCCTAGCACCCCCGTTTTGACCAAAAATTTTAAAATTTTTATCGTATTTTTCGTCCAAAAGAAGTGCTATGCACAATAAAAATAATTTGCTATACATTAATGCTTCGGTATTAATGAAAGTTTAGACTTGATTAGGCTAGAACAAGGGGAATCCCGACTCTGCTAGAGTGTTGATCTAGCTGCTACCCTTAACGTTTAGGCTAAGTTTTTACGAATTGTGCAAATGAAAATGCTAAGCGTGGAGTAGTTGGTTCTCTTTAGAGCTTATATAAGTAATCTATGGCTTTTCCTCCCAGGAGCTCCTAATCTGACTAAAATAAGTGCTATTTTCAAACTTTTGAACGCAAAAACCGTTTTTGTTAAGCAAATAAATTTTTATACAATCTTGATTTAGAATACCAGTTCAAAGTTTTATTTAAATTTTGGAACAAGCATACTTTTTTAAAAACATAATAAGAATGCAAAATGAAAGTGAGACGTTGCTTGAAAGTTGCAAAGTTAAAGTTTTAAGTATGAATAAATAAGTGCTCTAAGCTACGGATTCGAGATCGGGCCTTGGATCCTTATTTCCGGAAGGCGTTTAGGTCTTGGCTACCCTCTTGCACCGGCCCTTGGACCCTTAATTCTGAAAGGTGTTAAGGTCTTGGAACTCTCCGTTGTAGCGGCCCTTGGATCCTTTATTCCGGAAGGTGTAAGGTCTTGGAACTAAACCGTGAAGCTCCGTCGTTTAGGGTACACAAGTAAAAAGTTAGTGAAAAAAAAAAGTGGAAAAGTGATAAAAAAAAAAATGAAAAAAAAATGAAAAAAAAAATGTTTATGTTTGTTTATGAATAAGTGTGAGAAACTTGCTTCTTCTTAAATTTAAATCGAAAGTTGAACTAGTATTCGTCAATATTGTCTAAAAGTTGGACGGTGATATAGAAATTGTTGACTTCAAAGATCCCGTGAGCTCCGATACTATTCTCGAGGGTGTAAAAACCTAGCCTCCTAAGTTTACTAAGGATAAGCTGAGAAGAAAGTCGCTACATTGAGTGATCTCACCTTTGAATCTCTAATTTCTAAATCATTGTCGGTTTTTAACCCTAATAAATGTCAATTTTTACGATCAAAACTTTGAAAACAAGCACACACACCTAACTTATGAATAATTGTGGGAGTGAAAAGTTAAGTCTCGGCTGACATAGGTTGCTAATATAGGTAGTGTTAGCATTTTACACAAACGTTTGCACAAGGGTTTTAGACTTAGTTAGGAAGTATAAAAAGAGGATGACGATTACAATTCCCCGGAGTCACCCATTTTGTGTGATTCCCGTTCCATGATGCCATTTTTGATAATCAAGCATATTATTTACGTTTGTTCTCGTTTTAATTTACTTGCATTTTATAATAAAGTCAAAACGGGATAGTCTTGGTAATATTAATCCTTTCATTACTTTATATGATCGGATTGCTAGGGACTAGCAATTGCTTAGTGTGGGGGATTGATGAGTGGCCTTTTACTCATCATTTTATACCCGAAAAACCCCACAAAAATGACCAAAAACACCCAAATGGACCATATAATGTTACAAATATCCTTGGATTGTGTTTTGTGTGTTTCAGGTACAAAAGGATTGAAAACGGGGCAAATATGGACAAAACCGAGCTTGGATTGGAAAAGAGTCGAAAACTGAAGCCGGGAAAGACGATTTTCATATGGATTTTTATTCGAGCTCAAGAATCCCACAATGGCCCTTGGATTATTTAATATTGGCAAAATTGGTCCTTTTATTAAATTTGATGTAATGGCAGATTGGCCCCTACAGTTTCAACATGTAAAACTTTGGCCCTTGTGATAAATACCCTTTATATATCCTAACCCCTAAAAAAACTACACAACCGGATCCACTACACAATTCCCCAACCAAAACTAAACAAATCAGCCCACCTAAACTATACCCAGTCCGGCCTAAAATCTAAAACAAAACCAAAGCCCATTTAATCCTACCTTGACCCGACCCACCCATCACCCATTTTAATTAAATACCGGTTAAAACCAAAGGGAAAGTCAAAATCCCTAAATCCCAGTCAAACCCAATTAACTACTATTCAATCACCCTCAATCTCCCATTCCCGTCTAATCCCTCCCCTAATCACCATACCAGTCATTTTCATCACCACTACCAGCCAAGACACCCACATGACCTTGTCTTGGTCCCCCCCACTCCACCTCAGCGATCCGAGGCACCAAAGAAGATCAACGATCAAGAATAAAAGATGTGAGGACCAAGAATACATCCAAGGGTTAGAAAAGAAGCACAAACGCAAGAGGGGAACACACACACGAAAGAAACACACTCATTCTAGGGTTTTTCATAGTTTTAGTATAAATATTGTAGTAGAGCCGAGTCGTTTTTTTTCTTCCTTAGGTTTATTTTTGCATTTTTATTTTTTAAGGTACTTTGTAATTTCAGTTGTAATTTACTCTAATTTTAATTTTAATATCAGTTTTTTTTTCTTTCTTGAAAGTCGAATTAGTATAGCTTATTTTATCTGCTTATGATGTTTTTAATATCAATTTATTTGCTTATTTGTTGATTTCTGTTTTGAGTTTATTTGTTGTCAGTTGCTTATTTGTTAATTTTAAAGAAAGAAAAAAAAAATAGCAGTATGCATTGTTCTTGAGTTTTTGCCTCTTAAGCCCCTTTTAGATCTCATATTTAGATAAGTTATAGTAGGATTTGGATTTTGAATTTTGTTTTTCAAGTTGCCTGCTAGTTAATCTTGATATGTTTGTGTTTATTTGTAGTTAAATTGCTTATTCCCTAGCTTTATTGTGGCCTGCAAGTTTTAGCCAGTGCTTATTCAGCCATTGTTGTGTTTAAGGCTCCATGTTAGTTTCTAAGTTGGTGATCAAGAAATGGTTTCACTGAGTTAACTTGTATCTGATTTCTTTTGAGTTAAGATTGGTTTCACTGAGTTACATTATAAATGATGCTTGATTTATATTTTGGTGACCTCTCAACAAAATAGCTGCCTATTTTTATCTCATTTGATCAGGACATTTTTTTTTTAGCTTAATTTTGATTCTCAGATTGTTTGTCTTTGTTAAAAATTGCTTGTTGTGTAAGTGCTTAATTAGTTTTTGAAGAAAATCAAGAAAAAAATAGATTGTAAAAATTGACAGTCCTGGGGTTCGAACTCAGGACAGTCAGCCCACAAACAAGTAACCTTACCACTGCACTCTTCACTCTTTTTAGTTAAACCTTACAAAATTTAATTTAAAACCCTTTTACTTTTTCTTTTTTTTTTCCTTTATAAGCTTATTTGAATCGTTTAGCTTATTTTTCAGCTTGTTTCCAAAAGCTTTTTCGTTTTTTACATTTTTCTCAACTTTCCAATAGTATTAAGTATTTTAGAAAAAAAATTCAGAATTTTCTTTTTCCATTTAGTATTTTTAATCAATTATTTTCTTTTAAATAGTTTTTAATTTATAAAAAATTATTAAAAAGTCAAAAAAAATATTTTTCTTTTTTCCAAAATTTTCTTTTTATATTTAAGTCGTAGGAAAATTATTTTGGTACTCGTAGGGTTAATTTTTAATAGATTTGACGTTTTACTCGTTCGTAGTTTTTCGGTTACGTTATTTAATTTTCGTTTTTAGTAGATTTTAGAAACACAAGAAACCCTCGTCTTTTCAAGCATTTTAATTACGAACCTTAAACGATATTCTCAATTTCACGCCTCGTTGGGACCTCGACCCGGGTATTCACTTATCCGGTTATTAAATCGATTGTCGCGTTGAACCGTCGCGAGTTGACTTTTCTTCGTGAGAGGTTTGACTTGTGATTCTTTCGACGACTAATCAGTCCCACTGCCCCTAAAGTTACTTAACTAAGATCAAATTACTAATTTACCCTTTTATATACATATTTTTTATTACAGCAACTCACAGTCTCGCGGAAATGGCCATAAGTAGGTCTATACGACTCCCTTTTATTCCCGGTTTTCGGTCACATTTAAGTTAGGATGTTAGCTAAAACTTTTATGTTTTTACCAATAGGGGCTTCTAGTCAAGTTTTATGAGTTTTACCCGATTGAAATCTGTTACTCAGATTTTGATACTTGTTACCTTTTTGGCTCTAATTTATTCATACAGATGAGTTACGTGGTGAGCCAAGCGGCAAAATGACCACAAGACATAGCTCTACAATCCTATATTTTTACCTATGTTTCATAGTCCACGAATTTTGCCCAGTAATTACGTTTACAGCCCCTGTCCAGTTTATATTTTGCAATATAAGTCCTTTCGACGGTTTCTAGTGTTTTAGTCCAATTTTCCAAACACAATCAAGTATAATAAGCATATAGAACATATTAATTACATGAAATACTAATATTTACAGTAATCAAAGGTAAATCTAGTAGTTTGCTTACAATCCTTGGGATGAAATTTAACAAGAACCAAGAACTAAGAACACTAACTTAAATCCTTACAATCGAAAACCCTAGCTTCCAATCCTTCAACACAACTCTTGCAAACCTTTGCTAGCCTTGATATAACCCTTGTAAAAACCTTGTAATCTCAGCTCTAATCACCTATAAGATCGTATCTATTTATTGGGGACTGCTGAAGGTGATACGCTTACTGCTTTAGGAGTAACTCTACTCCTCATGACTGAGGTTACTTCTAATAATGATACGATGAAGATTTGAGGTTACTTGTGAAGCTACGTTCTGTTGAAAGTAAGGGTACGATTTGTGTGGAGTAATTCTACTTCTTGGAAGGAAACATGATACTGAGGTTACTTCTATATTCCTAACGTTTATACTTTTGAGAAGTAACTCTACTTCAGTGTTTACTGATTCACTTAGTGCTGCTACTTATAACATTTCTGCTGCTGCGATTTAACGTTGTGCTTCACATTAATGCTGCTTTCGAAAGTTACTACTGCTTTTGAAAACTTAGTGTTGCCCATTGAACGTTAGTATTGTCGTCGATGGTTAGTTAATGCTGCTAGCTATTTATTTGATTCATAACTGCTGCTAGTAGATATTTATGCTGCTACGACATAGTTTCTGCTGCTAAGCTTTGTTACTGCTGCTCCTTTTACTCGTTAATACTGCCAATTAATCACTTAATACTGCTCGATATGTCTTTATGCTGCTCATTGGTTGTTACTACTGCATATGAGGGTTTCAAGAGTGCTTAATAAAGAGTGAGGTAGTATATGCTTTACGGTTTGAGTATTTGTGTTCGTGGATGTTGAAAGTAGGTATCATGTTCAAGTTTGATACATGTAAGTGAGTTTGTGACCTAATATGTTTTGATGATAATCATTATTATGGGTCGAGTACATTGATTGGTTTTGGATTTGTGAGAGATGTCGGATAACACACACGGAAGATGGTTTTGATTTAAATGTTCTTCAACGTTTAAAAGGCTCGTATTTGGATTCATTGGAATAATTGATTACGAAGAAGGTTGATTATCACCTATTTGGAGTTGAAGTGTAGTTTCACAGGTTTGTGTTCTTATAATATCTTAAAAGGATTCTTGCACCTTTTGAAGATAACTTGTTCGTGCTTTAATGTTGTGACAATGACTTGTCAAAATCTAGCAATAGGGATTTGCTATCACTTAAAGGAGTTACATTGTAGTGCTCAGTGTCTCATAGAAGATGAGGATTTTGTCAAGAGGTTGCGGTCTACTTATATATTTGGTTTTTAGTATAAGTTCAAAGTCACGTGGATAGTACAAGACATAAGACACAAGTTTGAGTTGTTTTACTTCATCATCAAGTTCGTTATACTTAGTTTTCTTCAACAGTAATCATTACAAGAAGCCTGCAGAATTGAAGATTCAAGAAATGGTTAACACATGGATTTCAGGGGAAGCATATTCTAGAGTGTTTAATCATTTACATGCACCATTTGAGGGGAAGATTTTTACTACTGCTAATCGTTATTAGTACTGCTGGTTTAAGTTTCTTTTGTCTTGAGTTCATTTTTAGTAAGCGTTTTGGTGTTCTTCATGGAGGGTAATTCGAGACATTGGAAGACTAGATTGGAAGTATGATAGTGGTTTGTGGTTGTCGAGATCAAAGTTGCATTTACTTAGAGTTCCCTAGTAAATAATACAAAAAAGGGAAGAAGATTTACAAAGAAGAATTGCAACTTGAAGATCCTTGGTGGTACATGTTTGATAAGTTAACGAGTTGAGCTTAAGGGGAAGATTGTTTCATTCCTGGAAGATCATAGAAGAATGTTTTGTAATTATCAACTAGGGGAAGATTGTTGGGATTTATATAGAGTTGATAAATACAAAACAATAAAGGAAGAATGAAGAATTACAAAACTACAAGGACTTAGAAGAAAAAGATTAAAAGTTAGGAAGATTTGTTTCCTAATAAAATTAGGAGTCTTTGTAAACCCTAATATCTCTCTATATAAAGAGACATAGGGCATTCGTTTTATGTGTGCACAGAATTATATGTAGTCGATTACAAAAGTGTGTGTGTCTAGGTGTAGGTTTTGTAAACGCCTAGACTAGGGTTAGTGTTTGTTTTACGCTTCAAGGTCAAGTCTTGATCCCTGTTACAAGGTGTGTAACACGTTCTACCTTGATCAAGTAGAATTGAAGTGTGTAGGAGATTTTGTGAATGATAATGATAAAAACCTTGTTGATAATAACAATTGATTCTTTATTGAATATTCCGCATTTGTTATTATTTGTCCTAGATTAGACCTAACAAGTCTAGAGCTATAATGGTCCATCAGTGATGTTATGAACGACTAGGAGAGGGGGGAGGGGGTATTTATAGTGCCTTGAGGAGGTTAGTTTACACTAATACTTGGCTCAAAATAAAACACATGATACATACTTGTAAGTTTCTAGACCATAAGTCTTTCTATGGCCCCTAATGTAACACATGAGTGCTTAATGGTTCTATGGCTCTCACCAAGCCACCAAGGGCATGGAGATCCTTCATATACACGTTCATATGATGGGGGGGAGTGACTAGATGGATAAACTTGGTATTATCTAGTTTACGGAGTGAGTTTTGGTCCCGTTAATTGCTAACTGTAAGCCGTTAAGTCTCGAAACGTAAATCCGGGTATCCTAAAAACCATAAACTTATAAATATGTTAAAACTTATCAATATAATCTATATTAACATATTAAATGAGTGATAAGTTCTATCGGGATGCTTAAAGTCGTGAATACCTAGAAACGTAGGCTTAAATCGCGTAAAACCAGAAAATGTAAAAATCCAAAACTTGTGAAAATGTCGTAAGATGTGAGAAACACTTATTTCTCTTGTTTAGGATGTTGTATGAACATATCGGGATACATAAATGTCGTTTAAACCTAAACGTAAATCTCAGACACGGTTTTGTGAAACTTGCAAAAGTGACCCGACAAGTGTCAAACTCTCGTGTTATCATGAAAATAGGTTAACTTATAAGAATGTAGAATAAAATTTTCAGGAGTGAATAGTGAAAGTTAATAGTAAAAATAAATAGTAACCAGAAAATGCGAATTGTTATAGTACCTACCCCTTTAGGGAACTTCGTCCCGAAGTTCTGTTGATGTTAACTACTTACGGTGTGTTTAAGAGAATGCGTTGTTTCGGGATTTCTGAATTAGTGGGGTTCGCTCTGATTCATCGGAAATAATGGTTAGGGAGTCGTATCGGATACAAATAAGCCCACTCATTTATAATTCATTACTTATAGTTCGATGGTTTATAATTTCTTTATTTGAATAAAGAGGCGTCACAATCCATTCAAGTAAGGAGGGTATAAATCATCCTACTTAAGATTTCCCGACACAAAACTCGCTTTCTGAGATAGATAGTAAGATAACCAAATCATCAAATCCTAAAGCTAAGTAATAATATTATTTAACTCAAATTTTATGTCTCATCAAACAAGAACTGTAACAAGATCAAGTTAAATAATTAGTTATTACTGAGCTCCATATTTTTAATGACTCGACTAAATTCTAGGGTTTCCTTATTAATACTAAAGTCATATCATCCAACATCATGGATCTAAATAAACAATTAACAAAAAGCATATGCGCACGAAGTGTATGTAAAGCAAGTAAAGAGGAAAGTCTTAACGCAATAAGCAGTTATAGTCTAGGCACTAATGCAACCTAGTTCTCTATAACCAATGCTCTGATACCAATATGTAACACCCCCAAAATGGTCGCAGCGGAAAATTGTGTCACTGGTGTGCTACTTCATAATACAAAGTACAAGTTATAGAAAACGACCTCTAAACGAGACGTTTTGAAAAGTTACCATTCGATATATGAAATCAGAGTTACAAAACATGAGGTCCCGAAGTACAAGATTACATAAACATTTTTCAGTGTACTATCGAATGGTAAATATGAATGTATAAAGTCTTCAAAACATGTCATGCGACTCTATACTCCAAGCCAATGCTAATTCCTTAAGATCATGAGATAAACATGCTAAAAAATGTCAACACAATGGTTGGTGAGTTAATAGAGTTTGTTTAACATGTAAAGCCTTTAAAGAATGTTCCTATTGCAAAGGCATTGTAAATCCATTCAGTTCCAAGTTTCGCCCTTACAAAACTTGCAACTTATATGTTCACAACCCACTGCTAAAATATAGTATGAGTAAGACATATGTGTATACGATATATGCAAGTACTTAATGTAAAATGTAACAGCCAACTGGACCTCACGACAAGCACAACAGACCACAAGGGTCTTCTGACATATAGTCAGGATGCACACAAACTACACATACTGGGAGCCTCTTCCCAAAGATTACTGGGAGCCACTTCCCAAAGACTACTGGGAGCCATTTCCCAAAGACTACTATTAACACATCCTAACCTCTAGCAATCGCACTATGATAATTACAGAGTAATAGTCACGCAGCATGGCATATAAGTATAAATGTTTTATGCTCTTGTATCCATATGTAAATATAAATCATGTATTCCAATAAAGCGAGTAAAGTGTTTTGATAACCAAGTAAAATATGTAAGTAAAACGAGCATGTATCTCCCCCAAAGAGTAAAGTAATTTAAACGAGAAAAAGTGGGGCTATGACTCACCTTAATAAAGGTTATATCAAATGTATAACGAATCGATGGATAAGCCGGAGAAACCTCTACGCGCAACCTAGAATATGATGTTATATCTTAGGTTCTAAAACAAAGAAGTGAATATATAAACATGCCTTATGTAGTTATTACATTCATTATTCTTGGATACTTAGCATTTGTAAAGTCGTATAAGTGTTTAAGTCTAGTTTGGGATTTTCGTTTATTTAAGTTTTCCCGTCTAAATCTACCCGTTATTTCTAACGTAAATGATCACGACTTGGTTTTTACGTCTTCGGAAAGGTATTTAAATGAACTTTACATATTTGTGGGTCCCACTGCCCCTAAAGTTACTTAACTAAGGTCAAATTACTAATTTATCCTTTTATATACATACTGTTGATTACAGCAACTCACAGTCTCGCGGAAATGGCCATAAGTAGGTCTATAAAACTCCTTTTTACGCCCGGTTTTCGGCCACATTTAAGTTAGGATGTTAGCTAAAACTTTTATGTTTTGACCAATAGGGGAATCTAGTCAAGTTTTATATGTTTTGCCCGATTGAAATATGTTACTCAGATTTTGACGCCTGTTACCTTTTTGGCTCTAATTTATTCATACGGATGAGTTACGGGGGTAGCCAAGCGGAAAAATGACCAAAAGACATAGCTCTACAATCCTATGTTTTTAACTAAGTTTCACAATCCACGAATTTTGTCTAGTAATTACATTTACAGCCCCTGTACAGTTTCTTTTTTGCAATATAAGTCCTTTCGACGGTTTCTAGTGTTTTAGTCCAATTTTCCAAGCATAATCAAGTATAATAAGCATATAGAACATATTAAATACATGAAATACTAATATTTACAGTAATCAAAGGTAAATCTAGGAGTTTGCTTACAATCCTTGGGATGAAATTTAACAAGAACAAGGAACTAAGAACACTAACTTAAATCCTTACAATCGAAAACCCTAGCTTATAATCCTTCAACACAACTCTTGCAAACCTTTGCTATCCTTGATATAACCCTTGTAATCTCAGCTCTAATCACCTTGTATAGCTTTAGTTTAAACACGGAATCATCAAAGTAACACTAGATTTATGTAGAAAATAACTAGGCCTTCATCTTTTATGTATAACTTGGAACTTCGAAATCAAAGTATCATGTGTTTGGTGTTTGTGATGTTATGAACGACTAAGAGAGGGGGGGAGGGGGTATTAATAGTGCCTTGAGGAGGTTTGTTTACACTAATACTTGGCTCAAAATGAAACACATGATACATACTTCTAAGTTTTTAAACCATAAGTCTTTCTATGGCCCCTAATGTAACACATGAATGCTTAATGGTTCCATGGCTCTCACTAAGCCACCAAGGCCATGGTGATCCATCATATACATGTGCATATGATGGGGGAGTGACTAGATGGATAAACTTGGTATTATCTAGCTTACGGAGTGAGTTTTGGTCCTGTTAATTGCTAACTGTAAGCCGTTAAGTCTCGAAACGTAAATTCGGGTATCCTAAAAATTATAAACTTATAAATATGTTAAAAATTATCAATATACTCTATATTAGCATGTTAAATGAGTGATAAGTTTTATCGGAATGCTCAAAGTCGTGAATACCTAGAAACGTAGGCTTAAATCGCGTAAAACGTAAAACCGAAAAATGTAAAAATTCAAAACTTGTGAAAATGTCGTAAGATGTGAGAAACACTTATTTCTCTTATTTAGGATGTTGTATGAACATATTGGGATGCCTAAATGTCGTTTAAACCTAAACGTAAATCTCATACACGGTTTTTTGAAACTTGCAAAAATGACCCGACGAGTGTCAAACTCTCGTGTTATCATGAAAATAAGTTAACTTATAAGAATGTAGAATAAAATTTTCGGGAGTGAATAATGAAAGTGAATAGTAAAAATGAATAGTAACCCAAAAAGGCGAATTGTTACAATACCTACCCCTTAAGGGAACTTCGTCCCGAAGTTCTGTTGATGTTAACTACTTACGGTGTGTCTAAGAGAATGCGTGGTTTCGGGATTTCTGAATCAATGGGGTTCGCTCTGATTCATCGGAAATAGTGGTTAGGGAGTCGTATCGGATACAAATAAGCCCATTTATTTATAATTCATTACTTATGATTCGGTGGTTTATAATTTCTTTATTTGAATAAAGAGGCGTCCCAATCCATTCAAGTAAGGAGGTTATAAATCATCCTACTTAAGATTTTCCGACGCAAAACTCGCTTTCTGAGACAGATAGTATGATAACCAAATCATCAAATCCTAAAGCTAAGTAATAATATTATTTAACTCAAATCTTATGTCTCATCGAACAAGAGCTGTCACAAGATCAAGTTAAATAATTAGTTATTACTGAGCTCCATATTTTTAATGACTCGACTAAATTCTGGGGTATCCTTTTCGTTTTTTTCCATTGTTAGTGATTTGGGTTTGAATGTGTGTTGCAGGTAGTTAGGGTTTTATAGAATTTAAGCAAGAGGGAAACAATAATACGGTACAACTTTGGGTTAGATTTAACTAACATATAGTTACAAATGTGGTTGGACTATATTGTCCTTGAAAATATAACGCAAAACGTGCGTTGACCTCAGCATTACTGGTCAAGGGACGCAATTGGCCTTAAAACCCTAACTTTTGGACTCACAGTGACGATTTTCCCAAGTTTGGGGCCCAGTCGATGCTTTTGAGAAAGTTTAAGGACCAACGATGTATTTTTGTCCACATTTAATAAGAGTTTGTCTCCACACAAGCGACTATTGGGCCATAACCATTTTGTTTCTTTTGAAAACCCATTTATTGCATTATTTAAAATATAGATATACATGCATGATGTGGTAACTGTAAGTTTAATGGACATTATTTTAGTAGTCGTATGTTATGATCGAACTCGAGATCACGGGATTGCACACTTTACGTATGAGAGTTAAAGTTTAATAATTAAATGTAAAAGGTTATGTTTAATTATTAATTACACAAAACGTCTAACGATCATTAGTATTTAACGAATAATGACTAACGACCGTTAACTAATAAAAGGAAAGTATTGTGTATGAATAATTGGCAAGTCAAGAAAGTTCTGGAAGCCCTCTTTGGGCTTGTGGCCGATCGGCAAGGGATAGGGTTTCCTATTCCTTGTCTAACTTGAGCTCCAAGTTTCACATACTATATAAACAAGCTTAAGGGTTCAATGTTTGTATCTCTTGTGCGCACACACATAACCCTAAACTTGTTTTATTCTTCTTCTTGTTCTTGGCCAATCGAAAAACACCCTCTACAAAGGGATGATCGGTTTTGTTTGCTAAAACAAAGTGTTTGGTTTAGTTTTGTGTTCTAAAACTAGCATTACTTTAATTCGTTATAGTACGTATGTACAAGAACGTGAATCAAACACACTATTGTTTGATTCTTGGATTGAATTACAAAAAGGTAAGAGGTAATTCTAATAATCCACATAAACCCTAATTAGGGTTCTTTGTTTGGCTAGAATCTTAAGGTACGCATGCTATTTATGTTTGGTTAATTAGTTTATACATTATATGTTCCTACTCGCTTCCGCTATTACTTCGATGCTTTATGTGTTTAATTTATGCTTGCCATGATATTAATATTCGAACAGTGGTATCAGAGACAAGTTAACGTGTAATTAATTACCAAAACACATAAAAAAACGAATCTTGGATTGTGTTTAAATATGTTAGTCGATTTTTAGGGACAAAAATTTTTTAACCCTAATTTTTTTAATAGAGCCGATTGCCTTATTATTTAATTTAGGGTTTGAGTTTTGATTTTAATTTGATTAGAAACCCTGGATAAAATTGTTTATGTGTTTAGTATGCGATCTTGTGGCAACTTGATAATTGCAATGTAGAATCTACGAAATCGTGCATGTTTGGCATGGATTTATTGTTGTGATAATTTAAATTGTTTAAATTTGCTATATGAATTAATGGTTAAGTTTTACACATGTAATTTTATTGATAGATGTTGAATTGGGGAAGACTCCAATATATTAAGTAATCAATTACGTGCTATGTGGTGTATATTTAATTATGGCTTACGCAATTGATTCGTCAATGCATGTGGTTCACTTCCTTGAAGTGAGGGCCTTAGTTGAATATTGATGAAGCGGAAAGTGTACCGCTTTGAGGGGGTCATTTAAGCCCTAAATCGTATTTATTTGATCAAATATTGCCCTAAATCGTTCCTTTTGTCATTTTGGGTACTTTGGAGAAGAAATCTGGAAAAGAAAGCATTTTGGACGTTTTTGGAGCATAAAAGTGAAGAAAATGACAAAGTCTCAAAATTATGCTGGAAAGTACCTTTGACGGCGTCAGGGATTGCCCTTGACGGCGTCATGGCTTGGCAAAAAAAGTGGATATGAAAATTACTCATGATAAGCCAGAGAATTTTACAATGGAAAGTCTGACGGCGTCACCCTTTGAAGTGATCAAGGCCATCACGGTTTAACTTAAAGAGGGACGGCGTCAAGCCATATTCTGACGGCGTCAAGCTTTGATAAGCCAGAGCGGATTTTGGAGGTCTAAAGAGGGACGCGTCAAGAAGGCCATCCGGGAACCCTAGACACGGCGAGGTGACGGCGTCAAGTCCTATAACGTGACGCCGTCAGCCCTTAAACTCTATATATAGTTTTGCAATTTTTTGTCATTGTGTGCAACTTTGTGAGGAGAAACCCTAAAGACGAATTTCTGCCATTTTTAAGGGTTTTCATACCCTTGGATCTCCCATGTTTAATTGAAGATAAGTTATCATTTAATCAATCAATATGTCTATGTGTTGTTTGATTATATATTGTTCTTGTCTTTTAATTAACATGCTAGGCTAGATTTATCTTGTGTTTGCTTAGATCTAATGAAACCTAGCTATTGATTATTGGTTATTAGTGTGTTATTAATTGTATTGGATGATTGTTCATCGATGTTAGGCTTAAGAAAACTGGCTAACTTCCTATTCGGTAACTTGCTTGAACGTCTTAAGAAACATGAACCAATGCGTACTAAGGTTTTTATGGTTGTATTTAATGCATGAGCGAATTCTAGTGACCCATGTTAGGAGCTTCCTAGCCGGCTCGACATAGGAGTGAAGCAGGAGCTTGTAGAGTTGGGAAGTACGTACGCCACCCCACGATTGGTATTAAGGAATACACCCGTCATCCATGCAATTAATACACACTAATCAACCGGTAAAAGATAGTTAGGGAGTAAGGAAATCTAAGTAAACACATTTCTCTCCACATAAGTTTCACAACTCTTTTCATTTTCAGTTATTTTATTTTATTTGCATTCGTAGTAATTTGGGTTAGTTGACTAGCAACTAATTTCGCCCACTCCTTCAAACCCGAGATTTTACTTGCTTTCATAAAAAATTATAAAAATACAAAAAGAATCTTCCCTCACCCTTAGACCTACTAAAGTAGTTTTTCATACCTAACGAACACTATTCCCTGTGGAGAACGATCAATCCCCCGTACTTACCACTACACTATACTACATCGGTCAGGTACACTGCCTGGTGGGGTTGTAAGCCTCTTGAGATCCCTCGAGAGGTAAAACCTGTTGTAAGGTTGCAAAACCACGCATCAAGTTTTTGGCGCCGCTGCCGGGGAATAGTTATTGTTTAGGTTGAATTTTTATTTTATTAGGTCTACTCACTAGATTCCTTTCTAGTGATATTTTTATTTTCTTTTTCTAGGTTTTCTTTAGTCTATCTTTTTTCTTCGTTTCTTTGTTCGTAACCATTACCATCCGACATCATGAAGGTGGTAATATCCTTGATCCCAACAACCCACCACCACAACAACACCCACCTCCTAGAGCCCGTACCTTAGAAGACTACTCTCGTCCTAGCCACCATGGCTATCGATACACCATTGAGCTCACTCAAGGAGCCAATGTCACACCCTTGCGATCCGACACCATCCGGTTGGTGCAAAGCGGATGCGCATTCCATGGACTTCGTTCTGAAGATCCTAATCAACATCTCAAGGACTTTCTCAAAATTGTTGATTCCATAGACCTTGATGTTGCCACTCGAGAGACGACCCGACTGCGTCTCTTTCAATTCTCTCTGCGGGACCAAGCTAGTCAATGGCTAGAACGTCTACCCGCAGGATCCATCACCTCTTGGGATGATCTCACCACTCGCTTCCTTGCTCAGTTTTTCCCACCGGGAAGAACTACCAAGCTAAGGAATGATATCTTGATGTTCCAACAACTTCAAGGCGAAACCCTCTACGAGGCACGGACTCGATTCAAGGACTTACTCCAAAAAGTCCCTCACCATGGCATAGAACTTTGGCTCCAAGTCCAAATCTTCTATGACCATATCAATCTCTCCACGAGGCAAACCATTGACCAATCGGCCGGTGGTAAGCTACGTGATCTAAGTGCGGAAGAATCATGGGCTCTCCTAGAAGATCTTGCTCTTTATGACAACGAAAGTTGGAGTGATCCCCGTGATTTGAATAAAACGGTCAAGGCAATATCTTTGCCTTCAAACAATTCAAGCACTTCCGACCGTAGGATCATAGAACTTGAAGACCAAGTCAAGTTTCTTATGAAATCCTACGAGGCTCCTAAACCTTCAAGCCAAGTGAACAAAATCACTTCTTCATGTGAATTATGTAGTGGTCCCCACGACACTCGTGATTGCATGGAACTCCCCGAACAAGCTTTTGCGGACTACGCATCCTCGCGTACCGATGGAGCGGGAGACAAGTGGTACACTTTCAAACCCGAGCTAAACCCCAACGGTGATACATACAACCCCTCATGGAAAAATCACCCAAACCTTAGGTGGAAACAAAACCAAAACGCACAACAAACTAATTCTTCCAACCCACCTAATCGTTTCCAATCAAGCGGTTCCAACTCGAACCGTACTTTCAACAACAATCCTTCCAACAATGGTAGTACCAATAACTTTGAAGGATTGATGTCTCAATTTATGGCATCTCAAGAAGCTCGTTTGGCCAAGTTTGAAGCCGATTTCAAACAAAAACAAAGTGAGATGACCAATAAGATTGACACTTTGTTGAAAGCCCTCAATGACCGAGAAATGGGAGCACTCCCTAGCAACACAGTCAAGAACCCGAAACTAAACGTCAACGCCATCTCGTCGGTTTCGTCTC
The DNA here is from genome assembly GCA_021014915.2 of Artemisia tridentata subsp. tridentata. NCBI lineage: Eukaryota > Viridiplantae > Streptophyta > Magnoliopsida > Asterales > Asteraceae > Artemisia > Artemisia tridentata. Next base: position 318,510,397 of record CP139508.1, on the reverse strand, counting down.
CTAGTTCTTGTCCACAATATTATTTGGTCAATTCCATGAGCTCGTGTTTCAAACAAACCCAAGTCGTAGTTGAAACACCTCCCACTCAAAACCTTGACGAAGAATTCAAGGAGCTCCACCTTGAAAGTCCGGTTATTGAATGTGTTGGATGAGAAGAATTCAAGTTAGGCGAAAAAGGGACCGCCTTTGTTCAAAACAAGCTACCTAAGAAGTTAGATGATCCGGGCTTATTTGTTCTACCTTGCAAGATCGGTAATTCGGAGGCTTATGACACATTAGCCGATCTTGGATCAAGCCTTAACCTACTTCCGTTACCTCTCTACACCTCTCTAAAACTAGGAAAACTTGAAGAGACCGAGGTAATAATAGGTTTAGCGGATGGAAGTGTTGCTTACCCGGTTGGAGTAGTCAAGGACGTGTTAGTACACATAGGAAAACTAACCATTTTAGCCGATTTCCACGTCCTTGATATGGTTAGCGACCCTACATGCCCCTTGTTGATAGGTAGAGGATTTTTGGCGACCGCTAGTGCTATGATTGATTGTAAGGAATCTAAGATAGCGGTAGGAGAAGGTGATACTTGGTCAGTCTATGATGTTAAGAAACATGCCTATGATACTAGTGGGGAACCAACACCCCATTGGTTAGAATTAAATAGGAGACCATCTAGATATGGACCTTGGATCGATAGAGACTTCATAGGACCCCAACGCCCATTTTACCTAGAAGAGGACTTTGTGAACCGAACACATGCGGTAAAACAACTCTTGGCTAGGGACACCGAATTGGATCCATTTGAAGACCCTCTAGTTTTTAGGAAGATGATTGATTTCCTAGGAGTTTTTGCCAATTAACCTAGGGATGAATAAGTGGATTCGTGAGGACGATGGATCATAAGTGGGATTGGGACAAACCACCCAAAGATGGAGATGGGTCATGGCATATTAAGGTGACATTGTATGACCCGGATGGAGAGAAGTTTGAAAGGATATATTGTACTAAGCGGACCAATAGGAAACTTCAATCCAAGCTTAACCCTAAAGACGTCCTCGATGACGAGCTCACTTACATAGGGTAGAAGGACTTTGAGTCTAGCTACAAGACTCGTTAATAAAGAAAAGCGCTTCTTGGGAGGCAACCCAAGCTTTATTTGCTTTGTGTGTTTATTTATTTGTTTGTTTGATTTTATTTGTTTCCGTATGTGTGTTTAATTTTTATTATTATTGATTCATGTTCAAAACTAAATTGTGAAAATGCGTTATCTTGTTTTTAACTTCGTCTTAACTACATATAAAGGTATTTTGCAAAAAGATAAGTGTAAGGGGAATCCAAATCAGTTTATAAGAACAAATGAACATGAATCATAATAATAATAAATTAACATACATATTAGTATTTGTTTGAGTCAAATGCTTGTTTCGAGTCATAATGATGTTTTGCAGGATTTTCAGGAAGTAAGGTAAAGGTTTTTCCAGAAATTTTCCGGAAACTTAACATGAGAATTCTGTCAGATCATTTCTGACGGCGTCAGGAGTTACAACCTGACGGCGTCAGGTTTTAATTTTCTGAAATTTTTGAAAGTTTTGTTTTCATAAAAAGTTTTTATTAAATCTCTAACTTATAATCTCCAGGAATCTGCAAAATTATCATTCCACAAGCATTATATCCTTATATATAGAATTTATCCCGCCGATGTTATGCAGGTTTTCGTGTTTGTTTTCTCAGGGTTAACAGGTTATTTTGGACAAGGAGATGTATGTGGAATCAAGCTTATGGCGATGCTTTAGTTTTGGAGCTTCTACATTCTCTTGGAAGAAGATCTAACCATGTTACCTCTTTATCCACCGAACGAATCAGGGGAGTATTTGATTTCATTCTTTTACCTTTTTACTTTTACATCTTGTTATTTGAACATTGGGGACAGTGTTCATCTTAAGTGTAAGGGGGGGGGGGGGGGTAAAATACGATACTTTAAAGAATACAATTACGCTTGATTTTTGTTTGTTTAATGGTAGATGTGTAATAAAACTGAGATAAATACCTGTTAGGGCAATTTTAGTGCCAAATTTAAATTTTTTTACAACATATAGGAGTGAAACTTTGATCTTAATGAGCGTCTCACGGATAGGAGTTATATGACTAGCACAAAAACCGTACCACAAAAAAATTTTCCACCCCCAAATATGTGAGGTTCGCCCCTAGAATTGGTAGGAAAAGCATTTATGCTATGATGTGTGTACCGGTAGCACTTAGATTCTAGAACTTGCGTTAGGACCATTCCGAGGCCACAAGTGAGACTACATTCGTGTAGTTAGGATTGACTACATGATAAGAGACATTAGGATTAACCCATTGTTTTACACCTGTGTTTTTGTTATAATTACATTGACTACATTGGTCAAGTAATTCTCCCACACCCTTTGCGTTGTACTCATTTTTAGTACACGATACCCCTAGTACACCCTTCAGAGCCTATCTTTTCGTTTCGACCTTTAAGCATTTTACTTAAAGGAAGAATTTGTTACACCCCACTAAAATGTACACCCAAATCGCCTTAGCCTACCTTGTATGCACTCATTTTTAGTGCATTATTGTGACAACATTTGTTTAAACCCAAGTTAATTATCTAATTGATTACATGGTTGCTAAGTCGAGTCATATCCTTGTACATATTGTTTTGGGACGATTGGGACTCATGGGTAAAGTACTAGTGTAATGGAGTAATGGGGAAGAACATCATTTATTACCCCCATATGTGCTAAATATTTTAAAAGTACTCCAAGTGTTTCGATTATCTTAATTCGAGTCATTAGAATAGTTATTTGTAAAGTTATGTAAAAGTTCAAGTGTAAGGGGAATGCAACGCCCCTATGATGTATTATTTTGGATGGTAGGGCAAGAGTGTATGAGGAAAAAAAAAAAAAAAAAAATTCAAGAAAAATACAAAAAAAAATGAGAAAAAGAAAAATAGAAAAAACATACGGACTACCATGCCGTTTCATTTTATGTTTGTCTTATGTTTTTGTTATTTTGTTTTTAGCTTAAGTCGAGTCTAGTCTTGGCTTAGCAACGCCATATTGTACATGTAATTAATCAAGATCTTTAACTCGCCACCAGTAAAATATCCCTTATCCAACAAAACCGTGTTCATCATATCCCTACACCTCACGTTATAACCCATTTAAAAGCCCTCTTTGATAGTTTATCTTAGGTGCTTACGCCTAGTGGAGGAGGTTTTCGATCCTTTCCCAAGCCTATGGTAATCTATTTGCTATGACAGGTAGTGAGAGATATTATCCGTTTTCATTTATGAGATTTATTTTGATGACACCTGAGAGATGTGAGTATCTAAACACTACTTGTGAGGTGCTAGTATGTAATCTCCGTGCTTATTATGATTAAAGTGGAACGACTGTTTGTTGTAATTACTTTTATATTAGCATTAAATGACCCCTAACTTGTATTTTGATTAGAATAAAAGCGCATTTGCTTGAGGACAAGCAAATCTAAAGTGTAAGGGTATTTGATGAAGCGAAAAGTGTACCGCTTTTAGGGGGTCTGATGAAGCGAAAAGTGTACCGCTTTTAAGGGGTCATTTAAGCCCTAAATCGTATTTATTTGATCAAATATCGCCCTAAATCGTTCCTTTTGTCATTTTAGGTACTTTTGAGGAGAAATCTGGAAAAGGAGGCATTTTGGACGTTTATGGAGCATTAAAGTGAAGAAAACGACAAAGTCTCAAAAATCGGCTAAAAGTTACCTTTGACGGCGTCAGACTTTACTCTGGACGGCGTCATGGCTTGGCAAGAAAAGGTGGATGTGAAATTTACTCATGATAAGCCAGTGAAAATTGCATGTAAATTCTGACGGCGTCACGCTTTAACCTGATCAAGGGCGTCACGGCTTAATTCAAAGAGGGACGGCGTCACGTTCAAGGTCTGAAGGCGTCAAGCCTTGATAAGCCAGAACGGATTTTGGAGAGCTAAAGAGGGACGGCGTCAAGAAGGTCATCCGGGAACCCTAAAAGCGGCGAGGTGACGGCGTCACACTCCATAACGTGACGCCGTCAGATCCAAAAGTCTATATATAGTTTTCTAATTTTTTGTCATTAGTGTGTAGAGCTTAGTGTGGAATTTTTGGGAGAAAAACCCTAAGACGATTTTAGCATCTTTTTCAAGGCTTTTTGCCTTGAGATCTTCCATGTTACATTGAAAGCTAAGTTATCAATTAATCATTCAATATGTCTATGTGTTGTTTGATTTTATCTTGTTCTTGTCTTTTGTTTAACATGTTAGGCTAGATTTATCTTGTGTTTGCTTAGATCTAATGAAACTTAGCTATTGATTATTGGTTATTAGTGTGTTATTAGTTGTATTGGATGATTGTTTATCTATGTTAGGCTTAAGAAAACTGGCTAACTTCCTATTCGGTAACTTGCTTGAACGTCTTAAGAAACATGAACCAAATGCGTACTAAAGGTTTTTGTGGTTGTATTTAATGCACAAGCGAATTCTAGTGATCCCATGTTAGGAGCTTCCTAGCTGGCTCGACATAGGAGTGAAGTAGGAGCTTGTAGAGTTGGGGAAGTACGTACGCCACCCCACGATTGGTATTAAGGAATACACCCGTCATCCACGCAACTAATACACACTAATCAACCGGTAAAAGATAGTTAGGGAGTAAGGAAATCTAAGTGAACACATTTCTCTACACTTAAGTTTTCACCAACATTTTATTTTCAGTTATTTATTTTATTTGCATTTGTAGTTATTTGGGTTAGTTGACTAGCAACTAATTCCGCCCACTCTTTCAAACCCGAGATTTTACTTGCTTTCAAAAAATTATAAAAACACAAAAAGAATCTTCCTCAACCCTTAGACCTATTAGAGTAGTCTTTCATACCTAACGAACACTATTCCCTGTGGAGAACGATCAATCCCCCGTACTTACCACTACACTATACTACATCGGTCAGGTACACTGCCTGGTGGGGTTGTAAGCCTCTTGAGATCCCTCGAGAGGTAAAACCTGTTGTAAGGTTGCAAAACCACGCATCAAGTTTTTGGCGCCGCTGCCGGGGAATAGTTATTGTTTAGGTTGAATTTTTATTTCTATTAGGTCTACTCACTAGATTCCTTTCTAGTGGGATTTTTATTTTATTTTTCTAGGTTTTCTTTAGTCTATCTTTTTTTCTTTGTGCTTTTGTTCGTAACAGATTTTCATTGACTATTCAGTTTGCCATTATGGAAAACGCGAATCCACCCCTTACACCTGGCGAAGTAGCTTTGTTGCGTAGCCAACTTGAGAATGAGATTAGTGAGCTCAGGGAGCTCAGTAGAATGATTGATATAGAGCTTGATTATGCCTTGAACAACTTTGGGACCGCCATATACTCAGATAATTACTTAGAACGTAATAATCTTACGGTTGATAAGTTGATTGAGAAAATTGAGGAAGTGAAGGTAGATCCTAGGTTGGATGATTGTTTCAATGAATACCCCACTAAGGAGGAGATTGCTTACTATAACAACCTAGTTGATAACCCTCGACCACCTTTTGTTAGAATTGACCCAAAGATTAAGAGAGGTGATCCCGGGAATGTGAAGATACCATGTATGATTGGGTACCAATACGTTGAGCATGCTTACATTGACTGTGAATCCCCAATCAACGTTATGTCCTCAGGCCTTTATAGCCAAATCATAAACACACCACTTGAGCCTAGGATGGACCCCAAGTGTCCAGGCGGAGTTTGCAACTTCGTTGGAAGGATTAAGGATATACATATCCTTGTTGGGAATTTTACCTTTGTCACCAACTTCATGATCTTAGAAGATTTGGCAAGTGTTGTTGACTGCCGCCTATCTCGCGTGGTGTTAGGTAAGCCATTTATTGAAGCATCCAATTTAAGGTATGATCGTTTGAAAGGCACGGTTCAGTTTTCTAATCACATAGATAGGATCACATATAGGATGCCTTATCGGGTAAATGAATTTCGTTTTGTGCCTCGATTTGACAAGGAAAACATTGGTACGATTGAGGACATCAATGAAGAGGATAAAGAAAAAGGCATGGACTATGTTTGGAATAAGAGAAGCCTTTATTATAAAGATTGCTTAAACCTTGGACCTAAATACAAAATTGATATGGAGGTTGTTAGGATGGTTAGAAGGGCAATTGAGAAGCATAACGGAAAAACGTAGAACCCGTGACTTTGAGTCTAGCTACAAGACTCGTTAATAAAGAAAAGAGCTTCTTGGGAGGCAACCCAAGCTTTATTTGCTTTGTGTGTTTATTTGTTTGTTTGCTTGTTTTTATTTATTTCCGTATGTGTGTTTAATTTTTATTCTTATTGATTCATGTTCAAAAGTAATTTGTGAAAATGCTTTATTTTGTTTTTAACTTCGTCTTAACTACATATAAAGGTATTTTGCAAAAGATAAGTGTAAGGGAAATCTAAATTGGTTTATTAGAACACATATGAACACGAATCGTAATAATAATAAATTAACATACATATTAGTATTTGTTTGAGTCAAATGCTTGTATCGAGTCATAATGATGTTTTGCAGGATTTCCAGGAAGTAAGGTAAAGGTTTTTCCAGAAATTTTCCGGAAACTTAAAATGAAAATTTTTGTCAGGTCATTTCTGACGGCGTCAGGGTTTATAACCTGACGGCGTCAGATTTAATTTTCAGAAATTTTTGAAAGTTTTGTTTTCATAAAAAGTTTTTATTAAAATCTCCAACTTATAATCTCCAGGAATCTGCAAAGTTATCATTCCACAAGCATTATATCCTTATATATAGATTTTATCCCGCCGATGTTATGCAGGTTTTCGTGTTTGTTTTCTCAGGTTTAACAGGTTATTTTGGACAAGGAAATGTTTTGAATCAAGCTTATGGCAATGCATTAGTCATGGAGCTTCAACATTACTTTGGAAGAAGATTTAACCGTGTTACTTCATTATCCACCGAGCGAATCAGGGGAGTATTTGATTTCATTCTTTTACTTTATGCTTTTACATCTTGTTATTTGAACATTGGGGACAATGTTCATCTTAAGTGTAAGGGGAGGGTAAAAGTACGATTTTAAGAGAATGCTATTACGCTTGATTTTTGTTTGTTTAATAGTAGATGTGTAATAAAACTGAGAGAAATACTTGTTAAGGTAATTTTAGTGCCAAATTTAAATTTTTTTACAACATATAGGAGTGAAACTTTGATCTTAATGAGCGTCTCACGGATAGGAGTTATATGACTAGCACAAAAACCGTACCACAAAAAATTTTTCCACCCCCAAATATGTGAGGTTCGCCCCTAGAATTGGTAGGAAAAGCATTTATGCTATGATGTGTGTACCGGTAGCACTTAGATTCTAGAACTTGCGTTAGGACCATTCCGAGGCCACAAGTGAGACTACATTCGTGTAGTTAGATTTACTACATGATAAGAGGCATTAGGATTAACCCATTGTTTTACACCTGTGTTTTTGTTATAATTACTTTGGCTACATTGGTCAAGTAATTCTCCCACACCCTTTGCGTGGTACTCATTTTTAGTACACGATACCCCTAGTACACCCCTCAGAGCCTATCTTTTCGTTTCGACCTTTAAGCATTTTACTTAAAGGAAGAATTTGTTACACCCCACTTAAATGTACACCCAAATCGCCTTAGCCTACCTTGTATGCACTCATTTTTAGTGCATTATTGTGACAACATTTGTTTAAACCCAAGTTAATTATCTAGTTGATTACATGGTTGCTAAGTCGAGTCATATCTTTGTACATATTGTTTTGGGACGATTGGAACTCATGGGTAAAGTACTAGTGTAATGGAGTAATGGGGAAGAACATCATTTATTACCCCCATATGTGCTAAATATTTTAAAAGTACTCCAAGTTTTTCAATTATCTTAATTCGAGTCATTAGAATAGTTAATTGTAAAGTTATGTAAAAATTCAAGTGTATGGAGAATGCAACGCCCCTATGATGTATTATTTTGGATGGTAGGGCAAGAGTGTATGAAAAAAAGAAAAAAAAAAATCGAAAAAATCAAGAAAAATACAAAAAAATGAGAAAAAGAAAAGTAGAAAAAACATACGGACTACCATCCCGTTTCATTTTATGTTTATTTTTATGTTTTTGTTATTTTGTTATTTTGTTTCTAGCTTAAGATTGAGTCGAGTCTTGGCTTAGCAACATTGTATAGTACATGTAATTGCTCAAGATCTTTAACTCGCCACCAGTAAAATATCCTTTATCCAACAAAACCGTGTTTTCCTTTTCCCTACACCTAACGTTATAACCCATTTAAAAGCCCTCTTTGATAGTTTATCTTAGGTGCTTACGCCTAGTGGAGGAGGTTTTCGATCCTTTCCCAAGCCTATGGTAATCTATTTGCTATGACAGGTAGTGAGAGATATTATCCGTTTTCATTTATGAGATTTATTTTGATGACACTTGAGAGATGTGAGTATCTAAACACTACTTGTGAGGTGCTAGTTTATAATCTCCGTGCTTATTATGATTGAAGTGGAACGATTATTTGTTGTAATTACTTTTATGTTTGCATTAAATGACCCCTAACCTGTATTTTGATTAGAATAAAAGCGCATTTGCTTGAGGACAAGCAAATCTCAAGTGTAAGGGTATTTGATGAAGCGAAAAGTGTACCGCTTTTAAGGGGTCATTTAAGCCCTAAATCGTATTTATTTGATCAAATATTGCCCTAAATCGTTCCTTTTGTCATTTTAGGTACTTTTGAGGAGAAATCTGGAAAAAGAGGCATTTTGGACGTTTATGGAGCATTAAAGTGAAGAAAATGACAAAGTCTCAAAAATCGGCTAAAGGTTACCTTTGACGGCGTCAGACTTTACTCTGGACGGCGTCATGGCTTGGCAAGAAAAGGTGGATGTGAAATTTACTCATGATAAGCCAGTGAAAATTGCATGTAAATTCTGACGGCGTCACGCTTTAACCTGATCAAGGGCGTCACGGCTTAATTCAAAGAGGGACGGCGTCACGTTCAAGGTCTGACGGCGTCAAGCGTTGATAAGCCAGAACGGATTTTGGAGAGCTAAAGAGGGACGGCGTCAAGAAGGTCATCCGGGAACCCTAAAAGCGGCGAGGTGACGGCGTCACACTCCATAACGTGACGCCGTCAGATCCAAAAGTCTATATATAGTTTTCTAATTTTTTGTCATTAGTGTGTAGAGCTTAGTGTGGAATTTTTGGAGAGAAAAACCCTAAGACGATTTTAGCATCTTTTTCAAGGCTTTTTGCCTTGAGATCTTCCATGTTACATTGAAAGATAAGTTATCAATTAATCATTCAATATGTCTATGTGTTGTTTGATTTTATCTTGTTCTTGTCTTTTGTTTAACATGTTAGGCTAGATTTATCTTGTGTTTGCTTAGATCTAATGAAACTTAGCTATTGATTATTGGTTATTAGTGTGTTATTAGTTGTATTGGATGATTGTTTATCTATGTTAGGCTTAAGAAAACTGGCTAACTTCCTATTCGGTAACTTGCTTGAACGTCTTAAGAAACATGAACCAAATGCGTACTAAAGGTTTTTGTGGTTGTATTTAATGCACAAGCGAATTCTAGTGATCCCATGTTAGGAGCTTCCTAGCCGGCTCGACATAGGAGTGAAGTAGGAGCTTGTAGAGTTGGGGAAGTACGTACGCCACCCCACGATTGGTATTAAGGAATACACCCGTCATCCACGCAACTAATACACACTAATCAACCGGTAAAAGATAGTTAGGGAGTAAGGAAATCTAAGTGAACACATTTCTCTACACTTAAGTTTTCACCAACATTTTATTTTCAGTTATTTATTTTATTTGCATTTGTAGTTATTTGGGTTAGTTGACTAGCAACTAATTCCGCCCACTCTTTCAAACCCGAGATTTTACTTGCTTTCATAAAAATATAAAAACACAAAAAGAATCTTCCTCAACCCTTAGACCTATTAGAGTAGTCTTTCATACCTAACGAACACTATTCCCTGTGGAGAACGATCAATCCCCCGTACTTACCACTACACTATACTACATCGGTCAGGTACACTGCCTGGTGGGGTTGTAAGCCTCTTGAGATCCCTCGAGAGGTAAAACCTGTTGTAAGGTTGCAAAACCACGCATCAGGGTCATTTAAGCCCTAAATCATATTTATTTGATCAAATATGCCCTAAATCGTTCCTTTTGTCATTTTAGGTACTTTGGAGAAGAAATCTGGAAAAGGAAGCATTTTGGACGTTTTTGGAGCATAAAAGTGAAGAAAATGACAAAGTCTCAAAATTATACTGGAAAGTACCTTTGACGGCGTCAGGGATTGCCCTTGACGGCGTCATGGCTTGGCAAAAAAAGTGGATATGAAAATTACTCATGATAAGCCAGAGAATTTTACAATGGAAAGTTTGACGGCGTCACCCTTTGAAGTGATCAAGGCCATCACGGTTTAACTTAAAGAGGGACGGCGTCAAGCCATATTCTGACGGCGTCAAGCTTTGATAAGCCAGAGCGGATTTTGGAGGTCTAAAGAGGGACGGCGTCAAGAAGGCCATCCGGGAACCCTAGACACGGCGAGGTGACGGCGTCAAGTCCTATAACATGACGCCCTCAGCCCTTAAACTCTATATATAGTTTTGAAATTTTTTGTCATTGTGTGCAACTTTGTGAGGAGAAACCCTAAAGACGAATTTCTGCCATTTTTAAGGGTTTTCATACCCTTGGATCTCCCATGTTTAATTGAAGATAAGTTATCATTTAATCAATCAATATGTCTATGTGTTGTTTAATTATATATTGTTCTTGTCTTTTAATTAACATGCTAGGCTAGATTTATCTTGTGTTTGCTTAGATCTAATGAAACCTAGCTATTGATTATTGGTTATTAGTGTGTTATTAATTGTATTGGATGATTGTTCATCGATGTTAGGCTTAAGAAAACTGGCTAACTTCCTATTCGGTAACTTGCTTGAACGTCTTAAGAAACATGAACCAATGCGTACTAAGGTTTTTATGGTTGTATTTAATGCATGAGCGAATTCTAGTGATCCCATGTTAGGAGCTTCCTAGCCGGCTCGACATAGGAGTGAAGTAGGAGCTTGTAGAGTTGGGGAAGTACGTACGCCACCCCACGATTGGTATTAAGGAATACACCCGTCATCCACGCAATTAATACACACTAATCAACCGGTAAAAGATAGTTAGGGAGTAAGGAAATCTAAGTAAACACATTTCTCTCCACATAAGTTTCACAACTCTTTTCATTTTCAGTTATTTTATTTTATTTGCATTCGTAGTAATTTGGGTTAGTTGACTAGCAACTAATTCCGCCCACTCCTTCAAACCCAAGATTTTACTTGCTTTCATAAAAAATTATAAAAATACAAAAAGAATCTTCCCTCACCCTTAGACCTACTAAAGTAGTTTTTCATACCTAACGAACACTATTCCCTGTGGAGAACGATCAATCCCCCGTACTTACCACTACACTATACTACATCGGTCAGGTACACTGCCTGGTGGGGTTGTAAGCCTCTTGAGATCCCTCGAGAGGTAAAACCTGTTGTAAGGTTGCAAAACCACGCATCAAATATATACAATATAAACCTAGAATTGATTATTAATAGTTTTTATCGAATTAAGTTTGCATGTGGTTACATGTTTTACACATATTGATTGTTATGTTATGTGTGTTTATTTAGTTGTGTTATTTTTTATTATTACTTGTTTTGTTTATATTATGTTTGACATGTTTGAAACAAAAGGGTAATTTTGAATAGAAAATTAATATGGACTAAATAATGGTGAAAAAATGAATTGTTTTCGAAGAGTTAAAATTTTAAGTGTTTAATTGATTGTTGAGTTTTGTACCAATAGTACGGACGGCTCATCCAATTGTGACAAACTATAAGAGGGGTATAAGGAGGATTAACCTTAAATTGTCAAAAAGAAAGAAACGGGTTTTTAATTGGCTTTTAAAGCTGACTTTAGTTTCTCCGCTCATTTGTGCGTCAAATTGGAGCTACCAAGTACAACTATTTTATGTACAAAATCATCTTTAGGGTGAATTAGCTTTAATTCCATGCGCCACTTTGTAGTAATTATCCGAAACACTAAGTCTTTGGACTTATGCAAAAGTACGATATAATGGATGATAATTAAAGGTAAATTCTTTGATTGGTGAACCCAATACCTCAATAAAAACTTTGATAATTTGATCTTATTGAATTGGTTAATAAAAAAGTTTTATTAAAGTTATGATACGAAGATGTATGCATGCTTCTTCGTACATATTTTGATTATGAACATCAAAACTAGTACCCTTAAAAATTAAGTTAACGCCATCTAATTAAAAGAACACTTGAAGTTGTGATTTACGTCATGTGAGAGCTTGGACTAGATTGCAATGGAAAGGAAAATTCATACTTTCATTACTAGCATATCAACTGATGTAATGGAACTATGATAATTTGCATTTTTTTAAATTAGACGACTTAATTGAGTTGTAAGTGAGAGCTTGGACTCAAGGCAAAAGATGGGGATAAAACATGCTTACGTTGGAAATTGTTTGCCTATGTAAATCCCATAATGATCTAGGAATTGGAAATTGTTTGCCAATTATTGTTCGACAGATTACCTTATTTTATACTTTCATTACTAGCAGATCAACTGATGTAATGAAACTATGTTAATTTGGATGCTAGTTTTCAAGAAAATTCTATGGTTATATGAATATTTCTTTGGGTATTTTATTTTCTTGAAAAATTGTATTATCGAAAATACTAATATTTGAACTTTCTTTATCTGTAGAAATGGCTCAAAACAATAACACTACTATGAGTTATGCGTTCAAATCTTTCTTTGAACGAGAAAAATTGACTGGCTCTCAGAATTTCAATGATTGGTTTCGCTCACTCAGGATTGTCCTGCGAGTGACAGATCAACTTAAATTCTTATATAAGCCTTTTTCTGCTGAACCTTCTACTGAAACTTCAACTGATGAGGAAAAAACATTGTGGAAAGCTGATTTTAAGACACATAATGATGTGGCCTGTTTGATGTTGGGATCGATGACACCTGTTTTACAAAAGCAGTTTGAGAATTTTTTTTTCCCTATGGAAATGCTCAGCGAACTCAGAAAAATGTTTGAGAAACCACAAGCCGTTGAGGTCTATGATTTGATGGAATCTCTTCACGGCTGTAAGCAAGCAGATGGTGAACCTGTAAGTGCACATGTGTTGAAAATGAAAGGTTACATGGATCAACTACAAGCACTTGGCAAGATCTATGAATAAGATATTGCTATTAACTTAATCAATAGATCCCTGAATAAGGAATTTAGTGGTTTTGTGCGTAATTTCAATATGCACTGCGTGGGGAAGACAGTAACTGATTTACACGCACTGCTTATTGATTACGAGAAAGGTTTACCACATAAGGCACCTACACCCCAGGTACTTGCTATTCAAGGGGGTAGAATTAACAAGCCAAATGCAAACAAGAAGGGTAAGGGAAAGGGAAAGGCTCATAAGGGTAAGAAAGTTATGGCCTATCAACTTGAACCTAAGAAATACCCTCCTAAGAAGAAGGATAATCCAAAGAAGGATCAAGGTTGCCATTACTGTCATGTAGTTGGTCACTGGAAGAGGAATTGTCCTCTCTATCTGGAAGAGTTGCAAACAAATAAGAACAAGAAGTCTGGGCACTTGGGCGCCAGCACTTCAGGTAACTTATTTACGATTGAATTATTTACTCTAAATCATAAAATTAATTCCTGGGTATATGATACTAGATGCGGTATTCACATTTGTAATACGCTGCAGGGGTTTAGAGTTGTAAGGAAGCTTGCCTATGGGGAGCAATATCTGCATGTGGGAAATGGAGCACCTGCAGCTGTTGAAGCCATAGGAGTGTTTAATTTAGTTTTGCCTTCGGGCTTAGTACTGTCATTATGCACCTTCTATTATTAGAGGTGTTGTTTCCTTTTCATGTTTGTTGGATTTGGGCTTTATTTATACAATCACTAGTAATGGAATTTTTGTTTCTTTAAATGGTATTTTTTATTTTAATGCTATTGCTGTGAATGGTGTGTTTGAAATTGACATGAATGATTATGTATCCAATAATAATAATTCAATGTATAGCATAAGTAAGAGAATTAAGTCAGACTTGAATTCTTCTTACCTTTGGCACTGTAGACTTGCTCATATAGGCAAGACTCGCATGGAAAAGCTACAATGTGATGGGCTTTTGAAAAGTATCAATGATGAATCATATGATAAATGTGAGTCTTGTATATCTGGGAAGATGACTAAGAAACCTTTTCATAGTAATATGGAAAGAGCTTTTGATCTACTTGGTTTAATACATACTGATGTGTGTGGACCACTTAGACATGTGTTAAGGAAAGGTGCTAGCTACTTCTTAACCTTTACAGATGATTTCAGCAGATATGGTTATGTTTACTTGCTTAAACATAAACATGAAGTGTTTGAAACATTTAAGGTTTTCAAAGCAGAAGTAGAATTGCAACTAGGAAAGAAGATTAAAGCTCTTCGATCCGATAGAGGTGGCGAATACCTAAGTCAAGAGTTTAAAGATTACTTAGCTGAGAATGGAATTGTCCAGAATCTCACATCTCCATATACTCCACAATAAAATGGTGTATCTGAGAAAAGAAATCGTACATTGTTAGACATGGTACGATCAATGTTTAATCTTACAACTCTTCCTTTATCTTTTTGGGATTATGCCTTAGAATTTGCGGTTCGCATTTTAAATATGGTTCCAACCAAGAAGGTTGATAAGACACCATATGAAATATGGAATGGTAAAGCTCCTAGCTTGTCTTATTTAAAGGTATGGGGTTGCGAGGCGTATATCAGACGTGACTCAGCAGATAAACTCCAACAGAGATCTGTAAAGTGTATCTTTGTAGGATACCCAAAGGAAATGATGGGTTACTACTTTTACTACCCACCTGAAAACAAAATAATTGTTGCTAGATATGGAGAATTTCTTGAAAAGGAACTTATATCTCAAGAATTCAGTGGGAGAGTTTATGATCTGGAAGATGATCATATAGATACATTACCTTCTGAAAACACTAGCGCACTTCCTGTGGAACTTGATAGTCTGGGTCCTCTACCTGAAATTGAAGTTGTTCCCATTCGCAAGCCTTCAAGACATGTGAAAGCTCCTGATCGTCTATGTCTTAATGTAGAAGTTGAGGAAACTATAATAGGGGATCTTAATGAACCTACTAGTTATAGAGCTGCCATTAATAGTCCTGAAAAGGATAAATGGGTAGTAGCAATGAATGAGAAAATGCAATCCATGAAAGATAACAATGTCTGGATTGAAGTAGACCTTCCTCCCAATGCTAA